>JADLZN010011277.1:0-563890 GCA_018155175.1 Sinocyclocheilus anophthalmus
TCTTCAGTGTCACGTGATCCTTCTGAAATCATTCTGATATGCAGATTTGGTTCATTATTTTGGGACTTGGGACATTTCTTATTATTAACAATGTTAGAAATAGTTGTGCTGCTTTATTTTTTTGTAAAAACAGCTCTTCTCAGGTCCAGAGCAAGTTTGTGTGTTGTTGTATTTTTTGCACAGTTTATGCAATTACACTGTTTGTTGGTAAAAGCAATGTTTTTGTATATTACCTTTCACATTTTTTCTGCTCTTTCATTTATTGTTTTGTGTTTCATAATTGTTTTACCATTAACATAAGGAACTGTATCTCTTTTGTACTTTTAAAGTTTTTATTTCTTTATAATTTTTATTTGTATCATTTATTATTCATTTACATATTAATTTTATTTTAGTTGTGGACATTTGTCCCTTTCATCCAGCGCTTAAGTGATTAATTGACTAGTTGGTGAATGATTGCACCGGATTGCAAAATTTGACCATTGGAATGTACTGTAATTGCCCCCGATACCTTCAAAACAAATATACAAATAAAAAAACTCAAGAATTAGTTACATATTACCTCTGACGGTGCCGCGACATGTCTGACGTGTGCTATTTCCTTTGGTACAGCACCAGTTGGACGCGTGGGTTGAGAGAACTGAATAAACAAGAAATACTAAATGTTGTACTTGCGTGCTGTAATTATAAAGACCACATTGTGCTTGAATGCAGAGTAGGGCCAATCGTCTGGAGGAGAGCCATTCATAATCAGGGCATGAATTGTCAGGCATCGCATCACTTTCCACACAAAGTCCTGTGTTTTGTTTTTGTCCTTGCACTTCCCAGCTTATCTTAGAAATGTCATTTACAAAATTCATGCCTGCTGTGTGCAAGCCAGATTTGTTGACAACGAATTTGATGTTTTTATTCGTTGTGTACTTTATGATGGTTAGTGAGATCCTTTTATTTTACTAAACTATGAGCGCAAACATAAATATGACCAAATACATTTTCAGTACAATCTAATCACAATAACAGCAATCTTATTTGCTTCACGTCGTGCCTAACAACGCCCCATAGCTGTTACAAATTCACTGTAAACCACGGGCGCGTAGCTTATTTGCTTTAATATTAAACGCATAGGCTCCATTTTTGTAATCAATGTCGTAGTGCTTTAACACTTATACTTGGGGTTCCCCCCAGCGTCCCAAACGTGAGGGCGGGAGGGGGGGGACAACAGAGGCCAGGCGCGGCACCATGCTCACTCCCCCCATAGATGAGGGAAGGGATAGGAGGGGGCCAGCACAACAGAGTGTCAAAAAACCCCTGTCGGAATGCTGAGGACTCAGATGTGCAGACAGAGGGTCAGGGTATCATGCTGCCTCACATGACGCCACACCAGCATGAGCACAGGGGGGAAAGGGGGCGCACTTTACAAATGGAAGACCCATGGGAAAAACGAAGGGGGGGAGAGGAGACGTAAAAGGACATTAAAAAAAGTATGAAAGAAGGAATGAACACATACCAAGACAAAAGAAGACTATATTAAACACTGTGATCCAGGAAACAATAGCGGGAAAAAAACACGAAGAGATTTGTGGTGAACCGCATTACATAAACATATGTAAAACTCAAATGATTATATTTACTTTTAGATTAAGATATTCTTCTAATTCATTTTTAGAATATGCATCCCTGTGTTATTTGTAATAAATACTGGTATTTACTGGGTATATACAAATGAAGAGTTTACTGTTAATCCAGCAGTTAAGAAACTTGATAAAGTTGTTCATCCCAAAAGGAGAAATATGTAGGTAAGTGTCAGCAGGGGAGTCAATATTATATGGTCAATCAAAAATCTGAATATTTTTAAACGCTGCTTATTTTGTCGATTTACTCAAATGAAGTTATGATCTTAAATCCATATAAGTTTTTAAATCATTAAAGGAAGGGAGGGGGGGGGGTCCCTCAGTTTCAACAAAACTATTTTTTACTCATTGAAAGTAATAGAAAAAATGAATGTTTCGTGACCCACTAATCAGCTATTAGATATTTTCTGTAAAAGCATGTGACCTGAGGCTGAATGGCGTCAAAATCGCTTTGTCATCACAGGAATAAATTAAATTTTTATAATATTTCAAAACAATGGACCTAAAAGAGTGAAAAAAATTAGAAACACATACAGTAAACTGTAGTTTTAATGAACTTTTATTACCATAAAATAAACAATTGCTCCTCTGCATGTGGCACTGCGGACTAGCCACAGTTAGAGAGCATTAAACAGCTTTGCTGCAAAGCACACAGACATAGTGTTAGTATGTCGGCCATAACATCTCTGTGAAAGTCATGAGAGTATAATACTGTTGAGTTCTGTGCCCTTCATATTCACAACAACAAGAGATGCTAAGACAAAATAAGAACAACTACTGTTTAATTAAGAGGTTTCTTAATTAAATTATTTTTGAACGGACAGAAAACTCTTCCAGAATTTTTGAACAGTCTGTAATTCCGGCTGATATCTTTGCTGTTCCAATAAAAAAATAAAATAAAAACAAATTCATGAAAGTAACTGGCTGTACTTTTATAGGTAAAAACTGTTGAGATCAGCACTATTAGAATAAGTTCAGAGTTCACATGGTCCAAGTTATGTTGGCTGTATGTTCCTTCGCCTTCATCCGCAGCACAGCAATGCTGGAGGACCGCCGTTCAAACTCTGGTTTGGTCTCAAACACGGCGTGATTGTTCGGTGAAGGAGCCAGAAGTGAATCGGCGAAGAAGTTGTTGAGAGACATTCCAAACTGATTTTGCTGGTGATTGGGGAATCCCATGTAACTGTGCTCACCTGCTCTGGGCGAGTGGGGATAGGGAGACGTCACGCAGGGAGGGGAACCGCGCGGGATCATGCAGGACGAGACTACAGAGCTGCCTGGAGTGGGACCTGCCCATAAGTTGTTTGAAATCTGTGTGGAAGGAGGAATAAAGTAAAATCAAAATGCATTATAAAAACACTTTAGGGCTTCTCACACTATAATAGTTAACCCTCTCAGGAAAAAATACCTTTTCAAAAAGTACACCTTTGTACCTTATTAACCCCTAAAGTGTGATATTAGTATCTTAAAGGTCATATGGATAGTACATAGTCACATCCATAGCAGGCCTACCTAATGCGTGCATATTTACCTTAATGATGAGGCTAGCTCACCTTTTTGAAGGAGTACTTGCCCCCGGGGACAGCTTTTGTACTTTTTTTTCTTCTTCTTTTTCTGAGACTAGGTCATTCTAAAACCCAGGTAAACCTAATCCTGGGTTATCTTGCTTTAAGTTTCACACTGCTCATACTTTACCCAGGGCTAACAATTAAAACTGGATAGCTATTTATAAACTGCCGGTTCACACTGTTCATTCCTAAACCCCGGTTTAACGTTCTCATTTCCAAATGTTGGGTGTCGTTGATTAAACGAACGCAGCACGTGATCTGTTTTCATAAATGCTGTCGACTGTAAGTTACTAGCTATCATTTTTTCCTGAATGGACATCTCGGTGGACTATATTGGTAAGAATGAAACGGTCTCTTCTTCACTCAAATATACGTGTTTTCCGTCACAATTATACATCTTTCCCCTCAAACGCTGAAACCACTGTTTATACAATGCGTGCTGTTTCCGTGACTGTTCAAAGCGCGTGAATATGAGGAACGCGATTGGCTATCTAGCGGTAACATTGAACACAGTGTGGTTTCACACTGGACGTGTTTGAGATTGTAATAGGGGATTAACGTGCGCAAAAGCGGTGCTAACCCTGCTTCAGTGAAGGGCTTCATAACCTCGGCTAAAAGCAGTGCTAACCAGCTTCTGTGTTACAAATAGGGTTGCCATCCGTCCCTTAAAATACGGAATCGTTTAAAGACGCGATTTGTCCCGTATTTTACAAAGGCCAACAAGCTGAATCAACAAATAAGTATTTTGCACCGTTTATAATGCTAATAGCAATTATAATCAAATTAATTTCATAAGAAGTTAGAGAAGCTCATCTTGGCGTCTTTGTTTCCATGGCGATGATGGAGTCTCCAGAACGCGCGCCGTTAAAGCCCTTTCACACGAGCGCAGCATGCGGTAAACAAACCTGCGCGGTTTAAAACATCTAGAGCTCACATCCGCCCTTTGAACACAAGACTCTCCAGATGTAGAGCTTGAACGGGAAAGTTATCAATGGGTCTGTCCAGTAACTAATGATAAACGCGCAGTTTGCAGAGAAGCATTTGAGTTGCTCACGGTGGACTGTCTGACTTAAAGGGACAGTTCACCCAAAAAAAAAAAAAAAAAAAAAACCCCAAAATTTTTCATCGTTATTTCAACATATCCACATTGGTCCACAAACCTGTAATAATTCTCATATTCTTCTGTTGAAATCCCAAAATACTTTGAAGAATGGGGAAACAGTTAATCCATGTTCCCCAAATGACTGAGGACCACAGCTGTTTAGTTACCACATTTCTTCAAGTTCTTCTTTTTTGTGTTCAACAAGAAGAAGCACTTGCAGGTTTAGAACACCTGGTTAAATTATTAACAGAATTTTCATTTTGTGTGAACCATACTTTAAGTGCGCAGCCACATCTGGGCTTCGAAACCTCAACTTACCCTTTTAACAGAGGAATTTACCTAGATTATAATTTTATCATTTAATACTCAACATCATCACATATGATATTCAATAATATATAAGCATATATTTCTCTACAATATTTGACATTATTGCATCATCAGTTGTTTAAAACAATGCGCCCAAACTTTTCCTGTTCTAGCGCATCTTCTCGGACAACGTTTGTGAATTTTTGTCGTATATCATTTCTGGTTGTCCCTCACATTATTTTGGGCTCGCAATCAAAAGGTGTCGCAACTGAAAACTGGGGTCTATTCCCACTTACGCCTGTGTAACACACCAGGCTTGGAAGCTGCTGTTTCCGGCATCTAACGTCCCACCTGCCGTTTAGAGTCCCCTATAAAAAAATCCATAATCAAAATAAAGAAATCCAAATGTTTGGAAATTCATGGTACATAAACATAGGTTGTGATTTGGAAAGTTAATTCAATTTTAAAATTTAAATCGGTGCATGTTAGTATGCCTGGGAAAATGCTCTATGATAATCTGCGATGACATCATATCAGATACACCCTCAATCTACATTAAAATACAGTGACAATTATGTCCAAGACTTTAAGTAAATCCAGACCAGGCTTTTAAAAACAAACCCTGCAGCCCGCAAAAATGCATTTGTGTTTACCACAAAAATCTGGGCATAAGACAAACACGAGGCTTAGCACCCTCCCACCTCTCCTTACAACATGCCCGGTGCAATAAAGACCTGTCCTATAAAGGCACAGGCTTTTTTATGTGACTATGGAAAACAAACGAGTGAGGAATCTACTCTCTGATGAAGGAAACTGAGGTCCGTGGTGCCATCTAAATCTTCATCTCCTATCCTCCCAACAGCTTTTGTCAGTTAGCGTGAGACAGCTCTCTGCAGTCTGACTGACTGCCCACACCCAACAAAACTGCTTAAAGCTTGAAAGGCTAAGGCCAGTTGTCGACAATTCATGCATTGTGTTTGTGTCTGTAAGGACCATATGGTATTCGCTGAAATTTGGCCAAATGTTTTGTGACTCTAATCTGATCAGTAAATACTTTGTCACCTTGAATAAGTGTTTAACAAAAATAGGTCATGAAACCTACTTATACAATGTATGATAAATGTGATTTTTTTAGACACATATTACTATATATATAGAACAATAAAGCCCAATAACAATGATGGTTTGCTAAAAACACTAGGGAAAGCATTCTTTTGCATTTGGGTAGTGGTGACCTAATAGACAGCCATGTATTGGTTAATTTTATAAACTTTTTGCAAATATTTTTGTAAAACAATGGTGCAGATAAATAAAGTGAATCACCTGCGAGTAGCTGTCTGTCCGGGGCAGCATTGATATGTCATAGGTCGCTGCAAAGTGGCTTTTGGCTTGCTGGATCTGTCCATATCTTTCTCGCTTTCTCCACTTGGCTCTTCTGTTCTGGAACCATACCTAAAAAATAAAAACAAAAGTTATTTTTCCATGATGTAAAATTGATGATTAAATATCGAGTTAGAATTTTATATAAGCACAAATTTACAGAATACATTTTATTTTTCATGCAGCCTACTTTTTATTAAAACATGTTGGTGTCCTGTTGCAAACAAATACAGATCTATAACAAATTAAAGGTAATAAATGTCAGGTATGTAAAACGTTTTCATCATAAAAACATATTTATATGTATCTTATTTATCACATCATTAAATTTTTACGAGTTTTTATAGGATTAACTCGACTTTGTTAATCGGTAGTTACGGTAATTTACTTTTGGAAAAGCGCTAAGTGCAGGCTGTACTTTATCTTTAGCACCACTTTCATTTTAACTTTAACATTTAAGGCAAAAATTAAAGTAGGTTTTTTTTCGCGGTGAGGAATGCATGCATTTAGTGACAACTAAGGCTTTTTAAACCTCAAATGTAATGACGTTATTCTCAGACAGGCCTAAATGTAGCATTGAGAATTATGAAGTCTAAAAAACATACAGGGAATTTCAGAGAATTATCACAAATGAAAGTGTGCGGTTACCTGAACTCTGGCCTCCGTGAGCTCTGTTCTCATGGCCAGCTGTTCTCTCACATACACATCTGGATAATGGGTTTTCTGGAAGACTTTCTCTAGTTCCTCTAGTTGAGCGCTCGTGAAGGTCGTGCGATGGCGTCTCTTCTTGCTGCTCGACACGTTGCTGTCGCATTTTTCGCCGATGTCGTCCAGGTCAGTTTTGTCTGGTCCGGCTGTGGCCGGTGAGACTCTGATACTGCAGCAGTTCTCCATCGCGTGCAGGCTGCTGTCTTCAGTTTTAGGAGCGCAGTAATTCACGCCTGATCATTATTAAAATATGGGTAGTTAACATAAAACTACACAAACTTTCAGCAGTACCCTATCTAAAACTACATCTAAAACTGTAAACCTTTTTTTTTTCAACACTGAATAATTTTCTCATTAAAACAACCGCACGGAGTAATTTTACATCGTATGATAATTTCAAAAATGATGAAAACCTTAAGACCATAAATATGCATATAAAAAATAAGAAAATGCTCATGGACATTTATCAACGGCCAATGTAACTTTATAATGAAAGACAAGTAGATTGAATATATGTAGTATTTGCCCATTTAGTCCACCTACAATGAGGTAAAAAAAATATGTTTAGGCTATTTATTTGAATATTCATCTTCAAATGTAAATAAATCACTTATTTGCAGCTTTAGGTTTACGAATGACTTTTTTAATGAAAAGTTACCAAACAGCTAGCGGATATAAGATAGCAATGTTTCTAAAAGATTTTTTAAAAAAGAGCAAAGTTTATTTAAAGTGATAAAGAATTAGACAAAGGCCACGTTCCGTGAAAATATGTTTTTAAAAAAATTCAGCTTTTCTCTTTTTTCTTTCTCAACTTTTGAAAAACGTAATCTTTTTTTAATTGTTAGAAACAACTTGAAGGAAAAAAAACTAAAAAATATATTGAAAATGTCAGTATTACATAGGTTATCGGTTAATGCACTTTTTTACATTTAATTCATACAAGTTATTTCATCATAAACGTACTAATAAGTAGCCCACAACAGCTAGTAGCCTAAATGGTAAAACATTTATTGTACGAAATGCAAAACTGCCAATAGCTTCTAAATGCAATGTAATTTGGTTTTCTTGTTATTTTGTTTAAAATAAAAGTTATTCAAATGACTTTTATAGATTGGTGCCAAGAGAAAATTCTGCCTTCCACAGAGGACTTTTTATTTTTCACTTTAGAAAACCACATATATCGGTACTTTAAATAATCTATTCTAGACGACTCCAGTGCATTGACCTGAAGAAACTTTTTAGAACTTCATTAATATCTGGAGAACCAAATAACATCCTTTACTGATCCAAGGTGTTGCAAAAACTCCGAAGACGCTTTAAATATTATGCTAAATGTTTTGTTACATTTAACAAAGACAAAAAAAAAATAATTTGATAGACTTACTGTTTTGGTTGTCACACGGAGACGATCTGTCCATGGTGGTGTGTTGATCATTGCTCTGCATCGAGAAGGCCTGGACGCATTTAGGTGATGTCTTGGTGTAGTACTGCACACTGTCTAAAGTCTCCATGACTTGGTCCATGTAGTAATCGCTGCCTTTAATCGCTTGACTTTTCAAGGAGAACTTGTCGCTCAAGTACTCCATCACGATCCTCTGGCCTCGTCTCAAGCATGAAGCGCGTCAGTGGACACCATCAATGTTTTAGTGATGTCAAAAATGAAGCAATGCGGCCAATTATTTGTACAAGTCGTTAATTTGTCTTGCCTTAAAGAGACCGAGGGCCTCTCTTTATACGGCAAAGAGTGCGAGCTTCAAGCAGCCACCCAACTTCTGAATATGGAGAAGGTGAAACTCCACCCACGCGCATGCACAAGCTCTAAATAAGATTTATGAAACTCTGAGATGACCCGAAATGAAACAATTACATTTGCTTTCGCTTTGGATATCCCTAATGATTATTTAACTGATAAATCTGACTCGAGCAGATATTTAAAGCGTTAAACCGTCTAAACAATATTTAGTAGGCTATTTCAGTAAACAGAAAAGTTGGTGACTGTTTAAAGAACAGCTATAGAGTCAATCTTTATGAGTAAAAACTTATTTTTACTTAACTTTGTATAGCCTAACTTACATGCGGTTATTTCATTTTAAGTTAATAGCCTAAATGTAGCCTAATATCACGATGACTAGAAAAAAATCCCATTAAAACATTCCACCAAGGGTAACGATGGTAGAAAAAAAACGTATTTAAACTACTGCAAATCTTATTTAGTAGCCTATTTAAACCTTGGCAGAATTAGTCATTGGTGTTCCCGCATATTTTAATAGTGTATTTATTTTACGACTTTTTTTTTTGTTCCTGAATGGGGAAATAACTTTAAACTACCGCATTTTTTAGTTTTCTCCCCGTGTTATTTATTGTATTTTATTTAATTAATTATTTTTAATTTACGGTATACAAAAAAAAGTTAGCTGCGCTTTCCAGAAAAGCATTACGACGGCATTTGGGACGGTTTCTGAAGGTACATGTCATTAAATTACAAAATGGTATTTCAATATTTTATTTGATCTATTATTAGAATGATTCGAATGATTATAAATCATCTATACGTTTTGCTTCAACAATCTTTAATATTTTTCATATCGCTTATAGTTAGCCTATTCAATAGGCAACATTTTTTAAGACGGCTACACAAATATAAGTTTTCAGTGAACCAGTAAACGGGTATTTACTACAGCCTTTTTTTTCTTACATAATTACATATTTTTAACACATTCATTGCCTTGTAAACAATGTGTACCTAACAAACTATTAAACTTTTCTCACAATTTTAAAAATATAGTCATTAGCCTAATATATTTATAAAGATTATGTTCCATATTAAGGGGAATGAATAGGCTATGTATATTATTTCATCCAACATCCCTGGCAGGACAAACCTGTGTTTGCAGGTCTCATGAAATGACAATATGAATCTTCCGACCAAGAAACGAATAATATCACGACGGCATTCAGCGCATGTAGCCTACAGCACAGAAATCCTGTTGCTATGACCTAAATAAAAATACAGTAAGAAGTTATCACTTTGTCACACATATTTAAATGCGTGTTAAACATTTTCAAGTTACATAGATTTTTTTCTAGAAGAAAATATAGAACCTGTAAGAAAAACGATGACATGAGCATACACGCGTAATATTAAAAAGGGCCTTTTATAGCGTAATTTATTCTGCTACTTTTATCAATTTTGCTCCGTTGACACGCTTGGCTTTATCCAAAGAAAATAAAAACTCCACTGATAAGGCAAACAACGCAGAGCTTTACACACTCTTGACAGCAACAGTGTAGACACAGAGTGAGCATGAGGCCGATTTTTGAATGCGAGACTATAAAGCTCGGCACCAAAATGATTTTGCGACCACCTGAACGTGTGTATTTCAAACAGGAAAGGCGTCATCCGATACCACCCTTACTCTAAATAGTTTGTAAGAGATCACACATAGAGAAGCCCTCTCCTTTCTGCCAGCAAAACCTTACCACCTGCCAGGCTAGCCATATCTAAGGGTCACTTACAATGCTTGGGGTTTGATGGTGCCACTCCAAGAAAAAATGAAAATAAATAGGGGTGCTCTTAAGTAGCAGGGGGGGTTCTTATTAAGGCTCTGAAATGATCTTCTATTTGGACCCCTTGCTGAGGGGAAAATGTGAGAAATTCTCTGTGGTTTGTTGAAATTTTGTCTGCGCATTAAAAATAAAGCACATCAAAGTGCAGAAGATGCTATGAGTTACTGCCTAATTTCACTCAGTTAAGTTCATAAGTGCATCAAGAAATATTGCAAAATCAAATAAGTGAGCATTAAAGATATAAGATATTTGAAACATCTGATCTGCCATTTGTTCCTTATAATAACAAAATAAAAAGGGGAAAAACTGTCACATTACAGAGTAAATATTCTCCAATTTGAGTCTTTTTTGTCATTACAGTTTATTATTTTTGATTTTGCAGGCAGGCAGGCATTTGGACTGATGTTTTATATGTTTTAAACTGCAATTATTAATTAACATATGCTAACATAATGTTTATATCACATAAAAATATTCATACTGCCATCTATAAATTCTATGTGATGATCCTTGCATGTCCTTGAAATGATCATGATCAAAAATACAATAGGGGGAGGGGTGTGTGGGTGTGGTGTGTGTGTGTGTGGGGGGGTGGTGTGGGTGGGTTTATATAAGAATATAGCAATTAATGGAGGGCGCTGTCCAGGATCGTCCTTATTGGCGTCTGTCAAATTGGTTAAGAGGTGAGATTTTAGTGGTTTTTTCCTTTTCTTGATTATGAAGGTACATTCTTAAATCATATTAATGGTTTTGTGCTGGCCACGTGAGGTTTTCAGGCCACTGACATGTTTGCCATTGTTTATCGCCTCTCTCCGTTTCGTTCCCTCTCTCGCTCTCTTATGTACTATAGACAGAATTAATCTCTAGTTAAAGTCAGAGGTCAGTACGAGCGTGTCAGCTGGGTTTGTGTACATATGCCTTTGCAGTCACTTAAGTAATTAAAATGATAATAAACGGTTTGGCCACAGCCACTTCTTCCAGCTGCTGCGATCGAGCTGCTCAGGTCAGGCCAGATGCATTGAGCTTGCAAAGTCAAATTTGGTTTGAAAGGCCTCTTCACTTTAGTGTGAAGGATTATCCAATGAGTATTTATTTTCCCTATAATGTGTTCCCGGGCAGTTAAATACAACGTAGTCTATTAGAAAGTCAAACAAACCAACATGTTTTATATGACTCAGAAGGGTTTTACTAACCTTATTCAGATCTGCTCTCGCTGGCACTTGAAAAGATTATCTCTCATGGTTTGCCTATGTTTTCTGTGGGTAACAACTGGCATGAATTACTCGCTGGCATCGGTCTGCAGATTCAGTCTGTTATTCTGAGATTCAGCAAAAGTGGAAACTTGGAAATGTACGGTCTTTGGAGTCCCACTATAAACGTTTTGCAGTCATAGTCTATCTATATACTTTATCTAGTCTATGCACTCAGAAAAAAAGGTACAAAACTGTCACTAGGGTGGTATACTTCTAACCTTATCCCTTTTGTACCTTTTTCTTGATAAGTGTAAGGATCATAATATATACGGTATACATACATAACACACACTTGTAGTTGCAACGTTACTTTATCGTTACTTATCGTCAATAAAGACGAAAGTGGACTAATCAAAATAAGTGTAGCCTATTTTTATATCTATTTACAGTATTAAATGTATTTATGTGTATATAATTCAACAAGACAATACCACAGCAGTCAGCCAGTGTCTCTGGATTAAGTACGAGGCCTATGGGCCATCTGCCCAAACATGATGCCAAAACTCCCACTAATAAGGCATCCCTTTTCAAGATTTATTTTAGAATTTCTAAGTATAAAAATGAGCCATAAGCTGGTGCCTGAAAGTTCTTTTCCAACCACTGTTTTGAACACTCAGCTTTTTGAAATCCTAATTAAAATACACAAACAAGGATATCCTTATCTGACACTAACACTAAAGAAAACACTTTTAACTCTGATGTATGCATTTCTTTTTACGTATTTTTGGACTTGTTTGCCATAGACTCTTTTTATGAGAGATTACAACATAGGTGTTTGAGGCAGAACTGTGTATATAGCAAATAATTTATTGACAGTGATCTTTGATATATTACTTTCATTAAATGTGCATTGTCTTACTTTTAGCTTTTAGAACAACACAAATTCCCAGTATAAAGAAAGAAAAAAAAACCTTAAGTAAATTGAAACAGGAATGAGCTGGTTTCTATTGCCTGTCATTGTCTGCATATTAAGCATGTCATTTGTAAATGGTTTCCACCCAGTCCATGGCTCACAGTGCCCATGTTAAATGGAGTGATACTTGAAAGCAATACATATCCTGTGACCGCCTGCAGATATTTGGGCTATATCTCATCCATTGCTTCTAATTCATTTGCTGGAGAGGAAGCTGGATTTTAGTAAAAACAGCAGCTGCAAGGAATTTCAGCAGAGATCAAATGGGCATTGTAAGTCTTGTTAAGGGCTTACATCGACAAGACATCCATCACACTCTGAATATATACACAGCCGCAAATACGAAGGGAGAAAACAAAAGAACAAACTGAATCAATATTATCTCAGTGCAACAAACACAAGCTGATGTAGTTATCTTTTTACTTGTTCAATTTGGCTCTCTTCTTTCCTCCACCCCAGCCTCCGCTGTGTCGCACTGGGCCGTCCCAGAACGAGATGCGTTCATTTGCTGAATTGACTCTTGTAGGTGATGGCACTTCTGTTTCTGTGGAGACAAAGGTAATTTTATTTTTTTTAAAACACCTTCAATAATGCTAATACACCTGATAAGACTTTGACTGACATTTATGGAGTTTCCAACAAGCACAATTCTTTCAAACACATAGAACAAAGCAAGCTTTTTTCTCTAGCTGATGCGTTCCACGTGTAGAACCCATGGCTGTGCTCAGCAAGCGGTAAAATTAAACAGCAAGGAAAACTTCATCGATTCGGGAGGCTACCGTGCACCACTCATCTTCCTGCACATAATTCTAAAACTTTCAAAAAATGATAAATTATTTTTCTTTCAAAGATTCAAAGCCAAGTAACTCTTCTGTTCCCTGGTTCTTAATAAATGTAATACATTTTACAAATGTAGTAATTGTTTAGCTAACACAAATTTTAGTTTTTATTACATTTGTCTTCATTTGTTCCCTGCCTTTGCCGATTAAAGTGGAAAAAAGTAAACGTCTGCCCTCGACGGGTATTAATCGCACTTCAAACCCTGGACGTTTATATTCAAAGAGACACATGTTGTTGCCCGTGTTCTGTGGGCTGATATTTAATAAAACGGCCACACACTCACTTAACCGCTGTGACCAAACAAATTGTTTTCAGCCATTTTGCTCCCATTACCTTTGAAAGAGGGCAAAAAATGAGGCACCGGGAGATTTCCTCTACACATAATGAAAACGTTTATGGCTCCCTAAACTGCTCTTTATGGCTCGGCCCCAGAAAGTAGAGGATATCTTGTTGCATTAAACCTAAGTAGTATTTATAGAGTCCTTACTGTAATTGAACAATGTACTAGGCATGTCAACTTTGTGCTCATGACTTAATGACTCACGATGATTTAATTCAAATGACAAGAGGCCTATGAGGAGCTGGGAAAATTTGTTTTATGTTAGCCGATAAAGACTAATTCACAACGGGAATAAAACATTCTTTTCAGAAAATGAGTAGTGATATTTGTGGATTATAAAGAAATGGTTTTGCATGTAAAGTGAATTATCTATAAATAAATCTTTTAAGTTCTTTGATCTGTAGAATCAGCCCTCTCTCCAATAAATCACCTATAAATACCTCTATGTGAAAGGCTTGACTGAGTTTGTCATTCAGACAGCCAGTCAGTCATTCAGTCAGTCAGGCTGTCAGCATCCTCGTGGATTTCATTTTCAAATCATCATCAGAATCCAATTTAGCTTCATTAGGACAGACAGTGAAAAGCTTTCACAGTGCATCATGACTGTGTTAAACGCGCTGAGACCTGCTTGTGCCAGTCAGTGGGATCTTTGTCAGGGTGAGTCCTGAGTGGTATAGTGTGTGTGACAGAGCTCGCACTTAATCAGCGAGCTGTCAGAGGTCTCTCGCTGTCCGTTTCCTGCTGAAAGAGAGATTATTCCCCCCACCGTCCCCTCATTGACCCCGGCATCTGTCTGCAAAGCTGACACACGCGCACATAGGCAATTATACACATACATATTCTCAAACATGTTTGCATTAACCAGAAGCATAAACAAATTTAAAACATGTTTATCTTGCATTCACTTTTTCATAAGGTGGAACAAAATTTCAAAGCTGCATTTATACATATAACAAAATGCTTGTTGATGTGGCTTTCGACTGTGTGAAATCGAATTTGTGTGATGTTGTAATGGGTTATCAAGTGAGCCAGATGATGTGTACAGTCATGTCAGGTTCCATCGTGTGCTTCACGTCACACCCACTGCACTCTGTGTGCAGTATTTGATTTGGCACCTGACCCACATGATTTAAATTCACATCATTGTGTGAAGTCTGCAGTGTTTCAAAATTCTTCCTTAATTAATCCCATCCCTTAACATTTCAGAAATTATTACTGGGATAAATCATACGGAGATGATGCTCTGAGTAGAACCCGAAAGCTGGCGCCAAAAAAGAGAGATAGTAAAAAAAAATGTATCCAATGGTGTGCTGTATGTATTCATAACAAAAGTGGAGAAGGGAGTTTGACTGCTTTCAAAAAACATGCTCTTTTGCTTGTGTGATATTATCAACAATGCAGGCACAGATGTTTCTAATGTTAATGGGATGTTTGCATACTTTATAACTTGTATTTAAACAGAAAAAGTTGGTCAAATGTTTGGAATAATTAAGAAAAATTAAGCTCCTGTGATAGCAACGCTGAATTTTCAGCTGCCATTACTATTATTCTGCCATCAAATTATTCTTCAGAAACCATTCAACATTAAAATAAATAATTATTCCAAACTATAAGACCGGTAGTATATAGAAGAAAATTTGTGTTTTTTTTATAGCTGGTATTTATTTTGTTATATTATTTTATTTTGATAGTATGCATTTTAAGTAAAAGACTCACTTGTGTTTTCAGCGGAGTATCTTCGAGGCTGAGTATGCTTTTTAAGAGGTGGAGAGACACTAGTGGAGTCAGTCCAAAATCTTGCTCCTGAATCTCCACCGTCTCTGTCCCCTATGGCCTAAAAGAAAACAGATACAAGTATAGGCATATTAACATATTAAAGTATAGGCAACCACTCACACACGAACGCGCATACATTTACTCTCCTATAAACAAATATCTACAGGGCTGAAAACAGCCGCAATTGTTAGTAAGTTTTCAAAGTATTTACTTTAAATTTAAATTCACAATTAATTAAAAGTGAACAGTGGCATGTTAGTGTGCAGATTTAAGTATAATAAATGATAAAAATTTTTAAAAAGCTCTTGCAACAAGCTGCACCCTCCCACCATTAAGAATATCCTGGCCAATATCAAGGAGGAAATGATCCCTAAAAAAGCCATTGAATAGATTACCTCTAACACAATTTACACCACAGCACATTCACAACATGTGAGACCACTATAACTGATCACCATTATGAACTGTTAATAACTTATCTTCAATCTGTGTATATTTTTCAGAAGAATATAGTTCAGAGCAGTGTGTCTCACCGTCCCGTGCCTGCAGAGTCTGTTTCGGGATGAACTGCTTGTGTGTGGAGCCACTGGTAAGTTCTCTCCTTGTAAGATTGTTTTTCCTCTGCTTTCGGTAATTTGTGAACTTCATTCACTGCTTGGTGAACTGCATTTGACATGAAACAAGAAGAAAAGCATCCAAAACTGTTTTTTTTTTCTGACACATCCATTTAAATATTTACAGAAATAAACATTACATTTTGAAGGGGGGGGTGGGGGGTGTTTGCCAGACAACTCCTGATAAACACCAAGTTAATCAAAAAAGGAATAGTTTTGGACTGTAACTAAGAAGCAGAAGAAACAAGTCTGCGTGGATAGCAAATGCAAATGAACTTCTGTGGTGTATATTTACGCCTACTGAGCAAAAAAAGAAAAACTAAATGAGTACGTAGGAAGTAGGGAGATTTATGGACAGTGTCCATACCTGTCACCAAAAAGCCCTAATTCAAAATAAACATGTTCTTGGTACAAACTAGCATGAATTGATAACGACTTCTGACGGCCAAGTGCTGGAACTAATGAGCCATTTATTTAAGTCATTTTCATGGTTTTGCCAAAAAGTAAAGCGCAGACAAGGTTTATGGGTTACAGTTGTCATGGGTTAATTGAAAATCCACTAAAAATGTCAAGTGATTAACTCCTCCCTAAGGGCTGAACAAGAAAACGGAAAAAAAGGCAATCTACATTTATTGCTGATGAAAAGTCCACAAGTGAAACAATTATTCAGTATTAACAGTATGTTTGCACTTTCAACAGACATGATTTTTAAGCTTTTTCATACACTTTAGGAAATGCAATAAACAAATAAAAAGAATAGATTTAATACAACTATTTGGACTTTAAACATTTGGACACTTAAGTATGAACACATAAAATTTATGAATTATATTGCATTCTATAACAAAATATCCAACCAAGAGGACCCTGCAAACAAATCATGTCGTTTAGTAATTTTTTAACCAACTGGCCCTACGGTCATTTTTATTTGATCAGGGTGCTTGTGCTAATTTTCTTTCAAATAAATAGAAACTAGTTTGATGTTGTCAAATGCAATAATATTCATATATAATAAAGTGTGTGACTGCGTCGAAATACCATTGGGGCCACTGTATGTAAAATAAGTATTAGAATAGAATAGAATATGTTCATATAACATTATTTATATTAATAGTTCATTTATAGCATATATAGCACTTTATAGATTTTATATAATTTGATGTCAACAATCATAAAACTGTTACTTGAGTTCATAAAAAGTGTGCATTAGGACAGGTTAATGGTTCAATAAGTATTATTATTTGCTGAAAATTTGCAAGAAAAACAGGGTCGAAGTTGTGTGTATATACAGTGAACACACAGATTTAAGGGAAGGCCCTCTAGAGTTAACCACAGATATTATATGATAGAAACACATGCAGCATCCAGTAGCTGTCAAACCCGCGTCCCCCCATCTATCCCACCCTCAGGACATTAGGGGGCCCAGGAGTCACGGCTGTTAGAAGGGCTCTTAAGTACATTAGGCTGTGTGGTGCTGCTATGGCGGTGACAGGAGTTAGAGAATCAACTCTTTCACGAGGGTCAGGATGACAGAACCAAACTGCTGGGGGTGAGAGGCTCAAAGTTTTTTTCCTTAAGGACACTGTGCAGGTATTTTCAGAAATCCTGCTCTTCCTTCATACCAATACTGTCAATATAGTCAATGACACAAGGTCAATCCTGACAAAACCAAGATAACAACTGCCCTTTCTCTCCTTTAAAAGAACTATTTAATAGATTAATAGACATAGATCATATTTTGATGCTTATATATATATATATGTTCATGTTACGTCTATCAAAAATGCTTCCACAGATTTTCCAGTTATTTTTGGGTCTGACTTACTAAACTAGAATTTGGCGTCCAAAATGCCTAAATTGTTTCATTGCAATGAAGTCACTCCATGCAAACACGCATAGGCTATGCACAAGACACACTGTGCATGTGGGGGATTCTTGATTGGTGTGTGTGTGTGTGTGGTGTTTGTGTGACTATTAGACATACCCATGGGGCTTGATTGTTTGGGAGTCTCCTAGCCGACTCAAAGAGGGAGGTCAGGTCTTTTATCGTGAGGTTCTGTCTCCCACTTTCCTTTACCCTGGGTCAAACCTTCACCTCCAGAGAGCAGACCACAGGCGGTCAACCAGCGGTCAACACACACACACACAAACACACGCCACGGAAAGGTTTGTATGTATGCATGAAGCTTGTCAATCACATCAACCTGAAGCAATCAAAAAGTGCACCGAAATGGAAGAAATCTGATAAATCTTTGTGAAATGGAGGCAATCTGATAAATCTTAATATGAGATTTTGAGAAACTACAAATCCTTAGTTGCACTGGTGCAGAATAGCAAAAAAACAAGGTTCATTTGAACTTTTTAAATTCAAGAATTGATGTTTTAAAAATCATCTCTTGATTTTAATTTCCTTTAATACAGTGGAAAAAAGGAATTAGTCATTTGTTTAGAAAATCTTTTTAATTTAAGAGCTGATGTTTTAAAAATCATCAACTGCTCGAATCAATCATTTTAATTTCTTTCACTTAAGTGCACACACACACACACATATCCACCACACAAACAAATAAGTTTAATTTCTTGAGGAAACGACGTAATCTGATGAACTCTTACTGTGAATTTGAGAACCTTCACTGTGCAGAAAATAAACACAGGTTTATTTTAAATTTTTTTAAATTTCACAACTGATTTTTAAAAATCATATCTGAAATGTAATATCCTTTAATAAAGTGAAAAAGGAATAATTAGTCTTTGTTTCTGAAATGCTTACTGGATATTTTGAACTTTTAAACTCTTATTTAATTTAATAACTGATCATTTAAAATTATCTCTAATTATTTTAATCTCTTTTACTAGAGTGCACAAAAACACACAAAAAAAGAATAATTAGTCATTTGTTGAGGAAACAGAAGGAATTTGATAAATCTTAATGTGATATTTTGAGAACCTATAAATCCTTGGTTGCATTGGTGCAGAAATTAAAATACAATAAAATCTGATTATTTTAATTTATTTTACTAAAGTGAAAACACACCAATAATAATTAGTCATTTTTAAGGTGATTGGCTATATACAGTATATGACCTAAGTAAGACATTGTATTTCAGTTAATCTCTTTCAACTGATCTAAAGTATTATTTTTCACAAAACCTCACTCTCTTCTGTGATTTCCTCGCAAAGGAATCCACCCAAACCAAAAGCATCATCTACTTGAGAAGTGATACAGTGCCAAGCCCAGCAGATACAGGAGACTGGAAATACATGACACATGGTGCAAATCAAACACAGGAGAGCAGCGAAAACCTGCAGGTTAATGCAAAGCAACTTTGCTGCATTTGACAAAAAAAGTGTCAAATGATTGCATTTCTTACGATTAAAGATGCTTAAACCAACATAAGCAGGGCATCATGAAACTTTGTGTCCTGGCTTTGGGGTTGGGTAAGGCTACCTGCTCTTCCCCTATGCTGACCTGCGGAAGGCACCAGCAATACAACCCCAACCCCATCCCCATCAGGGACGGCCCCAAGCCTCAGGCTACAGGCTGGCCGCCGCTCCCCTGCTCTCCCCCAGCAGGGGCTTACATTTCAGCCGAGCGCTCCAAGCCCCCTTCTGGAGGTGATTAGCCCCCTGAAGCCGTGACAGATTCTTTCCGAGATATCCGCCTCACTTGTGTTTATTTTATCCGAGCTCTCTTTTGTGGATGTGCTGGACATGAAGTAACCCACTTGAAAATGGGTATCGGCTTACATACGCCACGGGACTGGCGGAGGAGTCGGAACAACAACAAAAAAAGTAAAGAAAGAAAGCAACCGTTCGCATGTAAAGAGGATATCTTTCCATTTATTTGCCCTGCTCTTTAATGTGACCCTTCATCTATGCCTCATCTCTTACGCTCGACCCCCCTCGGTAGCATTGTGCTCAAAGCCCACCCCCCTCGGGTGGCACTAGGGCTGCAGACGGCGCTCTCTCTCTCGCTCTCAGTCTGGAACCCCTAAGTGCCCTACCTCCTCTGTACTTAACTCAATTTCACACTTCAGGTCCGCTACAAAGTCTCCTGAAATACAATCATCTTGTTTATTCTCCACCATCCCAAACAACCTAATAGCTAGCTATTTACGATCCCATCATGTGCATTCAATTTAATCGGCCGATGTGTATGTTTTCGTGTATTACACGCAAGTTAGATCCAAGCGTGTCCCAAATGACTGGATGGATCCAGCCCATGGGGAATAATGAAAATGGATCGGTTCTCATAGAATTCAGGAAATTATGCAAACTCCATCAATTGTTGACTTGTATATTATATAACAACAACTTATTTCCTATAATGAATCAATTGATTAATATGGAGAATCACTTTATTTATACAGAGAATAAATGTATTCGTATGGTGAATCGTTTGATTAGTACTGTGTACTATTCAACTGATTCAAATGGTGAATCATTTTATTCATATAGTGAAAAATAGATCCATATGGTGAATAAATAGATTCATATAGTGCTGAAAAACAGATTCATATTTCTAAAGTGAACCAACTGAGTCATATAATGATTCAATTGATTCATATAGTGAATAAATTCATTCATATAAATATTAGTTGTGTCCCAACATTCCACACTTCGTTTTTCTGGTTAAATAAGTGGATCATCTGGGTGTTTAAAGTACATTTTTTGTTGGAATTTTCTGTGTGGATACACTAATCATGGAATTTATCCTACAAAATGGCATTTAATATTATGTAAACTGAGAAACACGTATTCTTTTCATTTATAAAGTGACTCATTTGAATAGTAAATCAATTGATTCATACAGTACAGAGATTCAGTTGATTCATATGTAGCAACAACAGATTCATATCTGAATAAACTGATTTGTATAGCGATTTAACTGATTCATATTATAAATCAATTAATTCATATACATATATATTTTTAGATGTATATAGTAACTTGTTTGATTTGTGATGCATATATGCATGAATTCAGCCATACCTATAAAGTTGTCCTTTAAAATTAGAATGTGTTCGCCTTTTAGTTTCTGTGGAAACATACTGGCTACTGTGGCTCCTGAACAGGGCCAGACGTGGATTTGGGTCTAGAACACAACACAGACAGGAACACAGCCACAAATGAGCTCATACGAACGCAGGATTCATCGAGTAGACAAGCGCAAACAGAGAACTTTGCTTCCAAAGCTTCATTTTCCATAACGAGACCAAAGCGCCCATGGAGCAGTGGCTCTGAGAACTTGACACAGGCCCTCATTTCATGGGGCCATGATTGGATTTGTGGCATTAGAGTCACGCACTCCTGACCTTGATCAAAGCCGGCTTCAGGCCAACCCTGGAGGATCCAGACCAGGGCCAGCACTACCGTGTCTGGGATTCTTCTCAGACTCACGGCCCATTGAACTTACGAGCACTGATGTTTTCCTAGCTCCTAGTAATGAAGCAGGTTCTGGGCCCTTGGAGCTCAAAGCACGATGGAATATATGTAAGAATGTTTGCAGACGGGCCAATCGAACATGACAAGGCATGGAGCAGGGTGGAGGTGGTTGATGTTATGGCAGATTAAGCTTCTCATGGAATCACAAGCTCCATGCTAGTGTGGCATGACTGTTTACCAAAGACGTAGAGAGGGAAAAATTATTAAAAAAAAGGTTCTGAAGCATTGTTTCATTAAATGGATAGTTCACCCAAAAAATAAAACACTACACTACGAAGAACACCGTGGGTTTTTTAAATATAATGTATTAAGAAACAGGCTTTTTTTCTTAGAAGTCTCTTTGTGTCAGTACAGATTGATTGATAGCAGCCTTTTTAGAGGTAATGCTTTTAACTTGACTAAATATTATATTAGTATTATTCACTGTAGCTTTACTGACAGGAATGTACTTACACTGTCTTTCAGATGCTAATACAGTATATTGTATCACGGACAGTGGTTCTCAGCTTTTTTGACTCCAAGACCTCCACTGTTCACAACAATATTCAAAGACCTTTTCCAGTTGTTTGTGATTTACTGGATAAGGATTTAGGATAATAGCTGTTGATGGGGTGAATTTAAAAAAAGGTTATATTGCATTAAGTTGTTTTAGGTGATTTTAATGCTTGTTTTTTTTCTTGTTTTGAATCATTTAAGTCATCTTGAGGCTCCATAAGAAGTTTGCTGAGGCCCCTAGTGGGCCCTGGCCCCCTGATTGAGATGCACTGATCTAGGATCCAATAAAGAATCTATTGAATTAAAAGTTGAATGATTTTAAGTATAACTCATAAGATGGATAAGTTGATATATAAATATGCTTACCAAATAATCTCTTCTGCTTCTGTTTCTTGCCTTTCATTTTGTTGGCTCTCTTCAGCATGAGAAGGGCAGTGGACTCATTAGTGATTCCCCTGAAATAGAAGTTAACAAGAGTAACTACACTGGTTTATAAAACGTTTTTTATGTGGAATTTAAAATTATTTTCTAATAAATTTGATTAAAATTGTGGCACTGAAGTGAAAGGACTGCACAGAGTAGCACAGAAACATACCATTCTTTGAGGATTTTTTCTGATTCCTCAGACAGGGTGCTGATTTTGAGGCTTGATCTGGAAATTTGTTTAGAAAACCATGTTAATTTACGTAATGATCAGCATAAGACATGATGCCAATGATTACCTGCTACTAAGGTGAGGCGTCAAGCTTTGCTCCGAACAGGCTGCACCTTCATTATCTGACCAGGCACGTTTTGGCTGCAGTGGAAAAACAGATAGAGTCTTTGGAGACCCTTGAATCGGAAGAGGGAGTGGAGACTAAGAAACACAAAGACAGTAAAAGAAAAAATAGCATCAGTATGCAGTTTCTAACACAAAGACTTGCTTTTTTTTTTTTTTTTTTAAAGATAGATAATATTCATGCTGCCTGGTTGTAGAACATCGAAGTGCATTCAACAATCTCTACATTCCCACAGCAGCAGCTGCATCACATCACAGTACCGTGATAGAAATGGCCAGCTCTCTCTAAAGAAAAGAAACCGCAGGAGAAAAAGCACCGTGCTGAAAAATGACATCTGCTGACGAGAAGGAAGTTTCAGGCGGCCTAGAAAGTAATTGTGTTTTTGGAGGTAATAAATTTGGCACTTAATCACCCAGAGAGACTCTGATTGTCCTGGCCCACAGACAGAAGGAGGATCCGTAGGGCTGTTACCTTTGGCAACGGCAGCTGTTCTGAAAATGGCATCATCCTGGCCGGTAAGGCATTGGAATCCAGGGTTATCCAGGCTTTCTCCAGCACGCTCTATTCACAACAGGACACAAACAAAATCCAAGAGTTGAACATGGACTGCACCATTCCAAAATGCCATGTGATGGGATTTCTACAGCTGATAAAGTGCAACTATTCATTCAAAGCAAGTAGCAGATCACATTAAGCAAAAAGCACTGAACTGGTTTCCTGTGTGTAACAAACACTTGAGAACGTATCCACTTCAAAACAGATTTTTTTTCCCCTGAAGTCGTGACAGGCCAAATTGGAGAGCCAACACATGAAAAACGCCAGAATTTTTAGATGTAGACCAATAATACAGATCAATTTAACATGACATTGTAATACACTATAATGATTCGCCTAACAAGCTACACAGATGAGCTCACTTAGCGTAATGCATAGGTTAAGCCAATGTTAAGTTGAGTAAACTTGATGCAAATGGGCAGAAAATAGCAGGTGACATAAGAAAAAGAAACAACGTTTTCCTTCCCCTCTTTCCCGCTCATTGACTGCTCTTTTTCAATACCTAATCACAGCTGACAGCCGACCACCTCACGGTTCTGAGCGCTAGTTTAAGGACTGTCAGCACAACGGCCCAGGCTATCTGTCAGCTGACTTCACCATAATGGCAGGAGCACTAAGCATCTGCTCGTACCTCATCAAAAATGAATTCGTCCATGTCCACCTCTTCTAAGTCCTCATCGCTTTCTGTGATCCGAGCAGCAGCTAGAGCACGGGCCAGCTTTTTCCGCAGAACGCAGCCCCTCCATGCAGCCTGCAGGGGCAACACACACAGCCATGAATCACATGCAAGCATAAATATTGTGTGTTATCCCATTAGGAAGATAAAACATGTTAACCTCTGTTTAATTGCCCCGCGGTCTGCAGTTTGAACTTTTGGTGACTTTGGCTTTGTAAGACAAATGTAACACTGGGATGCCTTTAAATCTGCGTATTCCCCATGGGGAAAAAAAGACTTAACGGATCAGAACCCTAACGCCCCCACTCCAGCGACACATTGGAATCTGATTAATCATTTTTTTTCTTTCGGTTCGAGTCCTTGGAGACTCATTAAACACAAAGAGAGAGAGAGAAAATATCCCTTAGAAGTTACATGTGAAAGAAATAGCCTGTTTTTAAAAGCACTACCTACCGACTCAAAACAAGCCCTTGGCAGTAATAGGTGTAATGAAGATGATTTAATTTTATTCAAGTTATTTATTGCATTCATAAAAGGAGGCATGGAAAACACCTTTTCAGAGATATATCAAACATTCCTTGATCAAAACCAAAGTGAACAGAGGATTTTTTTGTGAAAGGAGCTAAAAAATGAGTCTCACCTGAATAACAACAGCAGCATGTTCCCTCTCAGGCCCCCCAATGCAGGTATCTTCCACCTTATGAAGATGTGATTTTGTGTTAGTTTTTTCAATTAAGCCTGGGAGGCCCTCACGTCTCCGCAATAAGCATCTCCTCCGCCAGCATTGCTGGATCGCCACAGCTGCCGCTCTGAGTGATAGCAGAGAAGACAATTTTATTTGATGACTCACCAAGGTCATGAGAGACTAAATGAATGTCACTGAACTCAAGTCTCGGATGATTCATCTGCGTTAAAACATCTGGAGAGAGACTCAGCAGGGGTGTAATGTCATCCGAATGATTTAGAGATGAGCTTTATTTTGATTACCTTTAGCTAAAATTAAATGTACCTTCAAATCACGGGAGATGTTTACTACATACAGAAATTAATTGTAAAAGTAAGAACATTTTGTGTGTGAGAGTCATACATTTTAAGGTTCAGTGCCTGAACAGGTTCCTTCTCAGTTTGTGTCTGCATGCAGTCAACAGATCGTAGCTCAAGGTCAGCCAATCTGCTGTATCCCGGAGACGCATCTCTAGACTTTGTCTCTGTGATAAAGATGCTTCAGAATAACTACATGAACTACTGTTAGCCGCCAGTGTAGAGTCCTCTGTGACACAGCTGTCGCCATATTCATGGGCGTAACGCTGGTCCACTGCCAATCTGAGCGGGTCTGCTTGGTGGCCAATGGCAAGTGAGGGTACAGAACGTGCAAAAAATGCAGGAAAAAAGCACAACATTTCAGATATTAGGAGCTGGAGCCATTCACATACAAAGCATTTTTGCATTCCACTTCACTGCTTGTAAACTTTCTATATAAACATGTGCTGGACAGACATGTCTTTTGCAGCGTCTTGCACGTGACACTCCATTAAAAAAAGGTGGCGTTCAAGTTAAAAGAACTTCTTGTTTTAAAAACATTTTCTTTTTCATTCTGTGGCATTTTTTAAAATGTAAAATTGCAAGTTTGAATGGCTCATTAGAATCTTGGTAACACTTTACCAAAATTAGTTAATGCATTAATAACAATAAGCAATACATTTGTTACAATATTTATTAACCTTAACGTTAATTGATAAAGTACTGTTCATTATTATTCATGTTTTAACTCAGTTCCATGAATTTAATAAAACAATTTTAATAATGATTTTAATAATGTATTAGTAAATGTTAAAATTGGCATTTAACATATCTTGATGATTATTTTTCATTGTTAGATCTGTTTGTACTATGAGTTAACTATGTTAACAAATGGAACCTTATTGTAAAGTCTTATTGATGAGGATTTAAAGGGGTCCTATTATGCTCTTTTACAAAGTCTTGATTTTGTTTTGGGGGTGTACTATAACAGGCTCTCATACTAGGTTGTTCGAAAAAAAAAACATTATTTTTCACATTTATTACATTATTACACACCTTGCTCCCCAGTCCTGTCATAACGGCTCGAAGAGTTTTCCTGTCTGAAATGAAGGCCCGCTGTCCTGAATACGAAATGTCGTTATTGGTTTGCTGGGCCAGTGTGTGTTGTGATTGGGCACCACTCGGCGGCTGGTCGTGAAATGTCATGCCCCTTACCACAGCCGCCTGCGAGCTTCAGTGTAAATATTGCATCAAAATCATATCAATTTGAGCGCGATTTAAACCTGGATGATGGTAACCACTCTAAGTTTGTCTGCCTTGGGAAAGCTAGCGTGTCTCTGACAGAGTGATAACACTCGTTGCCTTCTCTAGTGCTGCTCAACCAGGTCTCGTCCCATTCGTCGATATTTGTGATATCACAAATACCGGAAAATATGCGTTGTAGTCCAAACGAATAAAATATCTCCTTTTGAAGTGAACTTTGAAGATCTTTTTATGCTCAAACAGCAACCTTGCAGACTAACTAAAGTTGAAAAAGCATAACAGGACCCCTTTAAACTACCTTTCCCACAGAAATCATAAATTTCTTGCGAGATGAAAACTGGCTAAAATGAAGTTTTTTCAGTAAGTCTCACACAGTTTCCCGCAATCCTACTCTATTATTCTATGACAGTGGCTAGTTCAACCCCCCTGCCCCTGACCCTTGAGCACGTCTGTGCTGTCAACAGCAGAAACCAGTCCCGTCAGATTTCCCACACGACTCACTAGAGATGGCTCGGCAAGTGGACGCCGCGGGGCTGTGACGTCCTCGGCGACTTTCCCTGCATCCCCACCTGCGTGTACTACCCCCCCTGTGGTCTAATCCCTTACCTGTGTCTCAGACGCCGTCACAGGGAGTATAAGGCCTTGACCAAGGTCGTCAATTTGCTGACACCAGCGAGTGTCAACACATGCATCAGAGCTCAGGGCGGTGGGGTTGGGTGTTACAAACACCCGCTACACCTCACCGAGTGGGTGACTGTACACGACCAAGTGTCCCTGTGTCAACGCACGCGGCGGGGTTCCGGGGGGATACTACGGGGTGAAGTGCGCCGATGGGCAACTGTGATCACCGTCCCCATATGCGTTACCCTGGCCAACCCCCCACTACAATAAGCGAAACATGTGAAAATTTCAGTGCAAGGACAAAGAGGTATAACAAAATGGGGCTAATTTGATTACCCCCTTTGGACAAGTTTCGTGCCTTATTCTCATTAAAACAAATTAATGTCAAACTGCATATACAGTCAGCAACGAACATTCCGAAAGCCAAACATTATTACAAGCTGTAAAAATCAAGCCAAGGCAAATAAATACAATCCTAGACGTTACACAGTTCCCCTACTTACTGACATCTGAAATTACCTCAGAGAAAAACCGGGAAAGAGTTTCTTTTTTTTAGATATTTTGAAGAACTTATGCAGCTTTTGCAGTAACACAACATATTTATGATTCAGTGGCATAAATTCCATTTTATTGCCGTGGTTTGATGACATTAAATGAACCCCTCAGTTCTGTCTGTCACTCTAATCAACACAGGCATTGGTTTACCATTGTATCGCGGTCAGAGTCTTCACCTTGCCAGAGCTGGGGAAAAAACCCCCCCCCTGGGGGGGGGAAAAAAACCAAAAAAAAACTCCCCACCCCCCCTTTTTGGGTCAGGTCAGATGTTAAATGACTGCAGAGGTCCCCGCGGGTGTGCAAAAGACCCTTTGTGCAGAACGCGCTGCGGAAGGGTTAGGGGGTATCTCTAAAGTCCTCCAAGCCATAAGAGACCTCAGTTTGAACCACAGGACACACAGACTTCTGCCAATCATGTTTCATGAACCATGGCGAGTGTTCACCTGCTTTTATTGCTGTTGGGGTCGGCAGCAGCGCTGAGGTTCTTTTGTAGCAGGGGGGGGGGGTGGCAAGAAGTAGGATATATAATATTTTCCACTTGATATGCACATGATAGGCTCAAAGAACTAATTATAGACATTTCTACATACCACTACATTTTGAAAATAATTAAACTCAGATTAAAATTTATATCTGCCGTACCACATATAAAAGATACGTTTTTTAAATAATTAAAAAAATATTTATTATAATAATAACTAATTACAATTATTTATTTAATAAATATTCATATTTTTTCTGATTATCTGCAAAGGTCCTGTGCATTAAGTATGATTTGTTTTCATTTACCTACTATTCAAGTATGATTAAACTATAAACTAAATATTACATGCATTTTGCATAATATACTACAGGATTTACATTTTCACCAATTGGATCTTTATTAATACTTTTGAGAAAAATTTAAACTGCTTGTCTACCTGATCTCCATCTTTTGCTGCTGGAGAAGTGAATCTCGTTGCTCTTGCTGTGCTTGACAGAGGGCCTGGAAACTCCACTGCTGTCCTGGAAAATTACGGGGCACTGCGGCAGCAGCAGTCTGCTCATTATTCAACTTAATCAAGCCAGGCACTGTTTCCAAAAGCAAGGACCTGAGGGAAAACAGGCATTTACGAGAATTACCTGATGAAAATGTAAGGTGAAACAACCACACATTGTGCTCAAAGCTCTTTGAAATGATTGCTTTAATTGTTAGTGACTGTTTATTTTATAATGTATAACACAGCTATAACAAAGTTTTAAAGCAAAGGTTTATAATTGCAAAAAAGATATTTAAAAAAAAAAGAACTTTTAGTTTATGTATAAAAAGAATCTAGATTAAATATAAAAGATGCAAAAAAACTAATAATAATTATACTTTAAATAGCTTCTTTTGCAAAACAATTAGCAGTTCAGAGCAATATGTAATGTTACTGCATTGACTGTCCACTGCAATCATAAAAAAGTCTCTCTGTCTCCATGGGCTTTCTATTAGAGAATATTTACATTGAGCAGATGAAATCACTTAGGAAACGGGGATAAAACATTTAATGAGTTTGACATTCTGGACCCAAGAGAATCAACAGAGCGTCTGTGCATCGACTAAGAGGTTTAGTCAGAGTCTGACTTTCTCAATGATGACACTGGGCTTGGATTAGAAGTGAAAAAGGGTTTGCTGGCCTCATTTCAGAGATGTGACAGCCACTCAAGTGAGCCCATGTTGTTGTTGTTTTTTGGTTTTTTTTTGGTCTGTGTTTTAATTTGCAAAAGCGTATGAGAAAACACAGATGTAGCCTAGTCTTTGCTGAACCCTGCTGAGAGAAGTACAATTGAAGAACTAATGAGTGTTATATTCAGTAACAATTAAATTACTTACTATTTTTTGCAGTCACTAATTTTAATTAACTATTTTTTTGATCATTTATTATTATTTTTAAAATAAATTTGAGCTTTTTTATCTCTTTGTTTTTATTATCATAATGAACACTTTTACTAATATAAAATATTTAAGAAAAATATATAACTTTTACTACATTGTCTTTGTTATTATTTTTTACTTTAAAGACAGTATTTGTTCAAAAATAGTTTTTCAGTTGTGGAATATTAATATTCAGTTAATTGTAAAAGATACACTTGATGGTAAATAAAAAAAGTGTTGGCAAATTCTATCCAAGCTGATATTAACAAAAAAAGATGATCAAAGTTCATCTCTAAAAGCCAAAAACTGCTTCACATTTACAAAGCAGACATGGTCATGTGATACACTTTTGGCCATGTTGTGTCCGGCCATCAGACTCCTATTGCTACCAAAAAACTGACTCTATTCATTACTCATGAAAACTTCCATGTAAACAAAAGAAACTTACAGGAGTTTGATTAATCTAGCTAAAGTCTCCTCTCCCAGGCTCTGAACGCTCGTGCGCTGTGTACTTCTCTGAAATATCCTTCGGTTCTTTAATTTAGGCTGTGTTATCACTGGATGGGGATGAAAGGGCCAGCGGAGAGCGATAAAAACACTGGGTCTAATTCCGTTGTTGGCATTGAGGGTTAGACAAAGTTCAGCGGAATACTGAGCCAGACTTGAGTGAACTTCCTATCCATCATTACCGAATAAAACAGATGTAAAGACACAGCAGATATATTTCACCTCAAGACTTCTTTTTGGAAGCCACATGCAAAAAGTGGAAAATAAAGTTGAAAAAATAACTTTTAAAATAAACAGCTAAAAATATCACACCACATTCAATATGATAAGAAGTCAATTTAGTAAGACGTTTCTGTCAGAAAAATTAATGTGTTGCCAACATTAAACTTTTTAGGCCTTCTGAACTATAAACTCATGTCATGACAGTCAAGAAATCTCTTTGGTATGTATGATGTTATTTTTTTCCATTTTGGCTGAATGAACTGGATTGCTTTTATTTATTGATTACAAATTTATTGATTACAAATTAATTCCAACATGGTTTTGTATTTTCCTGATCTTCCTATTCTGTCTCTCACACATTTTTTCTAGCACATAAGAACATACAATTTGCAAATTAAAAAAACCCTCAGCTAACTGCTGGCACTTTAGGAGCACATTTGCTTAAAACATATTCCCCCACTGAGCAAATATTTTCAGAATTACGAGCACTTAAATCCACGTGCGTACAGATATCACTGGGTAATCCAATAGCGGACACAGATACAATGGCCGGTGCAGTGATATGAGCCGGAAGCTCAGCGGTAAAAAGGAATGTTTATTCTACTTTAAACGCCTGGTGCACTTCCAGCCAATGTCCCCATTCACATTAGTTTCACATTCTCTGACAATTATGAAATGCTTTGTGACTTTTGCTGGAAGGCACACATGACAGCTTCTGCCCAATCCAAGATAAATCTCTCCATTATAAAAGGAGGAACCACATTTCCTTTATATACTAATATTCACTCTCAACAACAAAAATATTCCAGAATTTAGCTTAGTGCCAGTGAGAAACTGAAAAATGAACTTAACTGTCAATGTAAAAGGCCCTAAACTGGGTCCTTGGGTCACACCTACCTCCAGTTGCTTTCCTGCTGTAGTGGGTTACCAGTCAGGTTAAGTTCTTGAAGACTGGTGCATTCCTGAAGATTCAGACAAACATTCTGCAAATCTAAAAGGGAGTCAGAACAGAGATACTTAGAGAAACTTTGCCATTTACTCTGCGAATGGTTATAATTCTAATGCTTTGGATGTAATCCAAACATTTCCCAAAAGCAACTATGGTCGCAAGTTCCGTCGTTACCAATGGAGTTCAATGGAACTAACGACCATAGTTAGCTAACAATGCTTTTGGGAAACGCACCCCCAGTCTTAATTGAAGACACTCAAATACTGTGATTAAATATTTTGGTAACGCTTTAGAATAGGGAACACATATTCACTATTAATTAAGAGATTTCCCTTTATAAACTCATAATTTGCTGCTTATTAATAATTAGTAAGTTAGTTGTTAAGTTTAGGTGTGGGGTATAGGATTAAGGATCTAAAATATATTCCTGCAGAATAATAGTACGAATAAATGTCGTTATGCTAGTAATATGCATGATAATACGCGCTATTTTTAACAGTGAGAACTGGTCCTTAAAACAAAGTGTTATCAATATTTTCTAATGAATCAGTATACACAAAACTGGTTACTCTCAATGGTGACTAAAGGAACAGTAACATTAAAAAAATTTTTATAGTCATTATTGATTACGTCATTCAAAACTTGATTGTTTATATTTTATCAGTGGAACACAAAAATAGAATTTTGAAAAAGTATGATTCTTAAAAAAATGACATGCAGAATCTATGCAGCTCTCTTGCATATAACAACAATATATTGTGTCCTTTACCATTGCAACTATAGTCATCTCTGAGGTCATCTCCCTTTATACTAGTTATGTGTGATGAAAAGAAAATGTCATTGGGAAAATGAAAAATTGGAAAAAATAACAGCATAACAGGTAAGACAGGGGAGTAAATAACAAAATGTTTATTTTGGGGTGAACTATCCCTATAAGGATGAATGAAATGAGATATGGAGAATAGAGAATAGAAGTCTTCTTTTAAAAGAAAAAAAGAGAAAAAGAAAAAAAAAAAAAACTGGGTTTTGATTACCATCCATATTCCAGAATAAGGACCCTTTCAAGAAGCCGCAAATGAAAAAAGCATGGTCAAGTTGACCCACCCTACTTCATACGTTCACCTGACAGACAGTTGTGACTGGCATCCAGCATCCTCAGAGACACCAGGTCCGAAGAGTGGAATTAAATGAGTTACACTGAAGAGAAAGTGAACCCTCATTTTAAACAATAAAATATCTTAGCACTGTATACTTGTAGGTTTTTATATTACATTTTACATAAGAACGTACACTATTTAAACAAAGGCTTAAAGACTTTTCCCTTTAGCAGAATTTAACTGCAAGACAGTGTTAAGTTCAAAAAACGAATTGGAAGAGACTCAAAACATTGTGAGCTGCTAGCCTAGACAACACCTGCAGTACGATGTCCTACTATTCGTATGTCGAGCTCAGCTAGGCGTTTCTCGAGATAATAGCTCCTTTTCTCCATCTTGAGTCCCATACCGTGTTTAGTGTGTACCAACGATCGATTGACGGTTGTTTTGGTACTTACAGAATAGGTTGCCAACTCGCCCATCAGTGCTCACTTTTCCTATAATTGGTACCACCCGACGAAGATAAGAAGATTGCGCATCCAGAATGCGAATGAGTCGGATTTCGGCGCTCGGCACCATGTTCGCTCTCAGTGTGAGCTCGATCTAGGGCTATCGCATTGGTCAGCTTTCAGGCACACAAGTGATAAGTTAAATACAAAAACACTATCTCTTCCTTCCGTTGACCATGCGTTGATTCACGACACTAAGTTCATTCTTGTGTTGCCCAAACCCAATAATTCACCTATTCTTAACTGGAACAGGGGGTGAGAATTCCTTGCCCTCATCATGTCGAACAGACTGTAATATACATACCAAACCGTAAGCAACAGATAATCTCATAATCTTCAGTTAAAGGGATGGCAGCTCAGTATTGCCGTCGAACGTTGACGTGTTGCATTCCTTATAGGTATCATATGACACTCATGTAACAGCTGCTCGGTAAGATGCTACCGCATTTTCTGGACACTGGGATGGAAATATGTTCCTAAATAAATAAATAAGTGCTTAAAGGGTCGATGGATTTGTCACGTAGTAATCGCTTGGCATTAAATGAGAAACAGAACGCCATTAACACAGTATCGCAAACTACTCGACCCAAACTTCACTAAAAACTAAAAAAAAAAAACCAAATCCCCCAACGATGGACAGGGGGTGAGGATTCAATATGATCGTGAGAGTAACTGCTGACAAGCCACTGATGAAGTCCTGAGCTCATCTTCACTTGGTGTGTTGTTCTCTTTGGTTGTGTAAGATTTACCTCAGTCAGACTGTTTCCTCTGAGGTCCAGGATGGTTTAAGCAGAGCACAATTCGCCACACCCTTCACGGGGCGGAGGTGGACGAGTCAATAACAGTCCAGATGGAGAAGGGTATAAAGTTCATTCAAACCTCTTATGCTGAGCAGCTGGTTATGGTCCACTGATAATCGCAGAAGCATTTTCACGGGTCCTAAACCACCTAAGAAAGCAAAGATATATCATTTAGTCAATGCTGGTGTAGAAGGAGTTTACGAGGATAATTCTCTGCCATGGTGACAATATCTAATACCAGCAAAAGGATAATCTAATATAAAAAGGCAGCACTGGCAGGACATCATCTAACACTGACAGCAAATACCTTTAAACTGCATTTATCCTTTTCTTTATGATACATTTATTCATATTTATTCAATATGAGGCCATTTTCTTAGAAATGAGACACATCAAGACATATTTTAAGAGCAGAGTGAGGGCAAAAGGCCATTCGAAGACACCAAACTGGAACAATGGTGCCCTCTTCTGGATAATGACAACGTTGAGCATTAGATACTAATTCTGTGTCACACATGATATCCAGATATCTTCAACTGACCAACAGTCAGCATCTCTTTCTTGAGTGCTTTCAGTACAAAATACATAAAACATAGAGTTAATGAATACTTCTAGTGAAGATACTCACTTATGCGAGAGATGTTGTTGTGTGAGAGCTGAAGAATTTGCAGGTTTTCAGCTCCATCAAGACCATGGATGTTCATCAGTTGGTTCCTGTCCAGAAGGAGGACCTGAAGGTTGGCCAGACCTCCACAATCCACATAAGTAATTGAGTTCTCCTTAATGTAAGAAACAATGGTACCATACACTACAGATCCATGCTGGTTGCTGAGGAAATACTACAACTTTGCACTGTGGATAGCTATGGGATTACAATTCTGCCACAATTCTGCGCGTGAAAGATCATATTTTGAGTGCGCAAAAGTGCGTTTTGCACATGCGCAAACTGAGTTTTGTGGAGAAAATGTTTGTCTCGCAAAGAAGAAAGTATTTCGCATGAAAATCAATTTTGCATTTAAAATAAGTTTTTGGATGTGTGCAGACCTTCTCTTTTGCACATGCAACTTGGAATATTCAGAATAGCACTTTTTTTTGTGTTTTTTTTTTTTTCCTCTTCTGCTGTCGAGGTAATGCAAGAAATGTTGTGATAGGTTGTCAAGGTAGCCAATCAGAATTTAGCAAAAAAAGCCACCCCCCCCCCCTCCCCCCTCTGTCTCTGATTGGCTGGAATTATGGCACATTGTAATGCTGGGTTGTGTTGAGCAAGCGAGCTGTTGGCATTTAGAGAGTACTGAGGGCGGGCATCAGGTGAGCAAGTTAGTGAAACGTTGCACGCGCAAAAGAGAAAGTCTGCACACATCCAAAAACTTATTTTAAATGCAAAATTTATTTTCGTGCGTTCTAAATACTTTCTTCTTTGCGAGACAAACATTTTCTCCACAAACTCAGATCGGGGCGTTGCTCAAATATGATCTTTTCGCACGCAGAATTGTAGCAGAATGTATCCCATAGATAGCCGGAATCGGTTTCAATTCATTTTCTTTCACTACCGTGGACGCATGGCGAGTTCCAGCCCGGGTTTTCCATCACAGGGTTCCGCAAGCCTCCGGACACTTCTTCTTCGAATCACCGCTTTCCTCACTCTAGCCCTCCGGCCGTTCCTCGCTTTATCCCCCGGCCTTTGCTCACTCTAGGCCGCCGTGTGTGACGCTGTTTCATTGTGAAAGCGAAACTACTTTGGGGTTTGGCCTTTCCCCCAAAAAAAAAGGGGAGGGGGGGGGGGGGACACGACTAGAAATCGTGGTTCAGTTGTATTTACAACACTGTTCCAGAACACTTCAACCCAAATATTCAGATGTGTGCAGCACATTTTATGGAGGACCGTTTCCTGATCCTGGAGAGTAGACTACAATGCTATGTTGTTGTGCCGAATTCTGCACCCCTGCCAGTTTATGCACCCCCTCGTTGAAGTCGCTAACTGATTGCCTAATCCTAACCCCACCCCTAATCCTAACCCCTCCTCCACACCTACTCCTAAACCTACCAATACTGGGTGTGCAAATTTCGGCACTAACCACTGTTCTGACTCACAGATTGTAATTACGTTTTTTATATTTAAAGACGTTATATATTTATATATTAAGCGAGTTTTTTTTTGAGCATTGTAGAGTAGGCTTGTTGTTTGTCATTTCTCTGATCACAAATGCGACATGGTTTTATGTTTACGCGGCCCAATGCAACGCAATGCGTAAAAAGACAGTATAAGTCATTATAATCCATAATTATGTCCCCACTGGATGCAACGGATGCCTCGTTTATAATGGGTTTTCATGTTTTTGAATCATCGCTCCGGCCTGACAGGGCATCATCACAATATGGTAGGGGCGTAACATTTCCGTCTCACGCTTGAGATATTCGGCCAATCACAGTGCACTTGATAGCTGGCCAATCAGAGCATACCTTGTTTTTCAGACCTATGAGCTTTGTAAATATCTACGCGTTTCAGAAAGGCGGGGCGTAGTGGAGAAACAATAATGTACAGTATATGTGTTAAATAATGTGTTTTTTGAACCTTAAAACACATTTCATTACACCAATACACAAAATGTTTCTATTTTGGTGCGGTACAGACTTTCATATGTTACAAATTAGTCTCATTTTAAATAATACTGCTCTTTAACCTGCTATTATCAAAGAATCCTGAAAAGAATTGGGGCAAAAACTGTTTTTCAACATTTATATATAATAAGGGAAACATGTTTCTTAGCACAAATTAGTGCTAAGAATGATTTCTGAAGAGCATGTGACACTGCAGACTGGAATAATGCTTCTAAATAAAATTTTACTTTGCCCTCAAATGAATATTTTATATTTAAAAATAAATTAAGATGTAAAACCGTTATTTATTTGTAATAACATAATAATTTCACAATATTACTATTTTTACTGTATTTTTATCAAATAAATGTAGCCTTGGTGAGTATAAGAGACCTCTTTCAAAAACTTTTTTTTAATCTAAACTTTTTTAATGGCAGTGTATACTGTTAGCATGCATGTAACGGACCATTTTAAACTAGAAAGTTTGAAATTTTAATGGCACATAGTGCAGACTGCTTGATATTTTGTTCTTTCTACTTTTAGCATCACTATATCTGATTCTGAGAGCCACGGTTTCACAATCCACCAAAGAAGGAGGCCGCAGCGTCTAAGGTCAAAGTCTGCAGTTGTTACACTCGGACAGTGGTGGACAGGCTACATCCTGGTAGGTCCTTCCAAGCGTCACTGCGTAACCGGATTTTTTAACAAGACATTACAATAAAGGCGAGCATGAACATGTCCACAGCAAGAAATGGGCTTTCAGTTTATAATTTCCACTGTTTGGAGAGAGAGAAGCGGGTAACTGGGGACTCTTTCTGTTTCTGGGGGCATCTTTTTTTTGGACTGCGGGTAAACTGGGGACTCTTCTTTTTCTTGGGCCTCTTTTTTGCTGTGCAGAAGACCCCTTCCTTTTATTCTGCAATGATAGTTTGGACCAGGGAGTGCAGTTCATCATCCAGGCCAGTCGCTTCTGTTCTGTGCTGTCAGGCAGACATATTGAAATTGATTCTTGGCTTTTTGGTTTATGGTCCTCAAGCTCAATAGCTGTAGTATTTTGATGCCCCCTAGTGTCCATCTCAGGTGCTACAACAGCCAAATCAGAAACTTGTACAGCCAAGTCTGATTTAACAACTGCTTTAACACTTAGATGATCTGCAACACTTGAAGAACCCACTGGACTAATACCAAGGTCACTGGAGAGACCTTGATGTACATTTACGTGGGACTCTGTAGTGGTTTTAGTAACTTTAAGGCTTTTTCTTGACTGTGAGCGATTTACCTGAGAGTCAAGCTCTCCACTGATTTCAAATGTTTTTTCTTCTTTATGGCTCTTTATTCTGTCTTCATCACTCTCTGTTTGTGTCTTGTACTCCTTCTTTCTGTGTCTTCTGTATTTATGCTTTTAGTTTTGTCCTGTTTTTTCATCGTATTCCTGTCATCCTCCAATGTGTTTTCCATTTTCTTCCCGTGCCTTACTCTTTCATTATTAGCTTCTATTTTTCTCACATTTACCTCATTGTTTAGGTTCTCATTTTCCCCTCTTTCCTCCTCTCTTTTACATTCATCCTTCACCTGACTACTCCTTTCCACTTTCTTTCTTTCCCTTTCTTTATTCTTCTTGTCTACATCCTCCTCCTGTCTTCTGCAATCATCTTTTACACTTGTAATGTTGCTCTGCTTTTCCTTCTTCTGCATTTTCTTTCTTTTCCCTCTATCTTTCCTTTTCTCCTTCCTCTTCTGTTGTTCAAGTCTTTGCTCCTTCTCCAGACGATGGCACTCTTGTTCTTTAGCTCTTTCATAATCTGCTCTGAGCGCACTCTTCTTCCACAATCCTGTTCTCTCTCCTTCTTCAGCTTCTCCCATTCCCTCTTCTCCTCCTCAAGTCTCCTCTCCTCTTCTTTCTTTCTCCTACACTCTGTTTTGCTCCAGAGGCGCACTAATGTTCCTCTGAGAGCAGCTTGAACCTTTGTTGCTGCTATGCAATGAAGTTTCTGGGTTCTCATTCTCTCCTCCTCCTGAGCCTTCTCAAAAGCCTGTTTTTCCTCCTCCATTTGCTCCTGAAGTTTCCTTATTAACATCTAAAATTATTATTGACTGAAACACTTACTTCAGTAGACATTTATGAGGTGATATATAAGGTTATAGGAGAATAAGGTTAAAATCAAAATTAATATAATATAATAATTTCACTTATACTTGCATACACATTATTTACACATACTTACACATACACATTGTAAACAAAATTGGTGTAGAATTTACTTTACTTGTGTATGTTAACTAGTAAACCAATTACTGACTCAAGATTGGAATAGTATTTTCTTGTAAATTGTACTCCAATAATTTTTGTTTTATTTACAACTTTGAAAAAATATTTCTCACATTATACATTCAACAAATTTTTGTATGTTCCTTTTTTTTTTTACATAACACACCACTCTGTTCATATATTTAAAAATATTATTGTTATACAAATATTTATTTTTTATTTAGTCTTTATTTTTGTATGCTTGCACATCCTCAACAATATTAGGCATATTTAAAGTCACCTGCTGTTTATCCAGCTCCAGCTGAAGATCTTCTGTGCGGTGAACTTCATTTTTCATTCCAACGTTCTGTTATGAATTTCGATTTTGTTATTCAATCATCTTTACTTCTAATTTTAAAATATATTGTACAAAAATACAATTTATATAAAATATAAGTGCTAAAGACAATCTTACCGGAGTGGCCTCTATTTTTTTAAAACTCCTCCTCCAACTTTATAAGTCCTCTTCTTCTCCTCTCTTCTTCTCTTTCCGAGTTCAAATGCAGCTCTCTTTCTACCTGCTGTGCTGCTCATTTCTGCTCCTCTTCCTTTCTTAGTCTTTTCTCTAATTCTCTCCACTCAAGACTAATTCGAAGGTCACTCTCAGTGCATATCTAAAAACAGAGTAAAGGTATGATTCTGTGAATATAAAGAGGCTAATTAGCAATCTATGCAAAACCATTGCAGAATTAGTTTTTATATTTTTGTATATTCAATGGCAGCATAATCTATGTTTTAACTAGTTTTAATAAACTTAAAATACAGACCCATCTCATTACAGAAGATATACCTTCCATGCCTGACATATTCAGAATCTCCCGCTGGGCATTCTGTGGCACAATGTCTTTTAGATGTCCAACTTGTTCCACAAATTCAGAGATAACCTGACAAAAAAATATGCATTTTTATAATCATACACTAATAAAAATGCGATACACCATCTGAGGAGTAAGCTGCATGTCTGAGGGTAATTAACAGCCTTTAATTTAAGGGAGAATTTAAAGCCTAAATTCATATTGACTGAACTTTAATGGACAAATTTGCAAGCAAATATCCGTACTCATGTAAAGAATCTGGTTGTTGTTTTTGATTCAGAGTTAAAACTCAACAAGCACATAAACTCTGTTGTTAGAGCTAGTTTTTTTCCAGCTTATAGGAGTTTACGTAAACTAAAATCACTTTTATCTTTTAGTGATCTAGAGACAGTTATTCATGCCTTCATTTCAACAAGGCTTGATTATTGTAATGCTTTATATGCTGGTGTCAACCAGTTTTCCCTTTCTCGTTTGCAACTGGTTCAAAATGCTGCAGCCCGCTTCTTAATGGGGAAGAAAAAGAGAGAGCATATCACCCCTATTTTAGCACAATTACATTGGCTACCAGTTAAATTTAGAATTGAGTACAAGGTTTTAACTTTTGTGTTTAAAGCCTTGCATGGTCCAGTCTACATCTCAGACCTTATTTGTCCATACTCACCCCGGAGATCTCTTAGAACATCCTCTGATAATCTATTAACCATCCCATTGTCTCGTTTGAAATCTAAAGGTGACAGAGCCTTTTCTGTATTAGCCCCTAAGCTGTGGAATTCGTTACCTCAGTCTGTAGGTTATCATCTTCTTTATCTGCATTTAAATCATCATTGAAAATGTATCTCTTTTCGCAGACCTATTTATAATTTGTTGGATATGTTGGTCTTAGTGAGTTAAATTCTTATTCCTGATTTTTATTTGGTTTCATGGGTTAAGCTGTTGATTTAAATTTTAACTTTAAATTGTATTTTTATCATTGTATTGTGTTACTGTGAAGCACCTTGGTCAGCATTCATGCTGTTTAAAGGTGCTATATAAATAAGGATGACCTTGACCTATTTATTTGTATTTTTGTATGTTGAATTAAAATATTTTTATCTAAAGCTACTTATATTTCAGCTACTTTTCTGTAATGTCTATTCAGTGTTTTTTTCTAAATGAACACAATGATAACTATTATCTTTAATAATAACTTTATCTTTAATTGGCACATGATGTTCATGTTAATTAATTAATCTCATTAATTTGATTAATTGGTACATTAAGTAATTAATTCGATTATTTTTTTTAATTATCACTTGACAGCTCTATTTAAAACATAAACTCATTTTGAGAAGGATGTAGGTTTAATTTCATCAGCTCCTCATCTATTGCCTGTTCGATGTCATTCATCATTATTAGTCCGGGATCAAGTAAACCAACTCCCTGGGAAAACGAAAGGTTTTCGAGTGTGAAGCAAAGGCGCAAATTTGCAAATGAAGCAAACTATATCAATGTCATAGCAACGGTATAAAAAATTATGTGCACAGAAAAGCATGTCACAAGTATTTAACAAACACAAGCACTGACTCTGCCTTTATTTGATGCAAAGCACCTGCTGAACCACATTTTTTTGAGTTATTAACTGGTCAGTTATTTCCAGCACACATTATTTTTATATTTGTCGCCCCCTAGTGGCCACATAGTTAAAAGCATTCCCTAATGGTGGCGTGGAGCATTAGTATACACACAAATTGAAACAAGACCAGTCATTACAGGGGTCCTATTATGCTCTTTTACAAAGTCTTGATTTTGTTTTGGGGGTGTATACTAGAACATGCTCTCATGCTTGGTGGTTCGAAAAACGCATTATTTTTCACATAATTTACATTATTACAATACCTTTCTCCCCAGCCTGGCACAAACGGCTCGATTAGTTCCGGCTTTGATGAAGGTCCGCCTTCCGAAAAACAAAATGTGTTGTGATTGGTTAGCTGTCCCAGTGCGTTGTGATTGGCGAACAGCTTAGACGGTGTTTCAGTACTGCCACGCACCTTGGTCCGTTTTTCAACAAAAGCTTTTGGCGAATCCGGCACTGTACTCCCTCATGTTGTGGAAGCTGTCCTCAGTAAAATGCGCAGCACACAATAGCAAATTGTGGTTATAATGCTCAGGAACAGAGTTAAAAAATAATTTGCAACCACTGTTTCCTGACATCATCCATTTTCGGAAGCCCAAACAAAGACGTTTGGGCACGGAGGTGAAAAAAAACAGCATTTCTGGCAGACGCGCATTGGACGAGAAGCGCAACGTCGCGCCAAGTCTTTAAAATTCAAATACATTATTTTCTATGAGTGTAGGCACACCGGCGGCGCCGTTCGCCGTCTGTCCGCGGCACCCAGCTACGTCATGTTATACTTGTAAGAACTGTTCTAGACATGCCGAAAATTTTACACTACAGCACACTCACTCACTCTGCAGCAACTCTTCTTCTTCATCGTCTCGTCTGATGTGCTCACTCAACCTAGCGTTCTAACCATGACCTCGCCCCTTCCCACCCCCCAACCATTCTAATTTCTGTAGGTGGGAATTATTTTTAATGATCTTCTAATGAGCCGCTTTGTGATATCACAAAGCCCGGAAAACAACGCTGTAGTCCAAACGAGCCGTTCGTTGTAGTTCTTGTTAAAAAACTAAATATCTCCCTTTGAGTGACTTTGAGATTTGTAACTTTCTAGATCTTTTTTATGCCCAAACATACACACTACACACTGACTAAAATTTTAAAAAGTGAAAAAGCATAATAGGACCCCTTTAAACATTGAAAAATTGTATTTTGTGGTTAACAACTATCAGGAACAAACTGATTTCAAAAGGAGGCTGAGATAAAAATTTGAGCATCTACATAATCACTTTCTCTCCCCCATCCCCCCTCCACAACACAGTAAGTATTGTGTCATTTATTTCTGGACTAGACTAATGTTGATGTTTTGTAGTTTTATTGATAAGGTCTACTGAGTCTGACCAGCTTCTCACTGCAATAAGTCGTGACAGACTGTGTTTTTTATTTACATTATTTATTTGGCATGCAGTCTTTTTTATTCAAAGCATTCAACTACATATTTTATTCCCTGAACATGGGACCATTTTTGATGATCAGTTCCTCTGAGTGCCTGCTGGAGTCTGCTTTTGAAGTCAAATCAACTGTCCGTGTTTCATCAGATCCCAAAGAAGCATTCACCAAGTTCAATTGCTCAAAAAGGCCCCATCAGCAAGCCTTGTCTGCTTCAATTAGCGGAGAGTGGCATCGACCCCTTTGTTAGTGGGCAAGGTGTCCGGAGCTTTTGTCTGAGAGCATGGAACCCAGACAGAGACTAGACAGGCAGTGGCTGCAGATTTACACTGCAGATTATGGCAGTCAAAGCCTGCTCAGCTCTGAACAGAGCTCAAGTTTGGATAGTGTCCCTGTGTTTATACTGTAAAGGGTTTTCCGTTACTGGTCTGTTGCTCTTCAAGCTGATTGTTTCCATTCATTCTTTCAGAGTGGGTGAGAGGGAGAGAAAGAACTTGTTGAATAAAAGACAGCTTCGGATCTGGGCTGCTATCTGTGATCGTGGATTCTTCCTTATGTGGCTACTATTCACCACATAAACAACCCCCCCCTATTGTTGTTACCGCCGTATCTTTAAAAAGAAAAGAGTAAAGTCCTTTTGTGCACATCACATAAAATGGCCAATAGCAGTAATATATCCCATTTGAATCCTTTGTCAGCCACCTGTAGCTATTCTCACCAAAGAATACACGTTTTTTCCTAAATATGTCAACTTGACTGTTACAGTATCATATTAGCACTCAAAGTTTAGGGGAAATACCTGTAAGTTGTGTGAATCAGGGTTAACTACAAAAACCTTAAAAATGTTTTACTTAAAATACATATCTATCTATCTATCTATCTATCTATCTATATAAGATATATAAATATATATATATATATATATATATATATACAGTAAGATAATATATTATTATATATTAATAGAATTTTCATCTAATGTAAATGTTTTCCACCTCCTACATACTGCATGTAATAACTTGGACAACTAAAAAAAAAGACTTAAATGATTCACAAATCACAAGTAATATATTAAGTTGCTAAACTCAATTAATTCTGCTTAATCTTTAAAAAATGACATGTAATAACTTTCTGGGAACTTCTAATTCTATGTTAACCAAAATAGTCCTTTTTTCTAGGTTGGGTCCTTTTAACCCGTCCTGCAATTTCCATTTATTCCATTTCATAGGTGAATGTTTCCGTTTTCAACGTCAACTTACTGATAAATAATCTTGTTGTCTGTTGTATCTCTGTATTTCCTTTCAGTTTCATTCTAAACCCTCTGATTATTCCATACCTAAATTGAACTTAAAGGCACAGGCCAATATTCCTGAGAAAGAAGACTTTAGGACCACATTGAAATTAATCCCCTCATTGTCAAACATCTCCAAGAGCTTGTGAAGGCACCGCTGTCCACTCCAATTCCCACATTAATTCCATTATCTTGGAACATGGACAGTTAAGATATGACAAAAAGGTACCGGACAGAGGGAGATAAAAAAAAAAAAAAAAAGGATTAATCACCTTTTTCATCAGGATAAAGGTAACTACAGCATGGGTGGGTTTCAGCAATGCTATGTGAAAAGTGTCAGAGTACATTAAATACTAAATCACTCAAGGGTCTTGTGAAAAGCCTCCTTTGTGATTGCTGGACACTCATTCAGTCCAGGACTCTTTTAAATATTTTTTTAAGATGGATATTTAAAAATCTAGAGCGGAATACTATAAATTATCACAATGATACACAGATAATTAATTAAACTATTCAACTAAAAATATTGTATTTTTATTGCTCCACAATTTAAACCAACAAATTTCCATTCGGTTATTGATGGTGGGGGGGGGGGGGGGGGGGGGTGGGGGGGGGGGGGGGGGGGGGGGGGGGGGGGGGGGGGGAATAGGCAAACCTTGTGACAGCAGCAAGCATTGTGTTGCCTAATTCATGGCGTAGTTAGCACATTAACTATTTAACAGTTAGGTAGAACAACCTGCCATCTGTGACTGACTGGTGTGTGTTTGTTATCACATGCTGGAAACATTCTCAAAATAATGCCCCGGACAAGAGCCATTGGGAGATGTATAATGCATGCATGTATAATGCATGATTCCGATGCAGTGATATTTCAATATGTTAGATTTAGTTCTACTAGTCCATTGAGACGTATGTAGCATAGTTAGCTTTATGTTTCATCTAATGATGTCATGGATTAAACCTTATCACCAATGGAAATTGCTCCTGTGGCTCATTGCAATGTGCTGAGTGCAATGCAACGTCACACTAAAGTTCCTGGAACATCTAACATTATGATCACCTCCAGCTATCAGCAGAGGACAATCACATGTCACAAACAGCAATTAGCCTACTGGGAACAACAAAGCCCTTTATTACTTAAAAATGATTTACATGTTTTCCCATAAGCATATACTACGTATAGGCTATCAAAGTAACTTTCCAGAACTTTCACACTCACTGTTCCTCAATGGTGGGAGTGACTAAAAACCTTTAAGAAATTTTCTGCAAGCACTTGATCCACATCCCACAGACATTTTATTTTTTTCCTTTATTTTTTTTCTATTATACAAGTTCAAATAAACAAATTTTAGGAACAAGCTCTTAAAATTAAAAAAGGACCTTAAAAAAAACTATGAAGGCTGCTCATTTTTTTTCTGATAAATACTTAAGTCATGCAAGGCATGGCAATCTATTTAATTTACAGTGTAAATATCACTGTTATAGCGCACCCTTTTGCTAAACCGCATCAAACTTTGCAGGCTTCCACAAGTTCTTGCTTAAAATAAGTATACTGAGTTTTATGGGAATATTTATTTTTTTACTTTCTTCTTCATTTATTCGAGTTAATTAGTTTTACTTAAAATAGTGCATGCATTCATTGGCCAACATAAGAGCCACGTTGATCTCAAACTTGTTTTTGACTTCTAGATAATCTTTCTGCAAGATTTATTGAGCTCGGGTACAATCCTGGATTAGTCCGCAAAATGTGTTTTTCAAAAATTGAAAATGTATGACCGAAAATAAAAGGAGGAGAGATTAGAACATGAACCAAGGAATCTATATATAAAACAGCAAGCCTATTTCTATTACTAGTTGCCCATCAATTGTAACCAAGAATTCACAATTATTAGGCCAAGTCATTTTGTTTTCTTATAGCGCCATAGTAGTGCAATTTACGCACATTTATTTCCTGAATAGAGGCGCGCGTTTAAGACCTTTATTCCAAATTTTACATGTATACAATTTACAGTTGTATCTGTAGCCTATATCCAGTTAAGACAAACGTCGTTATTGGACTCACATAAGTCTGTGTCATTATCTGAGATTTTAGCCATTATTGTAAAGCTGATGTAAGATTTCCAAGCACGAGGTTACAATACTGGTACACCCCTAAACAGCTTGGCGCCGAGCACTTAGTGGCTTGTACCCACTCGGGTCTTCATTATGGGGGGGGGGGGGGGGGGTTTGATTTAATCAATTAACACCCCAACCAAATCAACGAACGCCCAACGCCCTCGTCCAAAGACCACCAAACGGCGATGTAATACTGTATATATTTGATGCTAGCCCTCCTACCCACTCTATTATGAAATAGCCTAGACAGGGACCACGCCTGTCCAGTTCCCTCAGCCCCCCGGCAAACTCAAACCTCAGTCCTCACCCTTCTACAATATCCTCGTGGGGTCCCCCCCCCCACGCCCCAACCAAACGGAAGACAGTAGACCGAGGCTTCTGCGCCTCTGCTCATTTAATAAGACACACCTGTGTATGAGCTTCACCCAATCCTATGCCAAAAATAGAATCAACCGCCTGCAAGTCAAAACAGCCCCATTTTAAAACCTAAGCTCATCTCCTTTTGATTCGTTATAAGGTAAGCTGCTCGCTCACAATCACTCATTCCACTCACTCTCGCAACGTATTTAACATACCCCCCCCCCCCCCCCCCGGATGATGACCCGACGAACGGCCCTGCGCAATTCCACCCCACTCCCCCGCACCCCCCGTGAATGCCCACAAACCACACACCGCCCTGCGCCCGATCGCACCTATCCCCGGACACACCTCGCGCGGCGGGGGGTTGGTTTGCGGGGGGGGGGGGTCAAAATTAAGGTTTCCTTTTTACGAAGTATTTATTATATATTTATTTCGTAAATAATAAATGCTTTTCTCATGACCGTAATTGCCTATTATCAGTCAGTATAATAAAACCGTCTAATAATTTCCCCTAAAATAAGCGGAATTTATATAAGATCTATACATATAGTCACAATGGCCTTTGCTGATAACAGATTATTTACTTTAGCCTATATTCTTGACATCCTATGCGCATGTAGATTTCACGACCTTCTTTTAAAATGCCTTTTTTGAATGAGCGAATTTTAAAACATTTGATAGAATTTAGAGTTCACTTTAAGCGTAAATTCAATGACGAAGAGGCCCAAATGTGTTCTACTGGAGGCTGGATTATAAAAAAGGTGCAGCCTTGAAAGAAATCTATTTATCACACGAGCTGCCACCGAGAGAGCATCATTCACATTTGTACACTCATGGTTCAGTATACAATGTACGAACCAGACCTTCTGAACCACAAAGGATCGATTTAATAACGTTATTACTATAATATTCTGTTTTGCTCTCAATTTATTGTGAACCCGACAACCTGCTATTCTGGGGCGCTGCGGCCACGTGACTACAGAAGGCGCGCTCTTGTCTGTTTGGGTTCGTATGCAAATGAACCGACCTCGTGCTCCGCAGAGGGGCTAAATTATTTAGATGCGAAATATGATCGTGTTCCGAATGATCCAGTTGGCTTGAGTGACATTTAATGTCAAATGGAGTAAGCTGTGATGCAAGGGATGGTTACTAGCTGACGTTACTGCGTTGTGCATCACATTAGCTGTGACTACAATAAAGGTGAAATAAAAATAAGTACTGTATGGGTTTTTTCCAGTAACAATGCATAAATTGTCCCAACTTCCTGAGATATTCTGGGAATTACACTTGTCTCATCCATGGGATACAGTCAGGGGAGAAAGCGCGTTTATTTAGCCAATTCAAAAAACAGCTGTGTCTGCCTGTTAGTCACTCTTAGTGTTGGGTTTGACTGATAAGCCTTTAGGGTGGAAGTTTTGAAAAAGTGAAATGGAGTCTAGTGAAAGTTATTAAAAAGGCATGCAATTTAGTGACACATTGCATCATGTGAGGGGAATTAACCTGTCTAGTTTCTGTTTCATTGTTTTTTTTTTATCTAACAGGAAACCTGTCTGAAAATGAGAAGATAAATATTTCATCAACCCACACTTTCCTCGATCTATTGACTAAATCCCACTCTCTGACATACTTTTGTACATTTGACCTCAACTTGCCCTGCCCAAACGGATTTGCTAGAATCTCTCCCTCCCCATTGCTAAAAAAAAAGACATTTTCAAATGCCTAAAAACAGCAAAACCGTCAAGAGAGAGATTGACGATGACGAAGTTACAGAATCTGTCAAAGATTTGCTCTCCAATGAAGATAACTGTGAGGACTCTTTCAAGAGCAGCTCTTTAATGGTAGGAGATGTTCCACAGAATAAGGAGCGGGATGTTGAGGAGGGCTCAGAGGAGGAGGAGGAGGAGGAGGAGGAAGAAGAGAGGCCTGCATGGAGCAGCAAGCTCCAGTACATCCTTGCCCAAGTGGGCTTCTCAGTGGGCCTGGGCAACGTCTGGAGGTTCCCATATTTGTGCCAGAAAAATGGTGGCGGTAGGTTATGACGAATGAATGATATTAATTCAAAATGATCAAGTTAATATATTTGGATTATATTCATATATACAGTAAGTAATTCAACTTGATGAGTAGATCTATATCTATCTATATATATAAATAAAACTGAAACAGCTCACAATTTCACTCTCAAGTATTCTCCATTCAGATAGATAGATATGAATGGAGAATATTTGAGAGTGAAACTGGGCTGTTTCAGTTCATTGACATGCTTAGAAACAAAGGAAGTACATTTCTAGACTGACAACCTAAAGTCAGACATATGCCTGACACCTCATTTGCAAGTTCTCATGCATTTCCTCCATTTCCTTCTTCAAGTCTAGTCAGTGTATTTTCAGACCCAGATATTTTCATATTTTAACTAAGCAATGCATTTTTAGTCAATACAAAGATACACCATAATGAAGTGATGGTTTAGCACTATGTGTGGAAACTCCTCAGGCTAATCAGCTGTAGTTTCTTTTGAAACCATAGAAAGTTATTGGAATAAGAATAGTACCAAAATGACGATCAATAAAAACAAATTAGAATTAGTTGTATGAAACAGAGATCTAAGTTGCATAGCATTGAAATGAATGGTTTTGCATGTGCAGAATAATCACAGGCTATATTACACATCTCCGATTATACAAAGCTGTTTAATGTCAAGAGAAAGCAGATTACAGTTCCTTACCCTGGTCTCCCTGATAGCAATGACATACATTAGATATGATTACTCATCTCTTTCTCTTTGTTCTCCTCATTTCATTTGCAAAAGGCACTTTCAGAGTGAGTGAACGACTTCTGTATCAGAAAGAAACGCAGAAGAGAAGCAACCGATGTAATAGCTATCATTTTAAGGAAAGCAACTGTCTTACATTTGGGATTCACATAGTAGTAACTATTGTGTTTGTACTGTATACATTTACATTTAGTCATTTAGCAGACGCTTTTATCCAAAGCGACTTACAAATGAGGACAATAGAAGCAATCAAAACTAACAAAAGAGCAACAATATGTAAGTGCAAATGACAAGTCTCTGTTAGCCTAACGCAGTACACGTAGCAAGGTATTTTTTTATACACACACACAAAGAAAAACAATGATTGGAATAGGGAAAAAATAGAAAGCTAGTGTTTAGTTTTTTTTTTTTTTTTTTTAAAGGTGCAGTGTGTAAATTTTAGTGGCATCTAGCGGTCAGGTTGCGAATGCCAACCAACAGCTCAGTCCCCCGCTCACCCCTCCCTTTAGAGAAGCTACTGTGGCCCATACAGGACTAAAGGTCACACTAGACTTTTCATTCCATTGACTTTCATTCATACGCATGCGAATGTGTCAGACCGGAAACGAAGATATTTCGCTGTTCGCTGCGTAGCAAAGTCCAAGTTTGGTGAACTCTGACCTGCGAATTCGCGTCAAGTGAATGTGTGAGACCAATAGAAGATCAAAACCTCACAAAGTGACCTCTCGGTACAGAAATAGAGGAATCGCTAATTTTAGCAGTGTCGCATCATTCTGTTTTATACAACACAACTTTAAAAGATTACAAAAATCACATAAAAAGAGAAGCGGCTTGGTTTGTGGTGCAAGGGATACAGGAGCGGATGGCACATGTGCGTGTGTGTACTTGATTAACTATACTTGTGACTGATTGTAATAACTTATGGACTAGTGGAGAATTTTGGCCGGTGATGTATATCCTGGCTCCGCTTTTTTCGCAGCACCGTCCGAACGAATTTCGCATGCTCAAAATCTAGTGTGACCGCGGCCTTAGATGTCGTAGTCTGAGACAGCATAGAATAGCCAGCAATGAGGTTTCTTTACAAAGGTAAATTAAGGAACTATATTTACTTAATTATTCAATAAAACTATATTTTATTGCGAATATTATTGTTACTTGTTCATCATTGTGTCAGTGTTTTATTCGCAAGAACAACATAGTGACGAAACGTGCTCGGTTTGTCCTTTAAGGGCTACTGTACAAACATGGTGGTGACTTCCATGTAAGGGAACCCGCGATGTATGTAGATATAAATTGCTCAATCTAAGTTAATAGAAACATAACGGTTCATTGTGTAAGGTCTTTATACACCTCTGAAAACAGTTAGTTATGTATATTATATTGCATTTCTGTCAATAGATCTTCCTAAATATTACACACTGCACCTTTAAATAAAAACATTTAAATAAAGTAGAATTTAAATAGAATAGAAAGTGATCGAGTTAGAGGGTCAAATAAAGGTGGAATATATGTGTTTTTAGTCGTTTCTTGAAGATGGTTAAGGACTCAGCTGCTCGGATTGATTTGGGCAGGTCATTCCACCAGGAGGGACCAGTTAATTTAAAAGTCTGTGAAAGTGATTTTGTGCCTCTTTTAGATGGCACAATAATGTGTCGTTCGCTTGCAGAACGCAAGCTTCTAGAGGGCATATAACTGAAGTAATGAATTTAGGTAAAGGGGTGCAGAGTCAGTGGTGGTTTTGTAGGCAAACATTAATGCCTTGAATTTTATGCGAGCAGCTACTGGTAGTCAGTGCAAATTGATGAACAGAGGTGTGACGTGCGTTCTTTTCGGCTCATTAAAGATTGTGCAGTTGTACAGTAGTTTGTGTCAAAGGCCTGTTGTCTGCACGAGTTTGACCACAACCCTGCCGTGTCTTACTTTCCAGGTTATAATACGTAAGTGAGTGTGACCACCCTGCTGTGCAGATCAGTAATTAGATTAAATAGGTCACTGTGTGTGGGCCGTGTCTGTCTCTGTCTTTGCCAGGGCAGAGCAACCACATCACTGCACCATCTGTGTGCCATCAATTACAGCAAGTTTTGTCCTCAAAGAAACACCCCTACAACATTTTGCTGCCTCAGTCTGCCAGAAGTCATCTCACGCACAACCTGTAGAGTCACCAATTCTTCAACCAGCATCCCACAGTGCCCCAATCTGACCTATATTACAAACCTTAATCAAAATGCCAAAAAAAAAACATTCTATTTGAAAGTTAATTAGGCACAAAATCTAAAGAACCATATTGCTGTCTTCAATAAAGTTGCTAAGTAGATTAACTGTTAAAACGGTGATATCATTGATGAAGCTTACCTTTTTCATTATGTAGCAAAGCCTGGGTTAGATGCAAGCGCCAGAAATTGGATTAAGCCTATATAACAGAGGAAATCAATGCTAAATGGCCTGAAATTGTTCATGCCCAAAGCCTGGACTATAAGGTTGGCACCCAACAAAAGGGTTATAATAGTTAACTAAAATAAAACAAATGTTGAAATAAAAGATGCAAGACATTTTTAAATAAAATATACTGAAGTTTACAGAACATTTTGTAAATGACGCTTCAGTTTATGTAATAACACTTCAGTTTATGTTCCCAATTGCATGTCTCTAAATATAACAGTTGTTGTTTAAAATCATCTCAATTGTCTGTGAATCTCAGTAGGTTTCTGTGTGTTAAAGCACATGACTTCAACATGTTGGAGGAGCAGCAGCCCTACAGTACTCTCAAAGCAATGCCATTGTATTGAAGCTGTTCCCCATAAGGCACTTGGAAGGAATGTTCTATCCTGTGCCACTGGCAATGCTTGAACAGTTTGAAAATGTCAGTCTCGTCCTTCTTTGGCTCTCTGAAACGGTTTAATTCAAGAGAGAAAATATTTGCAAATAATTATAGTGGGTTAACTCATTCATTCATATTTTGTCAAATACTGTAAGATTAGGCCAGTGTTGTTATTGTTAACTAAAAATAATATTAAAAATGTGTTTTGTTAATTGAAATAAAGCTGAAATAAAATAGAATATAAATATTAGATGAATAAAAAAATACCTTTAAAATAAAGTAAAGTAGAAATGTTGCCTTGACAATTTTGACGTACTAAAACATTAAAAATCGAATTACAGTAAGTAAAGCTTAATAAAAAAACAAATTGGAAATATAAATTAAATATTCAAAATATTACACTATTTTGTACATCAAAAATTGAAAACAGTGACCCTAAAAATTGAAACTCGGGTCACTGTTCTCAAAATAGTTAACACAGTGAGCTGAACACTTTGTAATTGTCCTAAACAGATTGTACGTTTTCATTAATTTCATAAAAATTACAAATCATGCAAATTATGTTCTCAAAACAATGTGCACAAAACTCTCAAATGTTTTCACAATAGTTATTACAACCAACCAATACTTTAAAATATCTGAAAAAAGATTTTACACAAATCACAAAAATGTATGTACCAATTGTCCAAACACAACAAACAAAACCCTGTAATGTCTTTCTATCAAATGAAATGGATATTTCAATTGGCCCTAAACTGATAACTACTCGGTTAATTATACACACACAACACAGGAAGTGCGGTTTTCCTAATCATTTACACATTTATCACAATTGCTTTAGAGTAATAATAAAAGGGAAATTATACAAAGAGCAAGAACAAATTGGTGAGTCAAAAGTGTTGTACTATATGATTAATCATACAGATTTACTGTGTCATCGTAAACATAGTCTGTCCATTCTTGTAGAAGTTTATGATCAACTAAATTATGACTGTTTTATTGCAAAAACCTAGATCTCAGGGAAAATACCCAATAAAAAAAACTAATAATATGAACCCATTTAAAATGTGTCCATAAAATAAATTATACATGGGCTTTAAGGATTAAGCGAATTATTAACTTCTGTTATTTACTGTAAATGTCAAAACATTTTTCAGAATTTAAGTTGGAGGAACATTCAGGTGTACAATCAAGATTATTTTGAATGGAACAGCAGCATTGATGACATGGTAGTCCAGAGCAACACCAACAGCCATAAATTAAGAGGTCTGTGGAGATGTTGAGACAGGAGCTTGTCAAGCATAGATTTAACCTTCTTACATTTTTTCTCCTATGATGCAAGCGCAGCAAATATGTAGTGTAGATAAAATGCAATGAAATTCTCTTCCAGATGTAAATGAAAGGCAAGATCAATAATTCAGGATAATTCATGTATACAGCAAACACACACACACGTGTGAATACAGTGGTGGCCAAAATTATTAGAACACTAGTATTTTCACTAGCTAAAAAAGTCATTTATATATGATCTGTAGTTATCAGAAAAGTTTGTTTGAGGTTCTTGCTGCTAAAGGTGGCATAAACAGATTTGAAGTTTAAAGTAGCAATTCGTTTTTTCTCATGGGTGATAGCAGGTGTTGGATAATTTTTATTTCGTTTAGATATACGCAATATATATCAACTCCCTGTTGAAGAATTGCAATAAACATGTATTTTCAGTAGCATATTTTGCATCTAAAGCTGAATTGTGTTTTATAATCAATAGAGGAACACACCTATAAATTTGAGTTAATTACGTTTATAAATGCATTACTAGTAAAAAATGCAGTGCTTCATTTTTGCAGTAAAGCGGAACTGTTTGGTTACAGATTAACTTTGTGTTTGGAGGATGTGGGGCTTAAAAAAAAAAAATGTTCTTGAAAAAACCAGTACACTGAATGGAGAAAAGTGTCAAAAGTGATTGAAAAACAAACGTCTTTAAAATATACTAAATAATTCCTAAAATAACACTTTAAATGATTAGCATTAGAAATAACCATAAACAAAATACATAATTAAAATATATAATGAAAGCTAAAATAATTAATTTAGAAAAATGATTTATAATGAATGAATTAATAAGCATAATACCAAGATGAAAGCAATTTTGTTTGTTTAGGTAAGATATATGACACCTTTAAAAATAATCAAATATTGACCTTGAAGAATGTTTGATCATGATGGGTAATTGTTTAATTGCATTTACATACTGTTACTTGTAGCATGAATATACTGCATCTGACATATTGTATGTCTCAAGTCCTGTGCATACCAGTTTGGAAGTTTGGTTCCTAAATAAATAGGGCCATAACCAAAAGTTCTCCTTTTGTAGGAGCGTATCTGGTTCCCTACCTCATTCTGCTGGTGGTGATAGGGATTCCCCTCTTCTTTCTGGAGCTAGCAGTGGGCCAGCGCATCCGAAGAGGCAGTATTGGGGTGTGGAACTACATCAGCCCACGTCTGGGTGGCATCGGCTTCGCCAGCTGTTTGGTGAATATCAGTGCTTTCATAAGGACGTACCATACTTCAAGTGCACTGTATAAATAGCCAAAGTCGGATACTGTCTTTGCTCAAGAGAAAGGCAACTAATTAAACCATTTAAAGAGTCTATGCTGTAGCCCATACATTTGACTGCATTCTCTGTTATTGCAGGTGTGCTTTTTTGTGGCTCTTTACTACAATGTCATCATCGGTTGGAGTCTCTTCTACTTCTCACAATCCTTCCAGCAGCCTCTTCCTTGGCACGAGTGTCCCCTGGTCAAAAACAAAACTAATACATGTAAGACAACTTAAAGAAGAACAGGAAATTCCACTTTGAATTTTTTTAATCCATTCATTTAGGCAGAAGCTACACATTTTCATTTACTGAACAACTTTTATGATTTATTTTCTGAACTTTTCAATCTTATGATGCTGTACAAGATTGTAAGTTTCATGTTATTGTTTAGATGTCGAACCAGAGTGTGAGAAAAGTTCAGCCACTACATACTACTGGTATCGTGTGGCCTTGGACATCTCTGATTCCATCTCTGAGAGTGGAGGACTTAACTGGAGGATGACTTTGTGCCTGTTGGCTGCTTGGACCATGGTGTGTCTTGCTATGATGAAGGGTATCCAGTCTTCTGGAAAGGTAAGAAAAGTGTTTTGTATTTTGTTCTAAGAAAGTTTGCCTTTGGTCACACAGTAAATGTCAGCTAAGACCTCAAGGGATGTCTTAAAAGTAACACAGAGAGAAACACTGACCTTCAGACTGATCCATCCCATGTCAGTGAGAACCATAGGCCTCTCATGTGATCCATGCCTGCATGACGTTGTGAAACGTGATGCAGCATCATACGGATAAGACCACATGTGGTACTCTGGCATCTGTGTGCTTCTGAACCAGCTCACTTTAGACAGCTGACGGTTTTCTCAAATCATGTGAGTACTGAAACCTTCTTAAAGGAATAGTTCACACAAAAAAAAAATCTGTCTTAAAAATTGACACACCCGCAGGCCAGCCAGAGGTGAGGAAGTTTTGTTTCTTCATCAGAATAGATTTAGAGAAATGTAGCACTTGTTTACCAATGGATCCTCTGCCGTCAGAATGAGAGTCCAAACAGCTGATAAAAGCATCAAATTAATCCAAAAGTAATCCACCACAATTTAATATTGTGGGAAAGTAAAAAGCTGTGAGTTTGTAAGAAACAAATCCATGTATGGTAATGCTAAGCGTTAAATGCTAAATTTCAACAAATACTTCTTCATATCTGTTCTGTTGGAGAAACAAACTCATCCACATCTTGGATGGCCTGAGGTGAGTAGTTTCAGCATATTTAAATTTTTGGGTGAAATATTCCTTTAAAAGGAAGTTAAAACAACAGGTTGAGGGGGTTACACAACACAATGGAAACAAGCCACAACACAACAAAATTAGCACAACACAATGGAAACAAACCACAACACAAAAACATTACAACAACACAATGGAAAATTAGCACAACACAACAGAAACAAGCCGCAACACAATGCAAACAAGCCACAACCCCCAAAAATTACAACAACACAATGGAAACGAGCCACAACACAATAAAATTAGCAGCGGAAACAAGCTGCAACGCAACTAAATTAGCACCACACAATGGAAACAAGTTGCAACATAATGAAATTAGCACAACACAATGGAAACAAGCCGCAACACAACGGAACTGGTTCTATGCGTTGTGTTGTGGCAATTTTGTTGTGTTGTGAAGATTCAGTTGTGTTGTGCACTACTGGGCCACCATACTTTACATATTTTTAAAGTGTATATGTTAAAAGAAAACATAAAATGGTTCAGCAACTACACAAAAAATACTTTAAATAGTGCACTAAATTGATGTTTGCTCATGATAGATAATAAAGGTTTCTGATAAACATTTAATCTATTCCCAGCTAAAGGGATAGCAGATGGATTCCTACCGTTTAAGTGTGGCCCCTCAGTCAGTAAGGATATTATGGTACAGGATATAGTATACTATACTCTGCAGGGGATAAGGTCAGTCTTTGAAGCTTAATCTGGGATTTACCTCACAAAGGAATACCAATGTCTCATTCAACAGACCCAGAAAGCATATTTCCCGAAAAAAAAATCCCACAGTGCCATTCTTTTTTCTTTTTTGTCATTTTGTGTGCACAAATAGCATGGCAATGCTGGTTGCCATGCTTTTATGTGCACCATCTCCATTCACAGTTCTGTGGCACAGCACCAAATAACCATACTCAGCTACAATTATTGGTGATTGAGGATACTGTACTGTAGAATTAGAGCCATGTCTGCAGGAAGAGGGGTTGATTGACTTAACGGATCTCTGTAAATCCTTCATGATGCTTCATTTTTGGGAAGCCACAGAGAATGTGTATCTTTAAATCTTCGAAGCTGTGGGATAGTTAAACTTTAGGCTTTGTTCTTACTCTTTAAGGCTGGTCCGCCCTTGATGATTCAGAAATGAGTCAGTAGCTTTTTCAGCATCATGGCCATACAGTAAAAGCAAGATCAAAGAAAGCCAATAACGTCAATCATCTAAGTAATTCTTTGTTTAATTTAAAAAGTGCTTTTCAACTTAAATTAGCTTGTTGAACCTACGTTAATATGTGAATGCCACATTACATGTCAGAGCATGACTCTAGCAATGCCAAAGTCATGGGTTCAATTCCCAGGGAACTGATCAAACGCAATGTAAATCACTTTAAATAAAAATGTCTGGCAAATGCATAAATGGGAGTGTAGAACAGCGTTTACTGTGTCATCATAAACATGGTCTGTCCATTCTTGTAGAAGCTTTCATGATCAACTATATTATGACTGTTTTAGTGCAAAAACCTAGATCTCAGCGAAAATACCCAATAAAAAAAACGAATGATATGCACCCATTTAAAATGTGTCCATAAAACAAATTATACATGGGCTTTAAGGATTAAGCTAGTTATTAAGTGCTGACATTATAATTATTGTTAAGTAGAAAATTATGAAATTATGTTTGGGGTGTGACTGCATGACTTTAGTAAACTCTTAAAAAGAGAAGCAACCGTTCCCAGTAGCGCTGGATTCTCAGTCACACCTGGTTTATTGTAGTATATTTATTTATTCATTTAGCAGAGGCTTTAATACAAAGTGACTTTAAGTTAGTTATTATTATTCACTTATTTACTTCAATTTTTAAGTTAAACAAATGTATCTAATATTTCTAAATGTATCTAATAATTATAAAAAGTTTTAGTTTTAATTTTAGTTAACTGTAACAGCAAAGAGTCACAAATGATCTGGCAACAATGCAATAATTTAACAGCTCTATTTCTTTTGATGGACATGTTTAGAGAAAAAAATTATCTAATTTGTCTGGCTTTGGTCATCAAAAATAATATATCTGACTCAAATGCATTTAGTGTTGCGAACGGGGGTGCGGTGGTGAAGATAATAAATACAGCGGACGATTTTTGGAATGAAAACCAAATCCTAGTGCAATAGTTTTGTGAACCTATGTTTCGGCCTTGAATACGGGCTGGCCAGAACAGATTTCAGAAGTCATTTTTCAGTCAGGGATTTAACATACATCATTCACAAAGCACAGTAGTGTCTGCAGCTGTTTCGCAATTCACTCATTTATAATCGCATGTGGCATTCAGGCTAGATAGTCAGCTAATAGATGCCTTAACTATACCATCTTGCTCCAAAAAAAAGCATATTTTTTCATTAAGAGTCATTCAAAATTAGCTGCATTTTTTCACTACACTTTTTTGAACAAACGGATCCGATTTCTTCACTTTCAAAATGATGGACTGAAAATGTAACAAATGTAAAGGTTTGAAAAACAAATCACAATTGTATGTACTGTGAAAAAAGCCTGTCGACTGTCAGCAAAGTCAACAAGTGAGGGCACTTTTCTGCCACCTATGTGTAGAAAATTATTTTACAGTTTAAGAAATAGTAGCATAGAGAAAAACATGTTCATAACAGAAGTCACTAGCCTTCTTTGTGATATTGCAGTACTACAAACTGTAAATCACATTTTACATTGACATTTTTTGATATTCTGTTGGGTTATGTCTAATTGCAGGTGATGTACTTCAGCTCTCTGTTCCCGTATGTTGTGCTTATTTGTTTCCTGGCCCGTGCTTTCCTGCTCAAGGGTTCTGTTGACGGCATCATCCACATGTTTACACCAAAGGTAAAACCCTAAAGAACATGATCTGTGCATGTGTGAGCAGATGACACATTATGACTATGGTTAGACCAATTTACTCTACATGCTCTGGTTCATACAGCACCAATTAATCCACTTTATTGAGAATTATGGTAATCATCCATTACTAATTCCCATGTGTATCCGTCGTCTCAGTCCGGTGGAGACCAATAGATGTATCTATGGAAACAATACCCCAGCCAGATTTCCCAGCATGCATTTGTGATGTGACTCGACAGAAGTGAATTAACTCTTCCATCAGCACAGACTGAAATGCAGCAGACTGTCTTGTTGTGCCAAGCTATTTTACACATCCAACGCACAGACACAAGATGTGGTCACATTTCTCCTCAGTGCAAGGGGCTATCAATGTGTCCCTTGTTGTGCTATGTGTCGCTTCAGAGTTTTATCAGAGGGTGGTTTGTGTAACACAATTAAATGATAGTATGTAGCCTCTGCTTTGGAATAGTACTGCTATTGCGTTAAAAACAGTGATAATTAGAAAAGAGCCATTACAAAAGCTACACTGTAGCTGAAATGTGGGGAGAAAAGAGACCATCATTTGTTAATTAAATGTTTTAAATTTTTCTTATTATATTAAATACCATATTTAAGAAGACTGTAGCGCTGATTTTACTTCTTTGCTATCAAGGATGCAACTCAGTATCCAAAAAAGCTGATTTAAAAGTTATATTAACGAGATTTGTGGTATTTGTTCCAAACCTGTGAAGTTCCATATATATGGACCCAAAAAAAAAAAAAAAAAAGTAATTGTTCAAAAATATCTTCTTTTATGTTCTATAAAGTCCATTAGTCATGGTGTTACATAGTTATCATATCCATCCTCGTTCTAAGTTTTTATTTATTTATTTTTTTTAAATTAGCGTCTTCCATTTTTATACCTGTTCATTTTTAATTTTACATTTTTTTTTTTTTTAAAATCTTAGATCTTATTTTTTTTATTTAAGTTTAGTTCAGGCTAGTTTTTATTTCCAATAATTATAGTGCTTCAACTTCACTTAGTTATTTAGCTAGCTAAGGTAACATTTAAAATTTTCATTTAGTTTAAGTTCTCATATTAAGACATTTTTAATATGTTCATTCATATGTAAAAAAAAATAAATGTGGTGTAGCCCAATGTTTCAGTTAGCAATCAATCTATATATTGGTCTGTATGATTAAAAAAATTGTCCGCTTCAGACATCAATCATAGCCAGATTAATAAATTTTCATATGTTTTTTAGATATTTAAAGTGAAAAGCATATCACTGCATCCAATTGAGCATGTGACAAGTAATAAACTACAGTATCTTCTTGCAGCTGGAAATCATGCTGGAACCCAAAGTGTGGCGTGAAGCTGCCACACAGGTCTTTTTTGCTCTGGGTCTTGGTTTCGGTGGTGTTATCGCCTTCTCCAGCTACAACAAGCGAGACAACAACTGCCATTTCGACGCTGTGCTGGTCTCCTTCATTAACTTCTTTACCTCAGTGTTGGCCACTCTGGTCGTGTTCGCTGTACTGGGCTTCAAAGCTAACATCATGAATGCCAAATGTGTGGAAATGTAAGTTCAAAACAAATTAACCATGAGAAGCAGTTTAGTAGAATATATTCAGAATAATAATAAAATACACTTGCAGTTCATAAACCGAATACAGATCAAATGACCTGTGGTTGACTTGGTGTCTGCTTGCTCATCTGGAGCAATCTACGGGTCTCATGCGTGGTAGGGGGACGACAGGGGCACACACCGAGCTGCCCGAGGGCTCGTATGGTTTTACACTAATTGGCGGGTGTCAGTGGTCGGCGGTCCACCTTTATCCCACCCATATTAAGGTTTCAGTAATGTTCGCCCAGGACTACCAGCAATGACCAACATTAGCCGGGGCGTGATGGAAAACGATTACCCACGCCTAGGTTTAGATAGCTGCGACATCAAAGGAGAGCTGAACAAGGTGAGGAGAACTCTTAAGGAATCCGATACACCTCGTGGAAACCTAAGAGACAACTGATATACACAAACTTTCCATGGAATACAACCCCGTAGCTACCTCCACTCCAGGCATTTGTTTTGAAGTAACAACACAAGTATCCACGATCCAGCAAAATCTGTTTTTTAAACTCGTAATCATAGTCAGGCGGCTTTGGAATTCATTTCCTTTCGTTTAGACTCAATTATTTTTAAATTGCAAGGTTTTTTCAAATGTCAAAAGATAACCCCAAGAAAACAGAAAATTAATGATATTTGGAAAATAAAAAAAACTATGAAAATTATTTCACTACTGATCATAGTTTGGGGTCAGCCCAATTAATAACAAAGAAATTTTTATTCAGAAAGGATGCATTTAATTGATCAAAGGTGACAGTAAAGACTTCTGTTTGACAGTAAAGTTGTTCATTTGAACTTTCTATTCATCAAAGAAACTTTAAAATAAGAAAAAATAAAATAAAATATTAGCAGTACTACCGTTTTTCAAAATTTATAATAATAAATGTTTCTTGAGCACAAAATCATCATATTAGATGATTTGAAGAATAAGTTGAACTCACGACGTAGGTATATAAGGCTGCTGAAAAAAAACAAAAAATTATAATAATATATACTGTAATATTCTCCTTTGTCGAGATAATCCATCCACCTCACAGGTTTGGCATATCAAGATGCTGATTAGACAGCATGATTATTGCACAGGTGTGCCTTAGGCTGGCCACAATAAAGGCCACTCTAAAATGTGCAGTTTTATTGTATTGGGGGTCCGGGGGGGGGTCCGAAAACCTTTCAGTATCTGGTGTGACCACCATTTGATTCACGCAGTGCAACACATCTCCTTCGCTTAGAGTTGATCAGGTTGTTGATTGTGGACTGTGGAATGTTGTTCCACTCCTCTTCAATGGCTGTGCGAAGTTGCTGGATATCGGCAGGAACTAGAACACGCTGTCGTATACGCCAATCCAGAACATCCCAAACATGCTCAATGGGTGACGTCCGGTGAGTATGCTGGCCATGCAAGAACTGGGATGTTTTCAGCTTCCAGGAATTGTGTACAGATCCTTGCAACATGGGGCTGTGCATTATCACGCTGCAACATGAGGTGATGGTCGTGGATGAATGTAACAACAATGGGCCTCAGGATCTCCCACGGTATCTCGGTGCATTCAAATGCCATCATAAAATTTTTCACCTTGTTTGTTGTCCCTAACCTATGCCTTCCCATACCATAACCCCCCCATGGGCCACTCGATCGCACAACGTTGGACATCATCAAACCGCATCACTCCACACGACGCCATCAGCAAACCGCTGTCTGCCATCTGCCCTGTACAGTGAAAACCGTGATTCATCCGTGAAGAGAACACCTCTCCAAAGTGCCAGACGCCATCGAATGTGAGCATTTTGCCCACTCAAGTCGGTTACGACGATGGACTGCAGTCAGGTCGAGACCCCGATGAGGAATGACGAGCATGCATATGAGCTTCCCTGAGATTGTTTCTGACAGTTTGTGAAGAAATTCTTTGGTTATGCAAACCGATTGTTGCAGCAGCTGTCCGGGTGGCTGGTCTCAGACGATCTTGGAGGTGAAGATGCTGGATTTGGAGGTCCTGGGCTGGTGTGGTTACCCGTGGTCTGCGGTTGTGAGGCTGTTTGGATGTACTGCCAAATTCTCTGAAAAGCCTTTGGGGACGGCTTATGGTAGAGAAATTAACAATCAATTCACGGGCAACAGCTCTGGTGGACATTTCTGCAGTCAGTATGCCAATTGCACGCTCCCTCAAAACCTGTGACATCTGTGGCATTGTGCTATGTGATAAAACTGCACATTTTAGAGAGGCCTTTTATTGTGGCCAGCCTAAGGCACACCTGTGCAATAATTATGCTGTCTAATCAGCATCTTGATATGCCACACCTGTGAGGTGGATGGATTATCTCGGCAAAGGAGAAGTGCTCGCTAACACAGATTTTGACAGATTTGTGAACAATCTTTGAGAGAAATAGGCCTTTGTGTACATAGAAAAAGTATCAGATCTTTGAGTTCAGCTCATGAAAAAAAACAAAAGTGTTGCGTTTATAATATTGTTCAGTGTATATATATATATATATAGATATAATAAACCTTATATATAATATTAACAAAGAAAAATTTCAAATACAGTTCAAAAATCTTTTTTTTATTTTAAGCTTTTAAAGGAGTTCTTCTTTCCATAATCTCAGACATCCTTATTTGTAATTGACACACAAACAAATGTAAAATGCTTTTTTTGACCACAATAAAGTAAACTGCAGAGAAAGTAGTTTAGTGGCCAATAATGAAGGAGGCACAGAGGTTTTCTGCTGTGCTGTTATGGAAAGAGGTGTGTGGGTTATCAAGAGACACCGCATGATGAAACAAACGGAAATAAATGCGGTACAAGTTGGCTGAGGCAATGCCATAATGAGATTAACCACATACACACTTACAAGAACCGTCACAGGCTGTAGTCTTCTAGAATATGGGTCTGTTTCTTTACACAGTCACTTTACTCCTGCTGCTTTGATGCGTTTTCTTTTACTCAGATCTATTTTTTCAGTTCCTGCTAGTTTCGAGGTAAACCCTTACACTAAAACCTGAATAATTAATGCAGCAGCATCAAGCAAAATACAGCATTTTAACAGTATAGAATCAACAGATGTATGTACATCATTGCTATAGCGGCAATCTAATGTTAATATTTTGGCATTTAAACATCACAGTTTTAAAGACCTCAGTTATATGATTAAGTAAATGTCACTTTCCTGAATAAATATGTGATGTTTGCCGGTGCAAAACAAGTCAAGCCTTGTACTTGTCCAGGTCTTTACTAATCAGACATTATCTTTGTACTCATATGTGCTTTTACATGTTTTTGAATGCATGCTAAAATCCTACCTTTATCTTTCTTCTCACAGGCTGTGCAGGGCACAGGCTTGGCCTTCATCGCCTTCACTGAAGCCATGACCCATTTCCCAGCCTCGCCCTTTTGGTCTGTTATGTTCTTCCTAATGTTGGTCAATCTGGGGCTGGGCAGCATGTTTGGCACTATCCAGGGCATCCTCACCCCCATTGTGGATACCTTCAAAGTACGAAAGGAATACCTCACAGGTCAGCCAAAGCCAAAAGTTCTTAAATCTGCTATATGGAGAAAAGGCAGCATCCTTTAGTTTGTTTGTTTGCTTACATTTCAGAATATAATAGATCTTTATTTTAGGGTGACCATACGTGCCACTTTCCCAGGACGCGTCCTGGCCAGGATTTGTTTTGGCTGTTTTCCTGTTTTCATGCTTACTGGAAGTAAGATCAAAAAAGTAGTTTGAAGACCAATCACATTCAAGCTTGTCATATGGATCAATCTGGCATGGAGACGTGGTCTACGTCAAAGCGATGCAATTACGCGTACATAGTGTGTTCGACTTAAAAGCAGCACGGCTCAGACCGATCAGTGTTTGACATCAAATGGTACTTTGGTGTCATACACCGATCGGTCCGCACACGCAAACAAAGCCAAAACCTAGATATTTTAGGCAATATAGAAATCCTGGCCAGGACGCGTCCTGGGAAAATGGCACGTATGGTCACCCTATTTATTTGATCTATCTCTGAAGCCTATAGTAGATTTGCATGAATTTTTAAAGGAACACTCCACTATTTTTGAAAATAGGCTCATTTTCCAACTCCCCTAGAGTTAAACAGTTGAGTTTTACCATTTTCAAATCCATTCAGCTGATCTCCAGGTCTGGCGGTAGCACTTTTAGCTGTAGCTTAGCATAGATCATTGAATCTGATTAGACCGTTAGCATCTCTCTCAAAAATGACCAAAGAGTTTCTATATTTTTTCTATTTAAAACTTGACTCTTCTGTAGTTACATCGTGTACTAAGACCAACGGAAAATTAAAAGTTGCGATTTTCTAGGCCGATATGGCTAGGAACTATACTCTCATTCCGGCGTAATAGTCAAGGAACTTTGCTGCCGTACCATGGGTGCAGCCTGGTGTGAGGAGGGAGGGGAGCAAAAAGCGCGCAATGATTACGCAGCGCCTGAAAATAGGCTAACTTCCGTCAACATAACCAACGTGACCACCTGCTTGCACAGGGAGCGTGCTGGGGACTATTTTCAGGCGCTGCGTAATATCATTGCGCCGAAAAGTCAAATTTTAAATAGGAAAAATATAGAAACTCTTTGGTCATTTTTGAGCAAGATGCTAACGGTCTAATCAGATTCAATGATCTATGCTAAGCTACAGCTAAAAGTGCTACCGCCAGACCCGGAGATCGGCTGAATGGATTCGAAAACGGTAAAACTCAAATGTTTAACTCTAGGGGAGTTGGAAAATGAGCCTATTTCCAAAAATAGTGGAGTGTTCCTTTAAGTTTGCCAAACTATTCCTCAGCCCATGCGATAGTCCCAGGGTGTCGGCACCCTGCAGAGTTTTGCTTCAAACCCTAATATCAAACACACCTGAACAAGTTAAACTCACGTTCTGAAAGGTTACTAGAAAGCTCACAGGCAGGTGAGTTTTAAATAGGGTTGGAGCTGTACTCTGCAATGCGGCTCTCCATAGCCGGGTTCGCACCGCCGCTTAGTCTTGGTGAAAGGTACTTTCAATGACCGGAGTCTATTAAAAAATGAATAAATAATAACAATAATCAAATACTAATATTATGTGTAAGTCAAGACAAGAACATTCTCAAAGAAAAATTCCAATATAAAAGACTGTTTGCACTACCATTCAAAAGTTCGACTCTTGGTTTAATCCTCTGGATCACAAACATTATTTCTCCCTGCTTTCTTTACAGTTGGTTGCTGTGTACTTGCCTTCTGTATTGGTTTAATATTTGTCCAACGATCTGGGAACTACTTTGTAGCCATGTTTGATGACTATTCTGCTACTCTGCCGCTCCTCATCGTTGTTCTTCTGGAGAACATTGCTGTGGCCTGGGTCTACGGCACCGACAAGTATGTTACGCAGTACGCACGCTTCCTCTGTTAGAGAGCTTACAGCGCCCTCTCGTGACATGAGCGTCATATTGCTATGAAGATTATTTGTTTTCAAGCCTAATTGAATTCAATTTATGATCATATACCAACCAAAGAAAATTGAAATTCTAATTAAATTATCATTAAAAACAGGAATTACAAAAACACTATGGACTACTTTACAACACAATTAATTGACACATCTCTGATTGAATCATCTTGATTGAAACTCAGAGAAAAAGCCAACGTTTGTTTAGAGAGGAATACATTCCATTCAGACATTTTGTAGATTATTTGTATTTTTTTTTTTTTTGTAAACTTAAAACTGATTAACTTTTAAATATATTATTAAAACTTAAAACTATTTAAGATAAGTAAAACTAAAGTTAAAAAACAGTCATTGATGTAAGCCATTTGAGATCTTGAATAATGAACTTCATATTGATATGAGAAGTATTTCTCACAACTCTACACACACACACACACACACATATATATATATAATTCATCTTAAAAATAAGTAATGACAAAAAGTTAATAGATTGCTTTTACAAGACAATTAAAAATTATATCATTTATTTATATTACATAGAAAATAAACTGAGATATAAATCACAATAAATTCAAATAGCAATCACAATTATTATTTACAAAAGCTTAATACAATTAACAAATCTTGAAACAAACTTAGTTCTGAATTAAGCAGCAACTCTAATCTAATTTGCAGTGATTGTGGCTTTGATGCATCTCTGTCTCCTGTGGGTTCATTCAGGTTCTTTGAGGATCTAAAGGACATGCTTGGTTTCACTCCATACTGCTATTATTACTATATGTGGAAGTTTATCACACCAGTGCTGCTGCTGGGTCTTCTGGCCACAAGCATCATTCAGATGGGACTGTCGCCACCTAGCTATAGTGCATGGAACCAGCAACTGGTGGGTAATCTCGAATGAAGCTCTGAGAAAAGAGGCCAATATGCAATTTAAAAGCTTAATACTTTAGATACAGTATCTGAAACATGTTTTTAGCTCAAAATATGGCCATTATTTTCAGGTTTTGCTCAGAGAGGAACATACAGACTTTTTTTTGTAGATTATTTCAGCTATAGGTGTTCTATTTTTTGTAAACATTAAACTATTTACCATTTAAAAGTCACTTATTAATTCATTATTAATACATTTTGGGTGAATTAGTCCTTTAAGCCCGGGTCAGTTCTAAGGCTTTCAATCCACAGGTTTACCACAGGATTAAAGTGGAATTATTCCTTTGCCAGAATAATCCAATTGCAGTGTCTGTTCTCAGGCTCAAGAACAGTCTCTCAGCTATCCGCCCTGGGGCCTGGCTGTCTGCATCTCACTGGTGGTCATTGCCATCCTCCCTGTGCCTGTGGTTTTTATTCTGCGCTGTCTGAACATCATCGACGAGAACGCAGGAGGCCTGTCTACTGTCTCCTACAAAAAAGGCTGCATTATAAAAGACACTGCTTGCAGGAACAGAGAAGAGGACGAAGACAATGCAAGTCTTCTCAATGCGAAGACGCCGAGCGAAGCCCCGTCACCCATGCCAGCCAATTACCGGAAGCAGAGCGGACCTGCTTCAGGCGCAGACGTCATGCGGCAAAGGAACGGTATCTAGTGCCAGCCATTGCAGTTAGCCATAATGCCGAATATAGTACAGTGCAACACTACTACAGCGGGACACATGGCCCACTAGATCTGAGTGTAGTGGAGGCCTTTTTCGCCTCATCGACCTTGTAAGGGGGTCATGAAACAGGCCAGAAATGGTCATCAGAGGGATTTCATTTGCCCTGTAAGAACCTCTTCATCGAGTTCCAGACCTTGTCAATCATGATTCATTGAGTGGGAATGGAAACAGACAGCGTTCTCCTATAGACCTCTTCTAACAGCCATCTTCATTTCACACTGGTCCAGTACAAAAGTTTCAACATTTCTAATTGTAGTATATGTGTAGCTAACGCTAACGCCCCCCACCCCCATCCCCATCCCAACCCATTCCCCCAACTGTTGCACGCACTTACCCCCCTCATAGACCTCTGGTTTATGCTCTACTGTAGAATGGCTATTTGTACAAACAGGTTATGTTGCAAGTCAGGGCAGTTACTGTCCACAAAAATCTAGATTAGAAGCAGTTTAGCAGCTTTGGAAAAAGTCTAGAATGTAAATGTATGCGTAAAATGTGGAAAACATGCAATACTTTTCTTTTGGATGTAGTTTAATCATTGTACATCGGTTTAATACAACCTTAACTTCGAAAATGCGTGCCTAATTCATTCTAAAAATGTTAATAGAATACAAGGCATGAATGTTGTACATTTAAGGTATTCTGTAAATATATTACGAATAAATTTATTCAAATATAGTTTGGAATACAGATCATGTTTTTGGTAAGAAGTGCTTAAAAATCCAGTACGCTGACTTTTTTGTTTGATTGTATGTTTGCTGATGTGCTATCATTGTAAAGAGTCTTGAGACTCCTCCCTCTTCCTGTAAATATTTTTTCATGAATTTGCTCAATGATGCAGTATTTCCTTTCTCAATATTGAGATTAAAAGATCAAATGATTCAGACACGCTGTTTGGCTTTACTACTTTGTTGCGCTCCACAATAACGTGACCTGAAATCAAATGAGAATTTAAAAAGACTACATGGAAAAATATGCACCAATATAAGCACAGATATTAAAATTCTGGCTAATGTCAATTATTTGAACTTTGTTATAACTGGCTGATTTTAAAAATTCTAAAACTAAAATAACTATTTTGTTCAATAAATCTTAAAAATAAAACCACACACACACACACACACACTACAGATAACTGCAGAAATGCTACAACAGAATGTATGCATCACAACATTAACAATGCATATAATGAATCATTTTGGAGGTTTGCTAAATAATATATTTAGTAATACGAATTTATTAGCACCTTTAAAGATGAATTTAAAGTGAGGGTTAGAGGATAGTAACAGTTTTGGCCATTATTAATCCATTATGAAAAAGCAATTAGAAAAAAAAATACATAGTTAAATCTCTATTATCTAATAACTAATAAAGTACCAATATATCATGCATCCCTTTAAACAAAAAATAGGTTTAACAACATAGGTGGATTTAAAACCTTTATTGTCCATATTGTCCAATTCTGATTTGTTGAGTCATCGGAAGGTCATTTTCAACAATATAAATCTTAAAACACGTAGTGTCTAAAATCAATGACATAATTATAAAATAAACATTAAAACCTTGTGTTACAATCACATTCAAATAAGCCTCTGCTAAAAAGCAAATGAGTGTAACTTGTCATCTTTTTGACTTTTCCCTGAATCATTTCATCTCCACATGCCCCTTTAAAATGAAAACATTTGAAAGCTAAAAGCAGTGCAAACAACAATCATACCACTATCATGCCATTTAAGTAGAGATGATGTTCCTAGATTTCTTATTACTCTCATGACACATCTTAAAAGTGTTAAGGTCTACGGTTGGGCTTATACTGACTTAGCAAAGCCCACTCGGTTGTTCTCCCGATCAAACACAGTGTAGTACTGCCCAATGAACACATCACCCAGAATCCACAGGGGTCCAGCCGGGGGTGGGATATCCAGGCCCATGAATCCACTCAGACAGATCTCCTTTCCTCCCTGGCTTTCCTGTAAACACATACAAACAAACAGAGAGAGATACGTCTTTAGAATGTTGTTGTGATTAGCAAAAATCCCTTCAGTGTTTTGCTTTCCCAATACTGGCTAGCTGCATGTGATTTACAAGAAAATAAAACTCTTTTTTTTTTTTTTTTTTTATATTCTGACTCATGCGTGACCTTTTCACAAACACACCTCGATTTCACAGCTCCACTGATGCAAAGTGCTGCATCAAAGCAACAGCACATACTAGGACTGACCTTGAGTATGTACTGTTCTCCAGTCAGTGAGTAAGTCTTTCCACCCAGGACGAATGAGATGGTGGGGAGTGTGGGCACTTTCTTACAGTCCACCATATACTACAGAGAAAACATGTGTACTTAGAGAACATTATCAAAACGTTATACATTTCAGTAAATAAGTTGCCATTAATAACAACACACCAAGAATGCATACTTTGTTGACCAGTCTTAAATAAATAAATAAGTGTTTATTTTAAGGTCAGTAAGATGAAAAAAAAAAATGCTTCATTATTTTATTCAGAAAGATTTGGGAGGCAATTTAAAGAAATTATATAATATTTTATATTTTATTTGAATTTCCCATTAATAGATATCTATTTAGGTCACAATGCTTCAGTGACGATAATTATATGAACATTTAAAGTTGCAGTACCTCTCCCTGGATCAGAGGGATTGCACCAATAGCCTTCTGCAGGGCTTTGATTTCAGCAGCTGGGCCGGTGATCAGAGACGTTCCAGTGTCCACGATGGCTTCACATCCTCCTTTACACAGAGTCAACTCACTGCCAATGCTCATGCTACACACACAAACACAGAGCACTGTCAACACTAGATTATTGTTACAGGGATCTTCTGCATTGGTGGTTCAGTGGTAAGATTCTTGCCTCTCACATGACAGACCAGCATATTTCATAACATATTACATATGCATGCATGCATGCCTTCCATTTTTTCAGATTAAATGAACAAACAGTGTTTCAGAGGCACTGCAATTCTTGTGTGAACAATTAATTTTGCCTTTACAAGCCGTTATATCTTAAAAGTTAGCATTTTCAAAACAGATACAGCTTTCATGTTAGATCTATTAACTAAAAAATTGTAACTAAACAGAGTATCAAAAGCGACAAAAAAACAGTTGTCACTTTTATGCATTTAAGTAAAATACTGTTGCATTACACAGTACAAGGAGACAAAAATCTCACACCCATCCATGTGAATCTGCCAATAGGCCTGTCTGCTGATGGCCACGTAGTTAAAGTCTCCAGTGTAATATTTAGGGTCTGTGCCTCCAAGGAGCAACTCACCACCAGGTTGAGTGTCAGGGTTTCTGTCGGAAAAATAAAACTGGGTCATCCACAACAATCAGGCCTGAATGTTACAACTAGGCATGTCGCGATAATTAAATAACCATCTAATCGCGCTTATTTGATCTAACCTTGATCTAATTATTGTGCTTTTTATACGGTACAAGGGGGAGTCATACACCAAAAGAAACAGAAGAGCAACAGTTTGCTTTTCATGCACTGTATAGCCTATATCATCTGAAGCCATTCCATATCTTAATGTGAGGGACAGAATTGTATTTACGTTGTTAAATTTAAGTTTACAGAAATTGATCTTCCTTCTGCTGCAGCTGTCAGTCATTTTGTGCTTAGCATTCAAACAGCACGTCACGTTCAGTTATGACAGTCAGCGCAGTAAAACTCACTCTCTAAGATGATATATTCCCATTATAAAAGCTTGGTGTAGATAAGGTCTGGGAGTAGCATAAAATGACAGCTTGCTTGCTGGTTTCCCCGTGTCTCTCTCATTTCTCTTCTCTTTATTTATTTGTACTGTTGTGGAGTGCAGCGCTGTGACTTATGTTAATTCAAGTGCACCATTCTGCAACCTGGATGTGCATAAGAGCTTTGTGTCACTCTGTTTGAAGTGTTTCACATTATCAAAGTTTTGCACACAGAAAGATTATTAGAAGCCTTTCTTTTTCTCATGATTTCTATCTTATTTTCATGAATGTATTTCGTAAGAATACAAATAGTTAACAGAATAAACATGTTTAAATTGTATAATGTGCACCAAAGATTTTTTTTTTTTTCAAGATATTGTTTTTGCAGTTAAATTATACAGTCAGCTAGTTTAATTTTATAGCTTATATATTTTTATTCAAATGTAGTTTTTTTCTGTAATGAGGAAGTGAGTATTTAGTGGATTGTGTTTAACAAAGGGTTTAAAAAAAAAAAAGTGACCATTAGTTCCACAAACACAGTATTGATATTCTGTAGGAATTCTATTGGTGTAGAAAAAAAATAGCGCTGGTGTTGGATCGGTATTGGCCGATTCTTAGAATTTGGAATACTCTATGTAATCTTACACTGCAAAATAATAACTAAAAAAAGATTAAAAGATAACATCATAATTATTTACTGAACCCTTAAATTAATCACAATTATGTAATGAAAGCCATAAAAACAGACAATTAATCGTGATATTCGGCATAATCGCCAAAGCCCTAAAACAGACAATTAATCGCAACAACCGTGACTATTTTTAGACAATTAATCTTCAGCCAAATTTCATAATCGTGACAGCCCTAGTTACAACTGCATATAATGGATGTTTGTGATAGACCGTCATGTAATTATTTCATAAAATCCTGAAACAGATGAAGATTACCTAAATAAATGTATGTACCTGTTCAAATAGAAAGAGAAAATATTTTTCTCCACTTTCTTCTGGCTCATCATCATGTCAAAAACAGGAGGAACCCCATCCACGGAGATGCGAGGATAAGCCATGCCGAGAATACCATCGAACTTGGCTGCGATGAAGGCCACTCCTGGCTGTTTGATAGCTTCTCCAAATATCTGCTTCTCAACCACAATATCCCCAATCTAACAGAGAAGTAACAGATCAGTTTTTTTCACCATTTGAGGTGACAAAACAAAAAAAAAAATTTTAAATAGACTTGTTACTTCTTACCGTGCATGTGTCCTGGCTGAGATAACCAGACAAGCTTCCGGAACCATACTGTATGGAAAATTCAGTCCCGTTCTTCACATAGGTGCTTGACTTGCCCCCATTGTACTTGTGATGAAGCACTACAGGGTTTTAAAAAATTATAATAAAAAACAAATTAAAAGTATGTATCATGCTGATATAACTACTGTACGTAACATTCACAGAGACCAATTATTAATCTTATTTTACATGCCAGGGCCTTTATCCTCTAGCAGAAGAACAGCACTTAATTGAATAATGTTTTAAGTCTAAATTTGTACGTTCAATTCAATTATATATTAAGTGTAGGCATTCAGGTTGTTGTTGTTTTTTTTGTAAAAAAATAATTTCTAAAGAGTGTTAGGTAAAAAGTATACATAGTATGTTACATATAAATTTGACTAAACATACAGAAATAACCAATTCTTCACACCAAGTAAAGCACTTAGACATTGTCACTGAGGCAAGACTTTTTAACTGCAAGAGTTAAATGCACCTAACTAGTCTGAAAGGGTGAGATAATCACTGACATGTTCTTGTTCAGATTACAGGAACAAACATGCTACCGATTCACTGCAAACAGGCCACAAAGAAAGTTGAGCAACATTTGGCCTTTCGTCATCTTGTTTTATGAAGAATTCATTTTGAAGAATTTTCATCAAGTTAATCATGGTCTAATGCCAATAAATGATCAAAATTCAGTTGTTTTTGTATTTTTGATTATTTATTGGCACTAGACCATGATTAACTTCATATTAATACCTCAAAATGAAATTGTGTGCGAGTGTGTATACACTTAATAATTCAAAAGATCTTAAAATGCCTAGGCTCTCTGTGGACTTACAGCAGGCAATGTCAGTCAGGGAACAGTGGACCGAGGGCACCCACAGGTTGGAGGATCCCGTGTCAAACACCACAGTGAAGGTCTGGACAGGAGTGCCAAGACCGATCTCTCCATAGTACTGAGCCTGTAAACAAAAACCCTCGAATCATTCAAAATTCAGTGCCATAACAGACTGTCTAAAAATTTCTCACACAAGTTTAGGATTACTAGGTCTTCAGAAAAAAAAAAATCTTATGTCTACAAATACTGCTTGTTATGGAGATTTGTGGTTCACTGTATGACTCAAAGTACTCGAGTTTTTTTTTTAAGGTTTTTGTTGTAATAAATGTAGAATGCGAAAATCAAGAGTGAAATCACCGGAGGGGGGGGGGGGAAGGAGGGCTGTAGTAAGAATGTCCTTACGGTACACTAAATACATCATATGTGTTGGTGCGAGGTCAGTTACTGCGATCTATCATATACCCAATGATTAATATAGGTAGACGTCTTATAATTGACAAACAATCCCTAAACGCATTGAAGTGAATCAAGTAAAGGTAACATTATTGACTTCAAATTAATTAAAATCCTTTTCTTTAATCAATGTATATCATGCAAAAATGTATGAGATCTTTCAGCCCAAAGAACTTGCTTCAATTACCTAAGCTTGTTTACAAAATTATGACTGGCAATAATATCAGCTGCTTATTGCCAAAGAGGATTGTTGTGGCCTGTTGTTTCAGAAGCATGACAAACAATCTCATGACCAGCTGTCTGACACAGTCAAACACACCATCATGCTGTCCATTACAGCTTATGACAGGAAACGGACAAGCACCGGGTTTTTTTGCTGAATAACAACAGAACAGGTTTCAAGTTCACTTTTTCCTACTGTCAGTCACATTTCAACTTGCCGACATAGTGGAATTTATTAATCACATGACATGATTAAGCAAAAGGATTGTAGGTTAAACTATAACAACTGCTTGTCCTCCTTTTTGCAACTTCCTGGATGTACAGCTTTGTGTAACCTCTGCGGTCTAAAAGAGCACAGACATTTACATGCCACTTAACTGATTTACTATACTACCATGCTCAAATTAGAGATCATCTGAGAAAAAGAATAAACTGGCCAGTGATGTTTGGTAAACGATTAGGCGCCATTTACTGCAATTCAGTGTGCAAGATTAATGTGGATTACAAACCACGGTCACCCTACACAGGAAATGACATTTACAACCAGTACTCACATCAAGGTAGTTCTTCAGGGTTTCTGGAGTAGGACCATTACTTGCTGGGAAGCCCAGGTTGTATTTCAAGGATGCAGAACTGGCCACAAGCTCCTCTACAGCTCTGCCAGAGTCACTCAGTGTCCGTCTGATGGAGCGAAACTTCTGTAGAGGAATCCTGGAGAGAACAACAGACACAGAAACATCAACAAAGTGTGCACAGTTCAGTTATCTTGCAGGCATAACCAAACCACCTGCAGCAACCTACAAACATTCTCATTCTAAAAGTGAGTCAAAGTTCATTTCCACCCACTTCATTATGATGAACTCAAGTTCTACTTTGTATTTATAGATAATGCAATGTCATTTGATTTGAAATGTGTTGGGAAAAGGCTAAACAATGTAAGCTGGTTAAAAATATTGCCAATTGCTGACTATGCATACTTGCAACAATATATAGATAAATAAAATGTTAAATAAATGAATTATTTGATTTAATTACGCACTCATTGCATGTATATGAAAAGATCTGCTGTTTTGGACTTTGATAGGGTGGTGACGAGTCAAACTCAGTATGTGTGTCAACTTCCAAACAGACAAATCAGGTCAGTTTCTAACATTCAAACCAAAAGCAAGAAAGAAACAAAGGGCTTCCACCATAAGGACTAAAATCAAGTGATTAATGACCTTGTGTAACTGATATACATACACATTATCCACGTGTTTTGGAGCCAGCTGAGGTGAGATCTATCAGCTTAAGTGCACTAAACTGGATTTCTAAAGGTTGAATTTTAAAGGGCCCTTCATGCTGATCTATAAACAGCTCTTAGTTTCTGCTGAGTCACAAACGTTGTCTCTTTGTCTAATGGGAGACTTACAACAACCTCTGGATGCTTATAATCGTCCACACAAGGGCTGTGTCTCAAAACCTGCTAAGCTGCCTACCAAGACAGCATTTTTATACGTTAAAAAAATATACATATAACGGTAGAAAACGCACTAAGCTTTAAAAGACAGCTATTATTTGTTTAAATTACTGGATACAATTTTATTAAAACAGTCTAGACTACAATATACAACCCACGTGAAAGAACAAGAAAGATCACGTGGTTATTGTGTTGCTGTTATTGTTTGTTAGTTCGACCTTACCGTACAATCGCGTCGGACGTCCAGAAAAAGGCAGCAGCTAGCAGCAGACAGGCGATTCTCATGTTGGCGAGCCGTCAGGACCTGTTAACGCATCGGAGGAGGAGTATCGATGTGTTGAACGTGTTGTTGAGTGATCTGATTTGTAGGACAAACTGCTGCAGTCAGCTGACACGATGGTGCTGCCGAGCAGCTTTTGCTCAGTCATGTGATGGTGCTGAAGCACGTCAAGGCTGCGCTGCTTTCTGCGCAATCAGAGGTTGACTAAAGGTTCTGAGGAAATGGTTATTAGATTATTGGTAATTAATCTAATTACTTTGTGTATGTGATAAATGTAAATAAATCAAATTAATCACATTTTAATTTAATCAAAATGTTAAATATATGTAGTATAGTCTAAATATAGGAGCATATTAAATATCTCAGTATAGGGCCAGGCCTATACAGTATATATATATATATATATTAATACACATAGCTAAGTACAACTAAAATATTTATATATCTATTAAAGATCCCGTTGGAATGAAATGGTGCTGACTTGGTTGACACTGGTACTGATCATTTTAATTAACTTAACCTTAAATTTACACAAAATAGGGACAAACCCAGCAATTGAGCTGTTTTGACCCAGCGGTTGGGTTAAATGCTGGGTCAAAACAACCCAATCGCTGGGTCTGTCCCTATTTTACCCAGCACTGGGTTGTAATTAACCCAGCATTTTTTAGAGTGTAGTTATAAATTTACATACACATTGCATAGGCTAAAGCGATTGAGGACTTGGATAGACATTTTAAATAAAAATTAAGGAATAAGTTATCAGTTTAGTAATTCAAACAAAAATGGAAATAAATGAATCCCTTTTAGATGGACAAATTAATAGACCTTGTTTATTTAATGTAATTTAATATTTATTTCGTTTCTAAATTACATTTAAAATGTACACCTTAAATTATTATATTGCCATTTGATTGTTTTGTTTAACTACATTTAAAAACATGAATTAAACAGTCAATTTTGAAGTTTATTTTCCAATTTAAAGATGATTTATTGTTTTATTTAACTACATTTTATAACATGAATTAAATAAAAAAGTATGTAAATGTCTATTAATTTGCTCATTTAAAAGTGATTTATTTGTTTCCGTTTTAAATTTGTATCACCAATAAATATTGAAATAAAATCCACACAGACATAAACTTAGATCTTTTATATACTTATACAGTTTAAATATCTATTGAAAAAATACGTCTAACTATTAACAAATGTAGGGGAGAGCGGGGACGAAAGTAACAAAGCGATTTTCTCAGAGCCCTGACTACATGCTTTCCAAGCTAGGACAGCATATTCAGCAGCACGCGCTGGGCTGAGAAATATCACGTGATTTCATCATCGTTTCCCGCCCTGCGGTGTGGGGGAGGGGTTAGGATTAGGCAATCGGGGGAAATAATTTGGCATAATTTGAAAATGGGCTCAACAGTTGTGTTCAGTGTTGCCAATTTAGCAATTTTGTTGCTAGATTTAGCAAGTTTTCAGACTACCCTAACAACTTTTTCTTCCAAAAGCACCTAGCAACAAATTTAGCTTTTTTTTTATTTATTTGGCAACATTTAGCAACTTTTGATAAGTGACTCAAACGATAAAAAGGCACACATTTTACATCTAGATTACACAAAAAGAGGAAACAAAGATGCCTAGCAGTACACATTCCATGGAATAAGTTGGCTGTCTTAGCAAGAATTTAATAATAATAATAATAATGGAAGTGAATGTCAGTTATGATACAACTTGTTAGATAGGGAGCTTGAGGAGGTCCAAACCTGCAAAAACAATTAAATAGAATAAATACCAATAAATAAATATGCAAATAAATAAATAAATGTGTGTATAAATACACAAATTCTTGTTTAAATACATATGGAAATAATTAAACATGTGATTAAAGTGGGCAAATAAATAAAATAAATTGGTGGACAAATAGAAAATGTTTAAGGAAATGCTAAACTCATATTTATTTTCCTTTGATCACTCATTTCTGAATGTAGTGCCGCATTTATTTTTCCTCTGCACAGCATGCTAATGAGAGGGTGTCAACCATGAACTTGCTCGGGTTTTGTGATAGCTGGGGGCGTGGCTTTCCCGCTGACAGGAGATGCATTCTGTAAATCCAGTATAGCTTAGTAAAGTCACTTTTGCCGTTCAACAAAGCAAGATACATAGAAAAATTGAGCCGTACGTTCTGTGACTTTCCACACGACCCCAACCGGATGTACAGAGTGTCATTCATGGCCTCCATATCGAAAATCTGGAGTCTCTAAGTTACATACGATTGGCATACACTTTCTAACTTAAATTTGCTCCGCTTCGCTACCGTTCGGAGTTTTGATTAACGGCTCTGAGCTTTGCTCCCGATTCCTGTACTTTCTTTGATTTTTCAAGAGATTTTTACTTCGCAGAGCAGGCACAGTGCTCAAAACACATATTTTTGGCACAAAACACTACAACTAAAAACTCTATGGGACTGGACTAATTACCACGAAAAGAAGCTTTTGCCTCCCACTGCCAGGCAGTATTACATTACGGAGAGGAAAAACAGCTGCACACATTCAACAGAAGAGAAGAACAAATGCCTCCTGTGAATCTACTTGCTGCATGATACCGCCAACACTGCTCCACCGGATTACGGCTTTTTTTGTTCTTCTTCGTGCTTGAAACAAAGTTACTTGTTGGACTTCCAAAACTCACACAGCAGATTGTCATCACGGACCCCCTCAGCATACAGCCGGTGAGTCCCATGAACCTAGTCAATCTCAACAGTTTATAACAAGTGTAGAGAAACAAGCCGAAAATGATTGTCACACTAATCGATGGCACAAAAAGGGAGCGAGACCCAAAGGCAGTAGAAACATCAGATTGTCACGAGTTTCTCGTATAGCTGCCGTAGCATCCTCTACCCCAGAATTGGCTATGACAAGGCTTGTGAATACTAGTATTCTACCACCCCCTATACATCTTAAGAACAGATTTGAAGCATTAATGAATGCGGATGAGGAATACCCAAATGTGATTAAACATGGATCGGATCAGCCAGCAGCTAAAATCGTTACTAGCAGGCGCTCAAGGTCGAGCAGACAGCAGCATTCAGCTCAGAGCACAGCCGAGCCCAGGACACTGATAGTGGGCGACTCCATTATCAGAAACAACAGTAGCAGAAATACAACAACATGCTGCATTCCTCAAGCAACAGTTTATGATGTGAACAAGGAACTTCGGAAAACTCTAATGAAGCACAAGACTGCAAATCAAATCATCATCCATGTAGAGAAGAATGATATTCGGAAAGAGCAGTCAGAAATCCTTAAGAAGGATTTCAGTGAACTCCTTGAAACACTACGAAGACTTAAAGTTCAGTCTTTTATCAGTGGACCACTCCCAGCAAGAGGAACTAACATGTTTTCACAGTTGCTTGGGCTGAACACATGGCTACAAAGAAACTGCAGCTTAAAAGGAGTCAATTTCATCGATAACTTCAAACTTTTCTGGGGCCATAGACAACTGTTTAAAATGGATGGCCTCCACCTAAACAAACTTGGTGCAAAAGTGCTAAAGGACAACATATACTTCTCCCTCCGTCATCCTTCAATAGTGTGTGCCAAAGTACTCAACCTGAATGGCACACACACACTGGACAGAGTATGATTGATCACAGGGGCCTTATATCACTTCCGGAGTCAATATGGGTGACACATCCCACAAAGGACACTGATAACACGCCAGCCACAACAACAAGCATGCTCAGGGACCCATCAGGCGAGCAATGACCACAGGAGCTCATCACAGGGCGAGACTTGTGAAATATCAGAACAGCTCCATAGACTCAGCATCCAACGGACGACTTTTGGAAAACAGCAGGAAGCCAGGGACAACATACTTCAGCAGGAAACAACCGAGCCACGCCTGCCACCAGGACACATTTCCCTCTCTCCAACATCTCCACGTCTAAGTTCTCACAGAAAATGGAGGCCCTGGTTATGTTGGGACCAGATCTACCACTCTTTTGCTGCAAGCCCCCACGAATCAAACTAATAAAACGGCCTGGCCCCACAAACTCACCAAATGCTGGCGGGCCCAGCTCGTCTTTCCTCCGCCTGGAGAGCCTCTCCGGCCGGCGGCCACAACGCAAGGGCCCAAAAACCCTCCTCTGCTGTATGGTGAACCAAAACAAACTGATGAACAGCTCCCAGTGATATGTGTGGGTCCACGCTAAATAGCGAGCAACATTTCACAAATGTTACAGAAAAAGCGGGACCAGTGGGGCCTGTAGTGTTGTCGATTGGGTTTTATGCACGTGATAGAAAGTCGAAAAGGCCTTTCTTAAGGTCGGCTTACTATCAATCTGAGGGCCTGTTATGCATCAAACTAGTATTGCTGTTGAGACAAAATGCAATGCTATCAAGTTGGCATTTTTAAACATTCGCTCATTAAAAAATAAATAATTTCTAATCAATGATTTAATAACCACAAACAACCTGGATTTTGTTTCTAAATGAAATATGGCTAGAAGACCGCTGCAGTGCAACAGTCCTCAATGAAAAAGCCCCTCCTAACTTTACCTTCATGAGTGTCTGCAGAGCTGTTAGGAGAGGTGGAGGTGTAGCTACTCTATTTAAAGATGTCTATCAATGCAAACAAGTGTCATTTGGTCAGTACTTTTCTTTTGAATATCTAGGGATTGTGTTGAAAGGTTCTCCACGCATTCTGTTTATCATTATTCACAGGCCTCCAAAATACTCTCCAGCCTATGTTGAAGAGTTCACAGAAATGCTATCAATGATTTCCTTTCAGAGCTTTGCACGTGGGCATTGCAGGGGATTGCAATATTTGTCACATAGAAGCAGAAAAAAACTACAAAAAGAAATATAAACTGATTCAAAACACTTTTGACTTGATTCATCATGTGCATGGACCCACACACAATCGGGGACATACTCTAGAATTACTCATCAGTAGAGGTCTAAACATTTCATCCATTGTTATTAAGGACGTAGCACTATCTGATCACTTCTGTATTTTCTTTGATATATTGATCTCTGTTACCACTAAATCTGGATCGGTCTCAGTCAGAAAGAGACGCATTAACGCAAAAAAAAAAAAACATTTGTTTGTAGGTTTTGTGCTATTTATGGAGGCTATATCTTTAACACCAAGCATTTATGCAGACTCTGTTGATCTTCTCCTTGATCCTTTAACTCAAAAGTTAAGAATGTATTGATGACATTGCTCCTTTGAAAGACAGCAGGAAGACTGGCAGACAGAAATCAGCTTGGAGAAAACCAACAGCAGTACAGAGTATAAAAAGACAATGCAGAAAAGCTGAGCGAATGTGGCAGAAGACAAAACTTGAAATCCACTATAGCATATATAAAGACAACCTTCGTGCTTTCAATGTGGAACTAGGCAAAGCTAGAAAGTCATTCTTCTCAAACCTTATAAACAATAACTTAAACAACACTCGCACTCTTTCTGCTACTGTTGAGAGACTAACAAACCCCACAAGTCAGATTCCCAGTGAAATGCTCACTGACAGCAAATGCAATGAGTTTGCTCCCTTCTTTTCTGAGAAGATCAATAATAACAGGAAGGCGAGTTTAGCTCATCCCCAAGTTATGCAGAGGTTAGACAGATTCGACCACGATATCAAAAGGAAGATACTATGTCTGTTTTTGAAGAAATTGATAGCAAAATTTTGGAAGAAATAGTACAGCACCTTAAATCGTTAACATGCTATCTTGACACACTTCCCACAGATTTTTTCAAAAGGGTGCTTAACTGTTTGGAAGCAGATCTCTTAGAAGTGTTGAACACCTCACTTCTTTCTGGGACTTTCCAAACTCCCTGAAAACTGCAGTTAAGCCCCTTCTGAAAAAGAGCAATATTGATAACACCATATTGAGCAACTATAGAACAATATCAAATCTTCCTTTATAGGAAAGGCAAGATTATTGAAAAGGTAGTTTTTAATCAGCTGAACAAATACTTAAACTCTAATGGATACCTGGACAATTTTCAATCTGTTTCCGACTGCATCACAGCACAGAGACTGCGCTCATTAAGATAATAAATGGTATTCGCTTTAATTCTGATTCTGGCAAAATGTCAGTGCTGGTACTACTATATCTCAGTGCTGCGTTTGATACTGTCTATCATAACATACTACTAGAGAGACTGAAAAACTCGGTCGGGCTTTCTGGCATGGTAATTAAAAGGTTCAGGTCATACTTAGAAGGGAGAAGTTATTATGTGAGCATAGGAGAGCACAAGTCTAAGTGGACATCCATGACATGAGGAGTCCCACAAGGCTCAATTCTTGCAACGCTCTTGTTTAGCCTGTATATGCTCCCAAAGTCAAATAATGAGAAAGAACCAAAATTGCCTATCACAGCTATGCTGATGATACCAGATTTACCTAGCCTTATCTCCAATTGACTACAGCCCCATTGACTCCCTCTACCAATGCATTGATGAAATTAACAGTTGAATGTGCGAGAACTTTCTTCAGTTAAACAAAGAAAAACCGAAGTCATTGCATTTGGAAACAAAGAAGAAGTTCTCAAGGTGAATGCATACCTTGGCTCTAGGGTCAAACAACTAAAAATCAAGTCAGGAATCTTGGTGTGATTCTGTAGACAGACCTTAGTTTCAGTAGTCATGTGAAAGCTGTAACTATATCAGCATACTATCATCTCAAAAACATGGCAAGAATTAGAGGTTTTGTTTCCAGACAAGACTTGGAGAAACCTGTTCATGCCTTTATCACCAGCAGGGAGGACTATTGTAATGGTCTCCTCACCGGACTTCCCAAGAAGACCATTAGACAGCTGCAGATCATCCAGAACGCTGCTGCCAGAATTTTGACTAGAACCAGAAAATCTGAGCATTTTACACCAGTCCTCAGGTCCTTACACTTGCTTCCAGTTATATTTAGGATTGATTGTAAAGTACTTTTACTCGTTTATAAATAACTCAATGGCCTAGGACCTAAATACACGGCAGATATGCTCACTGAATATAAACCTAACAGACCACTCAGATCTTTAGGATCAAGTCAGTTAGAAATACCAAAAGTTCACACAAAACAAGGGGAATCTGCATTTAGCTATTTTGCCGCCCGCAGTTGGAAACAGATTCCAGAAGAGATCAGATGTGCTAAAAAATTAGCCACATTTAAATCCAGACTCAAAAATCATCTGTTTAGCTGTGAATTTACTGAATGAGCACTGTGCAATGTCCAAACTGATTGCACTGTATTTATGTATAATAATTTTCTGTAAATAATTTTTAAACCGTTCTGAACTCAATTTGTTTTTTTTTAAATAATGTTCAAAGGGGTTTTTTTAAATTCCTTTGTATGTTGTGGATTATTGTTTTCTTTCTTTTAGTGTAAAGCACTTTGAATTCCAGTGTGTTAGAAATGTGCTCTCAAATAAACCTGCATTGCCTGCCTTCGATAGCATTTGAGGAAAATTACTTGCAGTAACACAACCAACTGTGAAGTGGTCATGTAGGTCTCAGTGATAATGCACACATTTTAGATTTTTGATATTTATAAAAAAATCGGTAAATTCATATCTACACTGTAAAAAAAAACTTCCTGTAGAAATTACAGTAACTAACTGACAACAGTTCGCTGTAAAAAAAAAAAAAAAAAAAAACAAAAAGACGAGATGAAAATCAAAATGATAAGAGAAGCTGTAAATGGACAGGAATACTGGCAGCAAACCAACAGCTGCCAGATTATAATGTTATTTTCAGGAGGTCATGCCAATAAAGCAATATGAAGGAAGGCAGTTGAAATGAATAATGTATACGAAGCCATTAGATTGTTATATCCTCTTCTTTTTTTCAGTCGACAAATGCCATCAATGCAGGGAGGTGGTGTCATGTTTGCTTCAATGACAGAACAGCCAGTTCAAGAGGGCCTCAAAACGGTGACTGGAAGTGCGGCCTATTAAATAGTTTAATTCTGCCAAAACGTCTAATATATTACATCTTTAAGTAAGTTTCAAGTTTGGGTTGGGGAAGAGTGGCATTGGGAAAAAATGAAAAAAAAAAAACACAAAAAAAAAATATGGAAAGGTACCCAGTGTCATCTGTGTTTTTCTCCCTCGTTATTAATGGAAAGCCGATTTTACACCTTTGTGCATATAGTTTTACAGTTACTGAAAAGTGAAGCAAACCAATTACAGTAAACTTTACAGTATAACAGTATATTTTCTATTGTTTTAAAATGCATTACTCAAGAAAGGACCAAAAAATGAATACAATAATAATATATTTTACAGTTAAACAACATTACACTGTAGATACATTTACAGCAAGTTAAATGACACGGTATAATAAAATGCAGTATTTTTGCTACAAAATAATTACAGTAAGTTACGAGAGCGAATTCTGCCGTGCGTGCTGTTTTAATTTCTACAGGAAGTTTTTTTACAGTGTAGATATGAATTTAATGTTTATTTTAATAAATATCAAAAATCTAAAGCGTTTGCATTATAACTGAGAACTACATGAACACCACAGTTGGTTGTGTTACTGTAAGTAATTCTCCTCAAATGCTATTGAGCTTTAAATTATGACATATTTTGTGCTTGAGCCCATATTCGTAAAGAAAAAAATAGCAATATTTACATATGATTTGACAGTTTATTTTAATAAATATCAAAAAATCTAAAAGGTGTGCATTATAACTGATACCTACATGAACATGTTACAGTTGGTTGTGTTACTGTAAGTAATTTTCCTCAAAAGCTATTTAAGTTAGAAAAGTGTGTATCGATGTCGTATGTAACTTTAGAGACGGTCCCTAGATTTGCGAATATCGAGTGCCAGGAATGACACCTCTGGCCATTCAGTTGGGTCGTTTGTAAAGTCACAGATACTATACGGAAAATACAGCTCAATTTTTCTATGTATCTTGCTCTGTCGAACGGCAAAATGACTTTACTAGGCTATACTGGATTTACACCGCGCCCCCAAGTATCACATAGGACGACGACAAGTCCATGTTGACCAAGCCTCTCTAGCATGGTGTGGCAGCGGAAAAAGAAATGCGGAATACATCATGAAATAATGTTTAGCGCATGTCCTTGAAACATTGGCCATTTGACCACCATGTATATGTATTGCCAACTGGTCATAACGTTGTTAATTTATTATCTATGTATTAAACAAGAATATTTTGTGAGGATTTTACACACATCTTATTTTCATTTATTTGCATATTATTTATTTATTATTGTTTGTGCAGGTTTCGTCCCTACATAATATGGAGCCTGTACCTGTGATTGTTGATCAGTTAGTGCACTGTAAGAAAAATATCTAGAAAAAAGGCAAAGGTACTAGTAATTTTCCAGGACATTATCTGTTATCCATTGTAATACCCTGTTAACCGAAAACACAAATACAATGGCGTAATTTAAAAATGTGGTAAAAAAAAAAAAACTGTGAATATAATCATTACGGAAAATGCCTTCATGGTAATTGATTTTGACCCATTTTTTACAGACTTTTTTAGATTGAGCATTATACGAACACTAATACACTGCTTAAAAAACATAATTGGTCCCAGACTGAGTCGTTTTATAGTTTTACTAACTAATAAAAATAATAAACTTTAAATTGTAATTGTTTAAAAAGTGAAAGGTTAAAATTCATGTTGTATTAAATAGGTATTATATGTTAATATTGTTAATTATGCATTTATATTATGTTGCTAAAACCACATCTAATTAACATATATGACATGTTATATTTTGTGATGAGATCTGATGTTGTAGTGACAACAATGGGGCGTTTGCCCCGGATACGGACCTGACGTCGCCAGCAATGACATAGAGCTCATTTAACAATTTTAGCAAAACAATCTTCTTTAGAACTTCCCATGAACGTATTGGCAACAGGTGTTGTGTTGTGTTTCTCGTTTCATGTGTCTCAGTAATGATCAATCTACAGGTTATGTAGTGCTGTAGCACATCCTGAAGTTTGCCTTTTCAGAGTTTTTCAGTAAATGTCAGTGACAACAAGTGTTTCTATTGTCCCGCTGCATGCTAATGTGGTGACTTTCTGTGTCTTGCATCATTTATTAAAACATGTTTATGTCGTATTATACCAAATTAATATGTCAAGAGTGAGGGTCAGAAAGACAGACAGAGGTCTGATTCACAGCCAGATGTTCATGAGAGTGCGTTTCTGGACATGGGCCTATCTGTCAGGAACATCAGTCTCAGGGCAGCTGCTACGTCGCATTTACCTTAGTCATGTTTAGGTTTTAGCCATACCTTAGCTTTTCCACCTCCACCTATGCATTTGCACTGTTTTCAGATGTTTTATGCACATTTTGAATTTATGCATAAAAACAACTGGATGGAAACATAAATAGGACTTCTTACATTATGTTGAGAATTTAAAGGATAAAGGCACAAAATAAAGGACAAAATATTTTTGCAGTTATAACCCACGTGAAAAAATACTATAGTAATTTATAGTAAATACTATAGTGTTTTTGAACCATACTATTGTAACGTGTATTATACTGTATATATTATAGTATTTACAACAATTTGTTAATGAATGCTACAGCATACTGTAGTATTAACTAGAGTGAACTGATAAACTGTAATAAATACTGTAGTATAGGCTAATTTAGTTTTTACTGCAGTAAACTGTAGTGTAGGTATTGTAGTATAATATACCCTAGTTGTAGAAAACTTAGTACAGTATTGGGTAAAATAATTAGTTTATATTACTGTAGTTGTTATATTTCCATAGCAACTATAGAATTACCTCAACAAATTAATTCAATAAGACATCATAATTTCCTAATTCATTCATTCATTCATTCATTCGTATTTGAAACTATAAGCTATAAATTACATGTGACTTCGCCGTTTTACCACTAGATGCCAGTGTGACCTCGATTATATTCTCACAGCAGTCTGAGAATGTGAATTTGCAAGAGTTTGTGTTCTTTATCTTGCTCAGCATAACTGAATGCTGAAATATAAAACCAAATGCCTCCTTATCACTTTTCACGTCCCCAACATGGGTGTCCTGAAGTAACTATGTAGCACTCTTTCCAGGTATTTTCTACCCCTGGAATAACATTATTTATCACAACTCAGTCTATTACATAAGACACACTGTTGTTAAATCTATAGCTAAATGTTTACATAAGCATTTAGTAGCTGAGTCCTTGCTGGTGGGTTAAACTATTTTATTTCCCACAAGCTATGATTTATAGACACCTACTTTATGAGCAATAATGCTTATTTTACAAATAAGCATTCAGAATAATATCCAGGGACTCATATCACGTGAATTTTGTTAACTTTGGTTGTTTTTACATTCCAACGTTATGAATCTCATGTTAGCTGATTTTCAAACTTACTTATTTGTCTAAAAAACAACGCATAAACTTATTAAATGTATATAATTTTTATTTTTCGGCCTATCAAATCTCAATGTTATTGACATTTAATTACTTTAAATAAATAATAAATCTCCACAGTTGAATTCATCACAGGATACGTTTTATAAACATTTATTGATCCAAATGATATGCACGACTCCTTAGAAGTATTCAGAGTAACTGTTTTTTTTGTTTTTCCTAGCTGCCTTTGTTAATGGTTCATTATGCATAAAATCTGTTTACATGTCAGCTGTAGGTAAGTGGGTGTTTCTGGGCGGTTCACATTGAAAATAACACTCTAATGGACTGTGTCACATGTGTACTTTGACCTGTAATGAAGTCTGAATGATTCTGTCAGCCTGTTTAAGTGTTTTACTGTGTACTGTATAACTATCATGTGCATTTGGGTGCTGAAATAAATGAGGGGGGTGATAGCATTTTGTTCACATGAGCTTATGTTTATTTGACAACTGAGCTGCATAATTTCAAACAGCAAATGTGTAAAGCATTAAAGAAATGTGCAGCAGTCACTCAGTTTATCCTTTTTAAAAAATCCATAGATTTCTTCAACAACATGAACATTAAACATACAGCATATTCACAAATTATATACATCCACATGCCACTTTTTAGGCAAATGACAGTTGAGGCAAAGACACTATAGGGCCTATGAAATGTGTTACAATGCAGAAATAAATGGCAGCTGGTACATCACTGTTCCTATGCATTCATAAACCCAGGTCTAAAAAAATAAACACATTCAATAAAACTTCCATGATCTCCTGATTGTTAAGATCTATCCAATCTAAAAGGTCCGTTTACATGTTAAACATGTTAAAAACTTGTCATGTTTTACAGTGCTCCACCATATTTGTACAATACACAGCATAACCCAAATGCATTTAGCTTTTCGAGGTCATGAATAGTGACAATATTTCAAAAAAGGCAAAACACATTTGATATAATCACATCTCTTGAAAGGTTTTACCTTACATACTTTTCACCAGCTGTCTCAGACTAAAATGATCCAGCTCACGTTTGAATATACCAGCTCAAGAGTATTATGATGTCATACATTTATAGATACATATATTCCAACACTTGCCTTGTATTTAAGAAGATTTCCGTAAGAAAAACATATAGTTTGAGTTCACAGGGCATTGGCTTAAAAACGAAGAGTGAGGATTGTGTAATAGGAGAAGGCAAGAAAAAGTGCACTTTACCTCTGGATTAAATAACTACTTTTATCAGAATATATACAGTACAAACTTTTATATCTACCAAAAGAACACAGATTACATTCAATATCAAAGTTCCATAAGGTGCTATTATACCTTGTACATTTTTGCTAGAGGTGACACAGGACAATGATGTCAGATTGTTGGCAAAGCACTCTCAGTGATGATTGACAGGTGATTGGTCCTGCCATTCTGATCTGGAGTGTTAATTTCCTTCACAAGAAATTCAGAGTAATTGTTCGGGAGAGGGAGAGAGAGAGAGAGAGGGAGAGAGACGGGGACTGCTGTAACATTACATCAGAGGGTTGTCGCTTACACCATTTGTCCAATTAAAATCGCTCGAAACATTTCCTCACCACCCCTATCAGAGGAGCATCTCTAAGAAGTTGGCCCAAACACTATGGTATGTTGAGGTATGTAGGTAACTCTTTCAAGCACTGAACTTTGAAAAGAGCAAAATACAACCAAAATCCAGTCGTACTATAATATAAAGTTATATATCTGACAAATACTGCAGCAGTCACACCAGCCTGCTTGAGGTCAATATCAAACATTACATCCAAGAGTCCAATATGTGACTTCCAAATCTTTGAAAGGAACGTTCCGCTAGGATAAGCGCCGTTCGTTAGCTTAATGAAGGTTAATATGTACTGCGCTAAATTAAGATTCTTCATCAAAAATGAAAAAAGACAACTACAACAACGAAAAAAACCCAGAGCAAAGTCTGAGATTTCACACATTTTCGGTCAATACTAATACGCCATTGAATGGCGAGACATAAAGGTTGCTGTCAACTGTCAAGGAATATTGACAATTCCTTGACAATTGACTCAAGGAATCAGTGCAAAAGGCACTGGCTGTTACAATGTCCCCCATTCTCCCCTAAACAAAGATAAACCAATTTGTTTTGAAATTTTGAGTCCTCATAATAATAAAAAATGCTAAAAAATAAAATAAAAATAAAAAATGAACAGCCTTTGCTTGGAAATCCATAGAAACACTATAGTAAATACTCAATGACAATTAAATTAAGATAAACAGATAAATAGCAATTTTACAAGCAAACTAGTGTGCACTCAAAGGACATAAGGTCAGCTTTATGTACCATAATTTTCATTTCTTTGGGGCTGATGAATGGCATGATTCTCTGAGCCATGATGATCCCCAGACACAGGAGAGGCCAGGTCGGCCTCGTTAGACAGGTCACCATCAGGAGACGGCGGCTCGTCGTCTTTTAAGGATGCTGCATTAAATCCATAGGTTTTATTGGCGGGCGGATTGGGGAAAGCGATGGCAGCGGCAGCGGCGGCCGCGGCTGCAGCAGAGGCGTGCGTGGGAATCCCGGGGTAAAGCCACGGGAATGGGTTGGTCAGCGCCGCTGCCGCTGCTGCTGGATACACTAACTTCTCCAAATGACTTTTATCAAACAAAGGCATGTACGATGCTGCTGCAGACGGGTTTATGAAGTAAAACGGCATGCAAAAGGGAGTCTGTTGTCCACCAACACCCGCCACTCCCATTAAAGAGTTCATTAACGCCACGTCCGGCCGGGTATTGGTGGAATCTGACGCACCATTCACGGACCAGTTCATTTTGGCTTTTTTGGTGACACGTTCATCTCCGAACTCCTGCTTGATCTTAACTCTTTTGGCCGTGTCACATCCTTTCTCGCATTTGCCATCGCCTTTCTCAGCCTCTCCTCCGTATCCGCTGTCGGTGTCCGTATCGTTCTCATTAAGCTCGAGGTTCTGAGTCCTCTGGATGACAGGGACACAGTTGGCTTGAGTATCTCTCTGCACGTCCCGATCTGGAGCGTCGTCGCCTGGCAACGGCCGCTGCAGGCTCCCTGCGCTGGGCTGGAACTGCGCGGAAACTTTGTGTAAGTGGTTGATGAGTCGCGTGCACATCTGCTCGCGCGCCGTCCAGTTCTCCACCTTGTTCAGATACTGCAGGACTTCTTTGGCACATGCTTGAAAGCCTGAGTGAAACGCGTCTAAGTCAGCCTGGAGGGAAGACTTCAACGACCGCTCCCCTGTCATAAAAGAGAGACAAATCTCCTGTCATAAAAAAAACTGAAAAATGACAGACAGACAGAAATACAGACTGACTGATAGATAGATAGATAGATAGATAGATAGATAGATAGATAGATAGATAGATAGATAGAGATTATTAAAATAAATATAATCAACATATGGTGTAGATTTTTTTTAGACAGGAATACACAGAAGATAAATATAAAAAATAAATAAAACCAAGATAGATAGATAGATAGATATTAAAAATAAACAATCAACATATGGTGTAGATTTTTTTAGACAGGAATATATATAAAATAAATAAAACCATGATAGATGAATAGATAGATATATAGATAGATAGATAGATAGATAGATATATAGACAGATATAAATATATTAATACATGCAACAAAAAAAGTGGTCAATAAAAACACTTAACATATGTAAGCATAATTGACATAAAAAGTATATACATAATTGCAGCTATGAGCAGCTATTTTAGTTGAATTGCTGTACTTTAAGCTCCATTTACTGTTTTACTTGATGTGGCATTGATGTTTCTCTGATTGCATTGTGTGGGGTGCACAAGATATAATTTACCGTTCTGCAAAGCGATGATCTTCTGGTGCTGTTGCTCTGTGACAGCTGTCAACGCGTTCAGATGCTTCAGCGTCAACTCAAGAACTACCGCTTTTTCCAAGTGACCTAGAGTCTGTAAGACAATACGAACATTTATCAGATTTCCCTACTTTATAGCTTTCCTTATGCTGGTTTAAAATGACCAAACATTTTAACAAGACCAAACAAAATTCTGTTGACTTAAATTACCGTAAGTTTCAGATGTTCCGGTAATAAATCTTTCAGCTGCCCAATACATTCATTTATTCGGTCCCTCCTCTTTTTCTCAATCAGTCTGTGTGGTAACTTATACGCGTCCTGCGAATAAAAAGTATTAGCCATTGCAAAAAGTTCTTAAAGTAATAATTATCACACGGATTATTAAGGACTAGCGACACAAAGTGTTACGTGAACTTGACGGACATCACGTTTCCATCACGGGTCCACAGTTTGCTTACCTTTCCTTCCTCTCTCTTCACCCCTCTTTTGGATTTGCACATGTAGAGAGACGAATATTCAACCCTAAAAAAAGAAAACCCTAATTTTTAAGATGCAAATCTATTCATTCCGTCACACATTTTTAAAAACGTAACATTAGTTGCGTTTATTAAAAACAAAACAAAAAACAACCGAGCATAAAAAAAAAATTACCCCAAGAAATCCGCGTGCTTTGTCCCACTTTCTTCTGTGCTTCTTTTACAATCAGGTTTGTTAATCCAGTATCAGCGGAGCGGCAGTGCGTGGTGTCCGGTCTCGCGCAGCACCTCTGAATGATGATGTGTGTGCGCTCGCCTGAGCTGACACTCTCGCGCACTCGACTACCGCGCATGCGCGCTGACTCACGTGTAAACTGCAGCAGCTCTAGAGTCTGGGAATTAAATGTGCTTGAAAGTTGTCAGTTTATTGCTGAAGAGACGCTGAAAAATAAAACCACAGCATATCGCTCAGACGCGTTAAAATAATTGTTTTTGAGCTCTCAAGGATAACATCTAACCTACACATCTAAATCTGAAATACCAGGATAGCCTACTTATTATATTATTTACAAGTATTTAATCTAAATGAGGTTATGTCTTACACATTTATTGCTTTTACATAAAACCAGTTAGAATTATTATAGTCTATAGCCAACTTTTTGGCATAATAAATAAAAACATTATTTTATATTTTATTTTATTTCCAATTTAGGGCATCCCTAAAGGTCTGTTTACTATATATCTAGGCTAGTAATTCATATCTTTGGGGAAAAACTTATGCCATGTCAATGTGTTATTAATATTATAAATTATTATTACTATTTTATTACTAGATGAAATCATATTTTATTAGTAATCTCTATGAATATTTGATTGTACCTGTGTTCACATAAATATATTTTTTAATGGGCTACATATTTTTAAAGATTTGCAAATAGTTTGCCTGCTATATTGTAACAGAAATGAACTGTATCAGTTTTTTTTACGTATATCAACAAACTGCTAAGAAAATATTGGTGATAAATATTTTATGACAAATAATTTATTTGCAGCATTATAATGTGAACATTTCTTGTGTTTAGCTTGAACTAACATCTAAATGTACTGAGATTGCTTTGCCTATACATGCCATCTGAAACGAGGTGTGACAACACAAAAGCACATAGAATAAGCTCTCAATATAGTCTGGCTGAAAACAGACCACATTCCATCAATATGCATCCTTCAGAAGGCTTTAGCAGATGAAACCATTATAAGATTATAAATCAGAGTTTTTCCAGCATATAAAGAAATATGAATCGAGTTTTACAAAAGGTCTAGGTGAATACAGAAATATTCATTATAAGAAACATGCCCTGCATGTAGTTAATGACTCTCCATAATTGACACAAAATGAAATGAACACGTAGCATATCTGCACTCTCTCGTAATATTCATAAGAGATTAACTGTAACCCGCTCACATGCCCACGGGTCACGTAACTTCATCAAAATCATGTGACTGACTCCAGGCGGTTATGAATAGATTACACAGTGTGTTGCAAGAGGTTGGCAGGACTCGAGCACTCGCCCACATGTTTGCCAGAGACAAGAATTGTTTCCTGTTTAGTTTTCAGGGAGACTAGTAGCTGTCGTGTGTTGGAGTCCCCCTTTATGTCTTCCCTCCCCTTTCCAACCCTCCCTCCTTTCCGTCTCCTCTTCTGTGCTCTATATGTGGCTCTTGTGGAATCTGCTCCAAATGTTTTCCATATTAGTTCAGAGTCTTTTCTGATTCCGAATAGCAGGGATCGCGTAGGGAGCAAAGCCTCCAGTGAGGAGGGAGGGGAAGGGCAGGGCAAGGGAACAGTCCAGCTAAAGAGAGCAAAAGAAACACCAGGCGAGAAAGAAAAGGAAGGACAAACAGACAGAGGGCGAGTGCAAGAACGTCCAGTCGGCCTCAAAGGAAGATTAAGAATCTCAGCACGAGACGGGAGGAATTATGGGGTCGGGGACGAGTCCGATGGGGTCGGCTGGAGGAGGCAACGCAAACGCTGGCAAGGAGAAGAAGGGACAAGCAGAAACTGGAGGCCCAGTGCCAGAGGAAGCCCAAAAATGTTGTGGCTGCCGCTTTCCTTTGCTGGTCGCTCTGTTACAGCTTTTGCTGGGCGTCGCAGTAGCTGCTGTGGCCTTCCTCATGGTTGCCATTAGCTCCTCTCTGCTGGCCAGGGAGACGCCCCACTGGGCCGGCATCATTGTAAGCTTCCTTTTGCTTCTCCCTCAACTCCCAGCATGCCTTGTTTACTCTTTTGGGGCCATGCACGAGGCCGCCTCATATCAGATCCATTGGCCACACTGCCATACTGTACATAAGCATACATAAACAATGTTACAGAGAGCATGCATGCATGTCCAAAAATAACATATTAGTGAGAACAATGAATACATTTATAAAGAGACTCATGAGTTTTAAAGCTGTCGTGAGAATCATCACTGAGGGTGTCATGTTGCAAATCTGGAAAAAACATACAAGCTCATATGCTAATCACAGTGGATTTTGCTTGTTCAGCTGTGATTTTTAAGTATTCGTGCAAAGTATCCAGTCGCAGAAGCCTGTAACGAAAAATAGATTTAAACACAGGTTCCTTAGATAAAAATACTACTAAAAATGCTACAGCTGTATGTTTGTTTGAGCATCACTGGAGAGTTAGATCAAACTGTACCTTTATAAATAGAAAACAAATCTTCAAAAGATTCAAAGCCATCCCTCCGTGCAGACATGCATGTCCAGTCACGTAGCCAAGCCGTATGACAACAAAACAGGGCTGAAACATGCAGGAGGATAACATTGCATGCATCTGTTTTTTTTCTCTATGTACTTACAGAAATTACATTATACTTAACACTAGTTAATCCTAAATTGGCATTGCCAGCCAAAAAATAACTGGTCTTTTACAAACTCCTTGTGAGTCTCTCATTATGCTATATTATCACCAAATCTTGGATTCAATCTTTTCTCTCTCTCTCAATTTGTACAGGTTTATATTTCTATTTGGAACTGATTGGTCATAGGCCTCATTAATTTGAACTTAATATGCTCCTCAGCTTTTCAGTGAACATTGCCTAAATTTCAACAAATAATGTTTTTTGGTTTCAAAACATAATCATGCAGAAGCTCAGATCAATGAGGCTTATGGTCAATCACTCACAAAATAACTTGTGCTAATTAAAAGAACACAAGCTGATAAAGTGAAAAAGAGAATCTTTATATAACATTGCTCAACAGTCTTGTCCGATTATCGATAATACAGTATTTTTATCTATGTAATAACTTGTTCAAAACCTTTGAACAAGACTGTGTCAAGCAAACATTCAGGGTTTGTCTCGACAAACCTTTGCAGTAACACTTTACAATAAGGTCCCATTTGTTAATGTTAGTTATGCATAAATTAATATTGAGCGATGAGCAATGCATATGGTACAGTATTTAATATTCTTTGCTAATGTTAGTTAATAAAAATACACGTTTTTTGTTACTAGCTCAGGTCCATTAAATAATATTAACAGAACAGAATTAAAAATGTAAAAAATATGAAAAAAACTAAAATAATGCAAAAGTAAATATTGAAATTAACAATAATGCTTCAGAAGTATTTTTCGTTGTTAGTTTACGGTAGTAAAATAATGTAAACAATATAACCTTCTTTTTTTAAGTGTTACGAAATTGGCTTGCTTTTTAAAAATTACATTTGAATTTCTTTACATTTTTAATTCAGATTGGAATTTTGAATCCTGTTTGCTACCTCCATTCAACAAAACACGAAACGTAGTCTCGGTTCAATTCTAAATGCCACACAAACCCAATATAGAACTGTTTCATTGTGTAATACATTAGCTATTGTGGCAATAAAACAAAGTTTTATGAGATTGCTATGTTAGAGACACATTTAAATTCATGGATGCACATATCTGAGCGATAAGGTAGAACATCGCTGTGTGCTCTGGTATCTCAAGTTCAGGCCTCACGAGACCAGTGCTGCTGTTCCTGGAGAAAAATTTCTCTGCCTCAGATCCTGGGAAAAACAATCAAAATAGATACCACACGTTAGTCACAAGACTCTCAATCACGCTGAGAAAAAGAGCGGGGAAAACACAGAGAGAGACAAAGAAGAAAAGAGTGAGATAAAAAGCGTGGAAGATAAAGATATCTTGGAGGGTGGGGGGTCAAGTTATTCAATTTGCAACTGCAGTCAATATATTATCAGATGACAACTCAATGCTGAGTTGCACAATGCTGATTACAATAAGGGTTATGGTTGGCTCATAACAAGCCTGGCAGATGCAGAGAACTTAGGAGGTCTGCTGCACTGCAAATGAGATTAGAGCAACCCAGTACACTGGTATGTGTTCATGACAACAATGGCAACATTTTGCAACAACAGACTCTGAGATGCACATGATCATGGTGATCACCCTCCAAATGGCCTATTAAAACTTGATTAGCATGTATGATTAGTTTATATATTGTACATTTAGGGTGTAAAAGATAACAGGTATATAGATTGCTGCAGGGACGCCGTATTTTGTTGGCCAGAACTTTAAAGTTTTTATTTTTGCACTTCTGGTTCCATCATCCTGAAGTTAAAGGGGGTTTTTTAAATATTTTTTTTTAGTTAAATGCCTGAAATAAGGTCTGTCCCTATTGAAAAAAACAGCACATGCTGGTATGTTTTGAAGCATGGCAGCTGGTTTAACTTGGTACTTAGTTGGCTATGAGCTGGTTTAAACTGGCCATGTGCTACTGCTAAGATGGTTAAGAAGCTTAAACCAGCTCATGACCAACTAAGGACCAGCTTAAACCAGCACATGACCAACCTTAACCAGCTCATAACCAGCTTATAACCAACTAAGTACCAGCTTAAACCAGCTCAAACAAGCATATTTTACATTATTACAACACCTCTCTCCCCAGTCTGGCATGAACGACTCGAACAGTTCCTGTATCAAATGAAGGCCCGCCTTCTTAAATATGAAATGTGCTGTGGTTGGTTAGCTGGGCCAGTGCGTGCTGTGAATTGGTTAGCTGGGCCAGTGTGTGCTGTGATTGGCAGCACACGGCGCCTGGTCGGGAAATGTCACGCACCTTACCACAGCCGCCTGCGAGCTTCATTGTAAATATTGCATCAAAATCAAATCAATTTGAGCGCGATTTAAACCCAGATGATTGTAACCACTCTAAGTTCATCTGTCTTGGGAAAGCTAGCGTGTCTCCGACATAGTGATAACACTCGTTGCCTTCTCTAGTGCAGCTCAACCAGGTCTCGTCCCATTCGTGGGTATTTGTGATATCATAAATCCCGGAAAATATGTGTTGTAGTTCAAACGAGTCGTTCGTTGTAGTTTTTTGAAAAGTGATTTCTGTTAAATAAATATCTCCTTTTGAAGTGAACTTTGAACTTTGTAACTTTGCAGATCTTTTTTATGCTCAAACAGCAACATTACAGACTAACTAAAGTTGAAAAAGTGAAAAAGCATAATAGGACCCCTTTAAAGCTTTAATTTCTGAAAAAGCCAGTTGCTAACACTTCAAAGAGTATGCTTTCTAAATAAAGACTGAAAGAGTTGTCCAAAGTTTAGAGATGGTTACATAAAGTCATGATTGTGGTGATTGCAGTTTCGTTTATAGCCAGTATTTGGCTTTTTACTTCTTGCGATTGTTTTTCAGTTTCAAAAGTTGTGTTCATTTGTGAAGGTTATCCTGATGAACAAAATCTGTGAGAATCATAAACGTTTGTTTGTCACAGAGCTCATTTTCTGCAATAATCCAAAAGCCAATGCACAAATCCTATTGTTTTTTTGTCAAGGGAATCAGGGTGATGCTAATTTCTGGGTTGGCCTACAAAAAGTGTCATCTCTGCAGCACTCTATAAAAATACTCTATGTTGTGTTTTGCAGATGATTGTGGTGTCTCTGCTGGGATTCATCCTCTTCTGCATCACCAGAGTGCCTGATGAGAGAGCGTCGGCTCAATTTATTGTAAAGGTAAAAAAACGAATGCATTTTTTGGATGAACCGAGATTTACATTTGCACCTCATCTGTAAATGCTTTTCAAATGGACTTTAAAACATGTAGAGGTGCAACTTAGCTCGGAGAGCAGGGTATTCTATGATAAAAATGTAATAGGTATCCGAGCAGCGGGCAATTCTCTTGCATTTTAAAGGAATGATTCATCCAGAAACTAAAATTATGTCACCATATAGCCTATAGGCTGATGATCATTTACTCAGTCCATGTCATTCCAACCCACTGTTATTATATACACTGTAAAAAATGACCGTGAATTTAACGGTAAAAGACTGTTAAAATGCTACAGTAAAAACCTGTTAATTGGTTAACGGTAAATTCCCCTACTGTATACGGTGAAAAACTGTATTGGACATTACATGTATTGGACATTAATTTTACGGTAGTATACCGTTTTTGGAAGTGGAAAAGACTGTATAATTTACAGTGAATAACCGTAAATTGACATTCCCAGAATTCCCTGCGTTACATTTCAAATTTGATGTTTTTTTGTTGAAATAACTATGTTTCTTCTTAGTTTTTTCTTATCAGTTTTGTATATTAGGGTTGTGTGTTACACCTAATGTTGTTAAATGAATGTTTATTGCATTATTTCAGTTTCACATGTGTTACCATGATGGTGTTTAGTGTTTGTGTGAATGACACTGTGCACCTTCTATATATGTTATTATTTAAAAGCTGCTTGTGATGGGCTTTGGTTCATCATGTGACTTTCTCATCACCTCCTGCATTTGGTGGTTATCAGTGCATTACAAAGCTACAAAACTGATTTCAGTACTTCAGTAGGTTGGTATATTAACATTATATCAGTTAATGATATTACGGTATTTAACTGTAAATTTAAGTTAAAACCGTAAAACCGAAAACGTTGCTACAGTATTTTTTACGGTAAAATTCCGGCAACCACAGCTGCCGTTTTTTTACCGTAAATTTCACGATTTTTTTTTTTACAGTGTAGGCCTACGTGATACACACAAGGATATGAATGTCCATGCAGCTCTTTTTTCCATTCATCAAAAGTGGAAGGTGATTTAAATCTCCAAAAAGCATCATATAATAAAAGTAGCGCATATTACTCATAAATCAATATTCCAAGTCTTACGAATGAATTAGCAATGTTCTTTTGAGTCAGTTGTTTTCAATGAATCAGTTGAAGAGGTTCGCACAACTGGTCTAACTTATTTTTATTATCTGCAAGATGTCTGTTAAAGAGCGCTTCATCTGGAAAGCATCTGCTGTGTACAAACATCTGATAAACATCTCCAAGATGTCAGTTTTTCGTACATTTTAAATAATAAACATCTTAAAGGCATTTACTATTTAATGTCTGACAGGAAACGCATTGCAGATGAGCAAACATATCAAATAGATGTCTCTGAGATGTGCTATCAGGGAACGAATGGTCTGATAAGAGTGAAAAGGGGATTTGATTTTATGTTGATTTACAGTGTATTCCAAAATAACATTTTCTGGACACATGTTTACAACTTAAGATGAATCATGACTTGAATCGAAAAAAAAGGCTAATTGGCACGGTTTAATTTAAGTATGGCTGTGTACGAAATCGCATGCTCTCTGAGTAGGTGAAAGTAGTTACTTTGTGAGCGTTAAAAAAAGAAGCTCTATATGAATGAGCATGAATGTCTTGAATATAAATGAAAATCCGGACATACTTCATTTGTCATTTTGTCATTGTCATGTGACCCACATTGTCAGTTGCGGAACTTCATTGCACATTCACAAAAACTCTCTTTTTTGTCTTTTTTGGAGCTTTACGTTTAAAATCACTATCATTGCTATTGTATGGTGAATGTTCTGGGTTCTGGCTATATCTCCTTTTGTGTTTCACATAAAGAAAGTAATACTAGGTCTGTATGGTGTGAGTGTACTAATGACAAAATCAAAATGTTCAGGTCATCTGTTTCTGTAATTAGGCATATTTTTAATATTTAATGGCCGATTGACATTGGCAGTAACATTCCTGAGTCATCAAGTCAGAACATTGAACTGGTTTTAAATGAACAAGAATAGGCCTTTTAGTCTATTTAAATCTGATTTCCAGCACCTTGCCTTAATCATCACAAATGACTGTAAGCGCTCTCTCACTTCTGCCCAGCTCCTGTACTTCTTCCTGTGCACGATGGGGCTGGTCATTTCCGCAGTGGTCATCGCCTTCCAGTGCTACCATTACGCCCTGACTAACAGCTACAGCTGCGAGGAAATGGGGGAGCATTGTATGTGCACCCTGGACCCTGAGGATCCCATCGCCCGCACTTTCTCCTACAGCGGTGTGACAGACTGCAGTGCCATCGTAAGCACTCTACCCATGTATTACCTTCTGCAGATGGTGCTGAACCTGGCTCAGGCTATCGTCTGCCTGGTGGGGGCCTTCCTCTTATGGAAGCACAGGTACCAGGTGTTTTTCGCTGGGCTACAGACGGGATCTCCTTCTGCCCAGAATTGGCAGAAAGTTTAGGGCACTGAGAGATTTCTCTGGAGAAGTAAACGTGTGGAGCGTGGGAGTGTTTGTGCCTTTAGAGAAGAAACTGTTTGCTGCAATATTTTATGCCATGTGACCTTTTATCAAAGCAGCTGAATGAGTCTGCGTTTGTATTGCCATATTATAATATTTTGGGAAGTTTTATGCAACCTTTAGCGTAATTGTATTTTTCTACATGAAAATTTCTGCTTGTCGAGGTTAACTTTTTACTTTTACCACTACCAAGGAGAGTATTTTTATCTATGAAACCAGTAAGTGACACAAAACGAGGCCTGACATTTTAGGAAAATGAGCGACACAATCTGTCATTGTGTTTGTTCCTGTTGTGGCAATGGCATGCCTAAATTTCCTTTAATTGCCAGCATTAAATTTTGCTTAGTCAAAAACCCAAAACACCTTAAAATGCAATTATTCACAAATGTACCTTTTTTCTAACTTCAGGTGCATTCATTGTTTCTGAGACAAAATCCCTGGTTGTTCAATTACTGTTGGGATTATTAAAATATTTTAAAATTATGCAATATATAATGTATTAAATTAGATTTCATATTTGCATTTTTTTATTATGTGAAACAATATATATCGTTGAATGCATATATATGCATAATTTTAAGAAATTAAAATATTATAGAAAATTTTTTTAAAATACTGGTTTCTAACTGTTAGACTTACAAATCTGATTTTATTTATAACTTCTAGTCTATTAATAAGCCATATTAAACACTCATGAGAATACACACAGAAGCAACACTCTTTAACATTTCTTAGATGAAACATGATTTCTAAAAAAAATAGCATATCAGTTAATTGAATACAGTACTGCTTTACCTGAAGAACTGTCTAGAGCACTTAAAAAACAAAAGCACTGTGTACACAGCAGTCAGAAATAATAGGTGCGTGCAGTGACCAGGCTGGACGGGCTTGCGGACTGAAGTCACAGTTCATACAGCCAGTGAACAGCAGTCAGTCAGGGATTGGGGGGATTCAAAGGGGTACTTTGACAAACAGCAGGTCACTGCCTCCTGATTCATGCAATGGCCTTTAACTTTTTTTTATTTTACATATAGGTCTATTGCATATTTGAAATTTGTGGCGAGGTGAAAAATGAGCGAATGTAAAGCCTGACAATCAAACCAAAAAGCTCTGTTTGTTATCATTAAGTCCTTGCCAATTAAGCTTGTAAATCAAATTAAAAGAACACTGCCAACGGGAAGAGAGCTGCCTGAGGTGTTAAAAGAGTCTGTTGCTTTAAAGAGACCTTCAGTCTGGTGTTTGGAAGAGATGCAACATGATGCTTCAGCACAGGAAAAAACCCATAAATGTAAGCTTTGTATGACTCACCTTTCCTTTGAGCTGATATCTAATAAAAGGCATTTACATAACCCTCTCTCCTTCTCTCATTGCAGTCCTTTAAAATGATTAATTGATTTCAATCATAGTGTTTTCGCCATCATGTGTTAAGCAAACCGAAATATCCATCTTTGGATCCACATGATTGTGAAGTAACTACTAATAATCATGAATAATTATATATACTAATAAAAATTTTATAATATATTCAATTTTTTTGTATTAAAAATAATAGGTTTGTATTTTTTATAGTTTACTGTAATGTGATAATAGTAGTAACCGTTCAAACGTTTGGATTTTTCAAAACACAGGTAAAACAGTATTAATACAATTTAATAACGGGTTCTCTATATATTTTAAAATGTAGTTTATTCCTCTAAAGTCAAAACTAAATTTTCAGCAGCCATTACTCCAGTCTTCAGTGTCACACGATTCTTCAGAAACCATACTGATTGCTGCTCAAGAAACATTTCTTATTATTATCAGTGTTAAAAATGTTGCACTAAGCATGATACTTTTTCCAGAAATCTTTGAAGAATAAAATGTACAGAAGACTGAATCAGTAGTGTTTGTGATCTGTAATGTGAATAGTGACCATGCTGAAGTCCAAAACGGAAAAAATATATATAATAAAACTTGGTTTTGTCTTTTTTTTACTTGCTATATCTGTCACCCGGTTTCTTTCACTGTATGGAAAAGAGCAGTGTGAACATTTTGATAAACATCTTTTGCATTCCACAGAATAATGTCAAAGTGGTTTGGAATGACATCAGGATGCATAAATGGCATAATATAATTTTTTTGGGTGAACTATTCCCGCAACAGAACCATATTTTTGCAGATCTCCTCAGTCTCTGCTGCAGAACTTCAGCGAGTCACTCTGTACACTATTAAATTAAGCAGGAACGCTGAGCCAAATGAAAAATCCCCCTTGATTTGCAGTGCTTTTAGGAAAGAGTGCAGCAGGGGCGATCTCTCAGCTCATGTTGCAGATCTCATCTGCTCTCCGACCAACCAGCATGACAACAACACGCACAATCACATGCAGACCCATCACATGCAGAAAGAAGGAAGGGAGTGTGGTACATTTAGATTAATGAGTGCGTTTATGCAGGATGTTGTTCACTGTCTTGCGTTAATAACTGCACACCTGCATGACTGAACTGTGAGAAAGACTATATGCGTAAGGAGGGATCCAATCTTATCATCATTAAAACCAATTCAAATATTTTAAATATTGAATATTTATTTTTGGCATTTTGTGCAATAGGGCAGTTCGATGACATGAAGCGACGGAGGCAGAAAGTGGGATGGGATCGGAAAAGGTCCACAGTGTTGCCAAATCCGCGGAATTATGCTACTTTTTCCGGGGGTTGTTTTTCATGGCCGCGGGTTTAAGCGACCCCAATAACGTGATATTTAGCCCCTACAATGCGAATTTTACCTGGGGAACCCCGCCTCAAAACGTGTATTTTACCCCTCGAAACGCGATTGGGCTAGTTTTGAGTAGCAATTGGGCGGGTTTTGTTATAAAAACCTGGCAACCCTGGCTGGGACTCGAACTCGGGAAGCGCAGCGCTTCCAGTCAAGTTATCATTGATTTATTATCGAATGAAAAAATCGGAAATGATCGCTTTGGTGCATTGAGAAGGCATAAATATAAAATATTAATAATAATAAAAAAAACAGGGCAGCGGGCCAAATCAACCACCAGGCCACCGGGAATCGTCCCGGTGCTTCCGATGGCCAGTCCGTCTCTCCCTATGGAGCATTCCAGACATGCCGTGACCTTTCCCTATTTAGTGACGCTGGAGGGCAATGGGCCGTCAAGGCTAATTTTTAACATCGTGACCAAGGTGAAGGCACGAGCAGACGTTAGTCTTTACACTCTCAGTACTATGGCAGATCCTGTACCCAAAACCCCACCGTTTATAGGTTGAGACAGTTCACCCAAAATAAAATTTGCTGAAAATTCACACACCTTCAGGCCATCCTAGATGTAGATGAGTTTTGTTTCTTCATCAGAACAGATTTGGAAAAATTTAGCATTGCATCACTTACTCACAAGTGGATCCTCTGCAGTAAATTGGTGCTGTCAGAATGGGAGTCCAAACAGCTGATTTAAAAACATCACAATAATCCACAAGACAGACACAATTTTAGTCCATCAATTAACATCTTGTGAAAATGAAAAGCTGATATAATAATATAACTGATATATTAGAAAATATATATTTTAAATACGTGCTGTAGTTTCCACACAAATGTTAAGTAGCACAACTGTTTTCAACATTGATAATAACAAGAAAAGTTTCTTGAGCACCATTTCTGAAGGATCATGTGACAATTCTGTACTATTTTCAATCAATATCACAGGATTTAAATGCTTTTTGTTAACTTCGTGTGCTTAGCTGTTCTAGTACAGTGTCAAGTTGCCATGACCATTAAAATAGCATTTGAGATCCACTGCTTGTGTGTCAATCTGAACTCTGTACACAGATCTGATAACAGGTGTCTCGTATCAGCAATCAGTGCACAACACATGCATATTCATCATTTACAATATGATCTTCTCTTCAGATATTCTCAATCCTTGCATAGATGTCTAAATATCCCATAAAGGATCGCTTCTATTGTTTCACATAATTTAACCCTCTTAACCTTAGAGTTTCTAAATGGTTTAAAGAATAGAGAGTCACAGTAACCATTGTAATACCAAATATAAATTCTTTATTATTTTCTGTACAACTTTATATAAGGCAAACACAAATATGCTAGACACATCTCCAACATAAAATACACAATAAAAATGATCATCATTTAAGAGTTAAGACTAGCGTTTAGGTCTTTGTAGAAGGTGACACAAACAGATTCCAACAGTCACATGATTGTCTGATTATGAGATGATAATATTTCCAAGTCTTATATCTTTCATTAAAGTAATTGTGAATTTGAATAATAAAAAACTATTAAATTGTTTGAAGGCACTTTATCTTTCCAGTTATTCCAGCACGGACTAAAGTCCACATTGAATTACAGCAATACTCCAGTTATGGACAGGACAATTAAAATGTGAGGGAGTTAATACTTGACGCTTTAAAAAAAAAAAAAATTCAGACACCCTTCCAAAGACTGTTTGAGTCATCTGATGCAAGCCCTCATATGCACAGGGTTCATGATTTTCCAAACAAACACACTCTGTATATTTCCAAATGTCCTCCGTCTATAAGATCTAAATGAGAAAACACTTACAAAACGACGCTCAAGACTGTAGGATCTAACTGGACAACTGTCATGTCATGATGTAAAGTGTGGTATCACCATGAGTGTAGTGTTGTTCATGGTGTGAACATCAGCATCTGTGTGTGAGTGTGTGTGGAGAAGTGCGATGAGTCGTCCTCAGTGTGCAGGGGGGATTTGATGGTTCATCTGTGATGGTCCCAGGAAGCCCAGTCTCTGTTTATTCTTCCTTTGCTCAGTCATCTGTACACGTGCAGAAAAACACACACAGAAAACATGGACCCAATTCAGTTGCATCAAATGATAGCCCTAAATAAAATATCCTACAAGGCTACTCAGCTCCAAAAAAATAAAATAACTACCTAAAAATATTTTAAAAGTAATTACAATAAAAGAGTGTAAAAATGCTGCTAACTGCCAAAACTGGTTAATGCCATATTTACTTATTATAGGAGTGAACATTTTTAACAGATCTAATGAGATGTTTCATATAATTCTACAGTAAAATACTGTTTTGAGAAGTGAAAAAGAACATTTGTGTACCAGCTCACATTTTCATGTTTTTATTGAATTCACTGTTTCTTCTTAGTTTTATCAGTTATGTACGTTATGGTTTTAATCTTACATCTAATGTTGTTAAGTTAATGTTTATTGCATTATTTTAGTACCATGACAGTGTTTTATATTTGGATGTATGACACCATGCACCACATATTATGTTATATTTTATTTTATTTTTTATTGTACATAGAAAAAAAAAACTAATATTTTCCCAGGAGAATTAAAAAATGATCCTTAATGTAATTTCTGAGTAAAAATAGATTGATTGAATCATGTGGCTTTTTCTCCACCACCTGTTTGTAAGGAGTATATCAGTATATTTTAAATGTTTATACTGTAAATTTAGGATTTTAACAGTAAATTAACTGTAAATCAATCTGTAAAATGCTACCTTTTTAACAGTAAAGTTCTAGTAACCAAAGCTGCCACTTTTTTTTACTGTAAATTTCACTGATCTTCTAATAGTGTACTTTCTGAAGATGCATTTACATTTATGGTTGTGCAGTGAAATTATGTGGGCAATATCTAGTCAGTTTGAAAAAGTTTATCATGCAAATGTCATTAATTTTCAAGTAATTTTCAATAATTTTCTGTATTGACCATCAGAAAGCTGCTTGGTTCGAAAGTGACTTCTGAGCTACTCTACTGTCAATAGACAATGGACTTTTTTTCACTGTGAAATATTGCTAATGTGACAGCACAGACACAATTATTCTGTCAATTATTTCAATCAAGTTGCCTCCATAATCACCATTTTAGAGTGTCATTTCTACACTCTTGACGTGAAGTCTGTTTAAAAGGATAGGACATGACAATGACGATTTTCGTTTTTGGCTGAATTGTTCCTTTACAACAGTGTCATTTGCACCAATATCAAAACAACCTCTCATTCCATGGGTCCCTTTCCCAAACACACTGGGGTTTCAACCGACATTGACCTTGTGGCCGTTCCAGACAAAGAGAAGGAACTTCCAAGTAAACAGCCCTAGCAAGAAAACGGAGGTGGAACACTCTGAATCAGAGAGAGCCTGTTTGTCTTAACACATGACAAGTTCAGATTTCGCCTGCTGCATCTGAGCTGGATATCAGCCTGGCTGGAGCTGAGAGGTGAGGAGGATCTGTTTAATTAGGCCTGGCTGTCAGAGAAGAAATCACTTTAATAAGTTATTTAACATCCAGCACTGCCAGGAGAATTACAGTAAGCCCGCTCCTCGTGACCGGCAGGAATCAGAAGTACCGCTGGAGGATGTGAACGGCACCACGGTGTGATTTAAGAGTTCTGGTTCCACTGTTTCAGGCTCACTGGTTTGGATCAGTGCCGATTCCCAATGACTGTGCAGTTTGTTTACGTGCGAGTACAGTTCACATCTGAAGTCTAAGGTCAAACAAACATGTAGACCTTAGTGAGGAACTTAACAAAAAAAAAGACCATGGGCAGCATTTCCTTGAAACGTCCATCCCATAGAACCCAAGCTCTCCCTCTCCGTGTCATGTGAATCGGTTAAACTGTTTGTGTGGAATCACATGTGGGCCAGGCAGGTGATGGCCGTGATCCGACACAGCGGAGCACAGCCGGAACATCCATATGGCCCCGGGGCACCGCCCCACCCCTGCTCTGACGCACTTCCACAGCAGGGCCTAATAGTAAACACTTCAGAGGCCCCGTGAAGAAAAACACTGTTTGGCTCTGTGAAACCGGGCTGTCCCATTGGACGGCGTGCTGTATGTTACCTGCTCTTTAAGCTCAGACAGCTGGGAAGACAGCTGAGCCACGAGACCGACAGTGGTGTCCAGCCTCTCCTGCAGCGATCGGATCTCATTCTGTTCGCTCTCGCCCTCAGAGCTTACCAAGGACATGGCCCTCATCCGTGGAAACCAGTCCAGATTCTTCTCCTGAAGGAAAAAAAGAGATGTGAATGTCTCTGGGAAAACTTCCCAAACATTTATAAATGAAATAGCATTTAACTATTTTGCAGTAGACATCTTTCAGACACTGGATTTTACAAATTTACATTACCATTAAATTCAGTAAACTTTTATAATTAAAAAAAAAAAGAAATTAATCCCTTTATTTAGCAAGCATGTAAGTTGATCAAAAGTGACAGTATGCTGTTCCTTTGAACTTTATATTCATTGAAGACTCCTGAAAAAATGATCAGTTTCCACTTCTACTTAATATTTTAAGCAACAGGAACTGTGATTAAGCAACAGCTGTTTTCAGCATTGATAAGAAATGTTTCTTGAGCAGAATGATTTCTGAAGGATCATGTGACCTGCTGTCCATAGCCTCAAATTGTTTGCCTTGATTATCGGAATTGAAAATTGGTCTAATGGAACCATCCATTTTTGCAAAAATTCGACGAATTATATAATTGCAAAACTGCAATGGATTTTTTATTTTTCACATTTACAAGTCACCTTCCATATCAAAAGTCACATGATCATTCTTTAATGTACTATAACCTCCAAGAAACACCTCGTACGTGGCCGCTCTCATTATAATCACTTCCTCCTTGCATTATGGCGGGATAACCCCTTTTTTACACTGCGTTATGGCTCTGGTACAGCCACTGGCCACTCTAGCAGGCTTGTGTTTATTCACTGCCGCTGTCGGATGTTTCAGCAGAAGCGTTCCAAAGCAGCTCTGCGCTGCTTCACTAAAGATACACGCATATGTCTCCGTTGATTAAAAATAATGGCTAGTTTGGTGGCTGCAATATACGTAAACCTACGAACATCCATCACCATGATTTTCACTAGAGGAAAAAATTACGTTTTAGTCACTTAACATGGGTTAATGGAAATTCGCAATAGGTTTTTAATCGACATTTATAAAATATCGCAAAAGTTTTGCACAAATCTGTAATGGAAACCCAACTACTAAAGACTGGAGTAATGGATGCTGAATATTCTGTTTTTTTTGTTTTTTTTATTAATAGAAAAGATATTTTCAGAACCAATAATACTGAAAAAGTGATATTTTTTCATGATGGAATAATGACTTAAAAAACGACAAAACTACAAAACAATAACAGTCTTCAGAAAAACTGAGACTTAGAGATTATACATAATAACAGGAATGATTTGAAGTACGAGTAATTGTCTTCAAAATCATTGCTGAATGTGATGAATGAGTTACAAAAGCGGGTTTAATGGCTCTAGGATTTAACGACACTACTTATTGAAGGATGTTTTACCCTGCTGACAGTCTCACACTCTACAGTGCAAGTGAAGCAGCAGAGTTTTGTTGCATAACAGTTGCAGTTAAAGTCTGTAGTACACTAAAGCACAGCATGTTGCCACCAACCTTCCGGTCTCTCTATTGAAACCAACACGGAAGTGACTTAAACTGCAATTCATCGACTGGCCGCTATAGACTGGCTCCAAAAGGGAGTCAGTCCCATAGACTCCCCATGTTAAAATGCCCAACGTTACAGCAGAAAAAAACATGTTTACAAAAATAATTTTGGTCTATATAGCTAATTTTGCCCTTTATGACAACTGTGAGGGGGGTGTTTTTTTTAATAACTCATCCAGTTAAATTATATTAAGCCTTAAAGTTCAGCAAAATTAGGGGCATGGCCACTCGAGCGACAGGTGGATTGCCGCTGCTGTCACCACCACCGAGCTAGGTGGGCGTGGTTTCAGCAACCATCTCCACCCACCTCCCGCCTTTTTGCCCATTTTCGATTATCCGGGAGTGACGCGCAGCCAAGATGGCGACGGCCGTCTCCACACACTTTAGCTTCAAAAATGCTCTTCAGAAACCTACGGGTGACGTCACGGACACTACGTCCATGTTTTTTTTACAGTCTATGGTTGCCACCAAAAAACTGCCACTCTAAAAAGCAGTGGAAAATGGTAGGCCTCAATAATGGGTCACAAATCTGTTTTGATCAAGTTGTGGATAGAAGCTTCACAGTAAGTTTACACTGCTGTTGAAGTTTAGGGTGTAAAAAGATTTTTTAATGTTTTTGAAAAGTCTTTTATGCTCACCTAGGATGCATTTATAAAAAAATACAAAAAAAACGTAAAAAAAAAAGTAACATTGTCAAATATTATTCCAATTTAAAATAACAGTTTTCTATTATAATACATTTTAAAATCCAATTCATTCCTTTTTTTCAGCGTCATTAATCCAGTCTTCAGTGTCACATGATTCTTCAGAAATCATTCTAATAAGCTGTTTTGCTGCTTACGAAACATTCAATTCTGCTTACATTTTTTGTGGAAATAGGTTTTTATTTGTAACAATGTAAAAGTCTTAAAAGTGTAAAAGTATTAGAACTTTCTGACCCACCATGCAAAGTTCAATTAATCAGAACACAAATTAATCGCTTGGAGGAATCTATTCATTTTAGATGTCAACATGGACAGGATATTTGACATCACAAAGTAAAAGAAAATGAGACCCAGACTACATTAAAACGTTTTAAATGGCTTTGTGCTGCGAACTATCGCCTGACTAGACTAGAGCATGGATGACAAAGTTGATCATCATGACCCATATTTACATGCAAAAGCAAGCTCATGAAATGAGCCAGTGTGCTGAAACTCCCTCAAGCTTTTCCTTCAAAAGCTAAAGCATATTAAATCTGGACACTTTAAACGCCTGGATGCAAAGATAGCTCTAGAAACAGGAAGTAGTCATGCAAATGAACCGCAGTCAGAGTTTTTTTTGTGTTTTAGATAATAACAGTGAGTCATTCTGCTTGTAAAGTGTGTGTGTGCCCACACAGTAGCTTACGCACAAGATATTTGTTTGCGTTCTACAATTTGCTGTGTGTGAGTGTGTGTGTGATTAGTGTGTATATATGAGCTGTATATATTATCTAGTCTGGGGTGTGTGAGATAAGGAGGGGGGTAACCGAGCGGTGGCTCATCACAGCAGTTATGTAAGGTGCTTTTCACAGTCAGCCTGACAGAAGCGCTTCAAGGTGCACAACGAGTTCCAGGATATGTTTAGAGGTGGGAAAAGACTGCCTTCCCTTACACAATCATGAAACACACGCTCACGAGGTGACACACCTGGGCACACGCGTCTTCTGATTCGAACACAGTGCTTTTCTCTGCTATACAATAGGGAATGAGGCTTTCCAAGAAAAACACATTGGATAAACACGCCGCTCTTCTAACAAACAGGTACATGAACAAGGTCAAGCACACTTTCACATCAAATCGGGGCACAGCGACTCTCTCGCTGGAAAAGAGCAGTTCGGTTTTGCTGAAGGTTTCAGTGGGATCTTAAATAGGAAGAAAGGGAAAATTAGAATTAGGAATAAAATGCTGCTAATTGGTTCCTGGGAATGGTGCATTATGAATCTATGAAAAACATTAAAGAAAGTGGGAAAACATAGGTGAAGTGAGGACAGATGAACAGAGACTAGATTGTGAGGGGTTGAGTCTCATGAACCACCCCATTTTTCACTAAGGATACAAAGGGGGCTAAAAAACAAACAAGAAAACATCACTGTTATGACCGGCCAGCAGGAGGGGAATAGAAAGCCAGAGAGGAGACATGAAACCTGGACACCATTGAGTGAGTTTAGTCAGGGTCAACTGATCATAACTTATCATAAAATTATACATGATTAATAAACACTGAACATTCAGTGATAAGGGCCTTCCCACTCAAGCTCAAGGCAATAAAAATATTAACATGTTCTTATATTGAATATGCACTACTGTTAAAAGGTTTGGGGTCAGAAAGATTTTAGATAACATTTTACATTAGTTAAACTAGCAATGAACAATACTTCTAATACATTTATTAATTTTACTTAATGTCAATCTCAACATTTATTAATACATTTCTAAGTTCAAAAGTTGTATCTGTTCACATTAGTTAATGCCCAGTGAACTGTAACATTAAAATGAGCAACATTAACAAAGGTTGATGAATGACAAAATATATTGCTCATTGTTAATTAATGCATTAACTAATGTTAACAAATTAGACTATTACTGTTCCTAGATTGGGTTACACTTTACTTGAAGGGGTGTGCATAAGACTGACATGACACCTTCATAATCATAACATGACACATACATAATCATAACATGACACCTACATAATCATATGAAGGAGGTTTTATGCATGTTTATGACAACTGTCATTAAGTTTCATTCGCTCAGTTATGTAATTTTTAATGCAAAGATGACATTGTTTGAGGTATCTTTGTTATGGGCTATGGTTAGGGGTAAGGGTAGGGGTAGGGTTAGGTCAAATAATGTCATATTTGCATTAAAAATGACATAACTGAGTGAATTACACTTAATGACAGTTGTCATAAACATGCATAAAACCTCCTTCATATTCATGACATGTGTCATGTCATGATTATGAAGGTGTCATGTCAGTCTTATGCACACCCCTTCAAGTAAGTGTAACCGATTATTTAAAGAATTCCCTTTGCTCAATAGGCCATTTTATTTGATCAAAAATACAGTAAAAACATGTTATGTAATTGTTATTGTAACTGTTTTGTAATGTTACGTAAAAACATTTTATGTAATTGGTTAGAATAAACTGTGGTGAATAAACAACGACATTTTTGAATGAATTTAAAAGACTGCAATTATAAATCATTTAGTGTTAATGTTCCTAAATTATGGAACTCATTACCCCTTACTTTCCGTACCATCCCGTCTTTATCTGCTTGTGTTTATACTGTATTTGTGTACATATTGCTTGTGTGGATGTACAAAACTACTTGTTAAGCGACCTTGAGCTACGGAAAGGCGCTATATAAATAAAACTTCTTCTTCTTCTATGAGTTAAATATCCATTCAAGCACTGATTTTAAATAAATTCATACTTTATTTAGCAAATACACATTGATCACAACTGATCAAGACGACATTTATAATGTTTATATAATAATTTAATTTCAAATAAATGCTGTTCCTTTGAACTTACTATTCATTAAAGGATCCTGAAAAACAGCACAACTGTTTTCAACATTGATACTAATAAGTGATCTTTCTCAAGCACCAAATTAGCATATTAGAATGGTTTCTGAATGATCATGCGACACTAAGGCCTGAAATTTTTTTTGTTTTTGAAAAAAGCTTGGTTGCCATCCACAAATAAGGACACTTTAAAATGTATTAACATGGAAAACAGTTATAATATTTCACAATATTAAAATCTTTACAGTATTTTTTTAATCAAATAAATGCATCCTCATAAGAGACTTCTTTCAAAAACATTTTAAAAAATCTTACCAACCCCCAACCTTTGAATGGTAGTGTATGCAACAACCACTTAACCTGCAACTAAGACAGACAAAAATATTATAACGTCAAAGAAATTACATTAATCACAAATAGCACCTCACAGCAAACATACACGCACACATATACGCTTCAGCACATTAACGCAGCTGCAGACTTGTGTGTGGGAAAGGTGTTTGAGCTGTCATTAAAGCACCATTAAACTTCTTTTCCCATCTGACAGACAGCATAATCGTTCGATCACGTGTCCTCGGCTCTCATCACCATAAAGCTGCTGTTTTGTAATAGAAAGGCGGTTTCAGAGCACTGGAAATAGCAGCATGATTGCAATAATCTGTTTGATTAGCATGGCTGGCTGCTGCACACGCACTCCTGCATTCATCTGGTTCACACACACACACACACAACCCACACACACACACACATCCTGAGACGCCCAGCTGGGAGAAGCGAATCCAATGGTGAATCCGTGACCTTTGAACTCGCATTGATCGCAAGTCTAGAGTCCGAGGAGTTTTTTTTGCTCGTTCCTGCCGACAGTGCATGACGATGGTGTTGCCAAGGAGACGCCTGACTCACTGTGTGATAATGGATCGCGTCGCAGTTGTGTGTGTGTGTGTGGGACAGGAAAGCACGTGTGAGGACAGGCTGAGCTAATAGCACGCCACTTGAGATGGGTTACATAATGCTGTGACTGCTGCAGTACCTGCTCACACTCATCTTTCCATCAGCCTTGATTATAAATCACAACACACACCTGCTTTAATGTAAACTTGCAGTTGAAACTCTGCTGCACTCTTCTCTTTGAATACAAGCAGAGAAGCGACGGTGAGCTGGTTTGCAGAGATTTGCATTAGTTGTGTTTTCATGTGACTGTATCTATACCCAGACACACACACACACTTTTGCATTCAGTTACCGTTTCCTGCCGCCTGCTATACTACAAAAGCTGAAGATCCTTATATGAGACGGAACAAACTAATCAAGTGTTATTTATGTTTCGCCCATGCCTCATCTCTCCCATCTCAGCTTTAATGAGGGCCCTTGTGTTTGCAGCAACTCACAGTAATTAGTTAATATAGTACTAATAGAACTACATGTGCCATCAGTAGGGCTGCATGGTATCTGGGCCTGCAGAAAGCTCTGTAGATTTCCACACAATACAAACACCGGTCTACTAACATGCCATTTTATTGGCCAGGCTGATAAAATGGGCAACCTTTGGCCCTTTTCAGCTTATCAGCATCGGTCACTAACAGTGCACTTAGATTTTTTGTGTTTTACATTAATATTTTTATTCAGCAAGGATGCAATAAACTGATCAAAAGTGACCATAAAGTGACAGTTTTTATTTGAAATCAGTTGTTATTTTCGAACTTTCTATTCATTAAAGAATCCTGAAAAAATACACATCATGGTTTTTATTAAAATATTAAGCAGTACAACTGTTTTCAACATTGATAATAATGTTTCTTGAGTACCAAATCAGCATATCTGAATGATTTCTGAAGGGTCATGTGACACTGAAGATTGAAGGAATGGCTGCGGAGAATTCAGCTTGGCCATGACAGGAATACATTTAAAATATATTAAAATTGTATTTTATTTGTTAATTGTAAGAATATTTCACAATTGTCACCTTTTTTATTAATATTTTAATTTAAATGCAGCCTTGGTGAGCATAACAAACATTAAAAAACTTAAAAGTTGACACCAAGTCTGAATGTTATTCGTGTATATGCACTGCCAATCATATGTTTGAAGTCATGGCACATAAACATTCTCATTCTTTTTTTACATTTTAGAATAACAGATAAATAGTAACGTCATAAAAACTTTAAAATAACACAAGTAAAAGTATGGCAATTATGTGTAGTTACCAATAATGTTACCATTACCAATAAAGTAACCATTATATTTTCTTTTAATTTCTTCATGTGGTCCTGGGATGCTATTTAAGCAGCAGTACCCATGGCAGTTTTTTTTGCCGCAACATTTTATGTATGTATGTATGTATGTAAATACAATCGAAATTGTGCAAATTCTATTTGGGCCTGGTCATTTAAATCGCTCTTCTTTGTCAATTTCTTATGCACAAACATAACCGGTTTTCCTTAAAACCACACAGACTCCTGTTCTTCTCTCCTCCACTATGAACATTAGCCCCACTTGTCACATTATCATAGAGAGGAAGCACTTTTAACAAGGGTTCTAATTACTACACTACTTTCAGTATACTCTGTGAGATACCAGCAGAAACAGAAGGTCACACACATATATAAACAAACAAATGAGTGCGCGCGCACACACACTTTAGGAACTTCATCAAGGGAGTTTTTCTCTTATTTTAAGAAAGTTCACTGTCTACTTTTACTGGTGCCCACTGAAGACACTCTGCTCCAAGTCAGAGACATAAATACACACACACACACACTTTCCCAGCGAGTCCTTGGTTTGTCACGGCTAACAATGTCAAAAATGACAATGCAAACAAGAACCCAGTTATATTATGTTCATTGTACCATTAAGTGTTTTAATATTTATAAACATATTATTCAGGAATTAATGACAAAGTTGACACATTGTTAATTAATTACTCATGAATTACAACTTGAGTAAAAACAAGACAGTCAAATGATGTCAGACATATTGGCACAGACATAACTGACTGAGACGAAACAAACAACATTCCTGAAATGAAGTCAGCTGATTAACATACAGTGGACTCCAAAAAAGTATTTGGACATTTGAAATGTCTGAATTTCACTGCATTACATAAGAAAATTATGTAATTCAAATTATGCTTTTCTTATAACTACATTTTTTAAAGACTTTTTGCATTTATGTACTACATGAAAGCTTTTTTTCTGCCACAGAACAAAAAATATAAAAGGCAATTATGACTTTTTATCTCACAATACTGACTTTGTTTAAAAACTACAAATTTATATATCACAAATCACAAATTATACACCGAGTTCACATCTCACAATTCTGACTTTCTGACTACATCTCACAACTCTGAGAATTGAGAGTTTAAGCTGGATTTACATTTTAAATTTACATCTCACAATTTTGACTATTCTCACAATCAAACTGCAGTCTTAATTTGGACTTCTCCAAATTGCACATTTATCTCAGAATTGCGGTTCTAAGTTTATTTCACAATTCTGACTTTTTTCACGTGGTGGAAACAAGCTTCCCTATTTACGCTTAACCAACTGGTGTGGTAAGTAATAGTTGATGTATGAAAACAGGTTCACACAGGTGTTCCATCAGAGCAAACACACATCACATTAACTATGAACATGACAACCAGAACGTGTCCAAATACATTTTAGGGGTCAATGTATCAAGGCACCAAATGTGGTGATGAACTAACCTTAATCATTTGGGCTACGTAGCTCTCGGGGCCCGTGTACTCGGTTGGGTCCTTCACCTTCACCAAGACTAGGAAGTACAAATAGTGCCACATGCTGTGCTCTGACTTGATGTGCTCCTCAAACGACACGGTCTTGTTATCAAACTTGTCTCTCTCAAGGCCTAAAGATGAGCAGATAATAAAAATTAAAGGTTCTTCAAAGAAAGAGCCCACTCGGTCTATCAAAATCAATTGTTTTATTCATGGTATTTCACTGTTTATAGTCACTATAAAACTTTCTCCCACATCAGTTATACTCTAACATAGACTTTATGCCCTCCTTAGTGGAGTAAATGTCACCATGATCATAGTTGAATCCATCAAATAAAAAGCCCTGTCACAGACCTCAAATACAAATTCAAAGGCAGTCAGAGTAACAGAATGTGACAGGGCATGACATCTGCTTAGTCGCCCCACTGGCTAGTTCCAAGCCATTCTAAGATGTTTGCTGCTGTGCAGATGTTTTAAAAGGGCTATATTCTACACTTTTGTAGCATTTAATTTTTAGCATTAAAAAAAATTATTTAATTTTACTGGACAATTTTCTGCCCTCACTCCGTCCCTTATGAATAAGAGTTTTTTGCTACTGTAACTTTAAAATCACTTCTGCATGTGGAACAGACTGAAATCTTACGCTTCATCATAGCACTCAACTTATTCAAGGATTCCCAAAACTTTTGACCAATTTGACTTTTCAAATGGATATTCCAGTGATTTGTAATAACAGGATAATGATTTTTAAAAATATTTTAATTCATACCAATTTCCTAAAGAATCATACCAAGATTCACTGATTCAGTGGAAAGATTCACTTGAAAAAAATGAATCTTTTGACGTTTTCAATAATCCCATACCTGCAACTCATTTTGAATCACGTGGAAATTCAGCTAGATATCTTTGTGTTTTACAGCAAGGATCACCGTTATGATTGGCTAATCTCTGTTAACTAATCCTGTTTCTCAAAATATGTTCCCTTCAAACAAGACATACCACAAATGAAGCAGGTCGTCTTCAAAATTTCTTCCTTTCTCTGTTTCTCACTCCTCAGGTCAGCGAAAGTGTCAATGATCACACCAAAGATGAGGTTCAACACAATGATGATGACAATGAAGAAGAACAAGAGATCATACACGACACGTGCCGGGAACATGGGCTCCTGAGGAGCAACAGTAAGGGAGTTATAAATGGATATGATATATATACGGACACTATAATTTATATACTGTGTTTTATCTCTAAAAGCAATTTTTACAAAAAAGCTGGCGTGACTGATTTTGCAACGCTTCAAAGCATAAAGACAGATGCTCAGAGAGAGTAGAACCGAATGCAGGTGTCTATAAAAGCATGATGTACAGATGCCTGCAGATTCCACAGCTTTAAACATGGATTATACTGACAGTATTAGTGACGCTGGAAAGGATTTATTGGCGTATCTCATGTCTGAGTGTGCTGTGTTGATTATATTCTGTTCACCTCTTTGGAGAGCTTGCGCAGAACATCTGCAATTCCTCCTCCGTTCCTCAGGCCGTGGTTCAGAACCGTAATGATGCACATCAGCAGGGTGTCACAAACACGCTCTGTACCATCTTCATCCTCTTCTTCCACTGGGATGAACATACACACAAAAAAAATACAGGCACTGATAAAAAAAAAACTGTTTCAAACATTTGTGACTATGTATATATTCAGATTTAATGCTTTATATTCAGGATTTTTACTTATTAGCAGCAGTTTAGGGTGATAGTGTGGGGTTGTATTATCTATCAGATATACTTAAATATTCAGTAATTTTATCTTCCCATATTTATATATATATATATTGTATATATATATATTATATATATTATATATATATATATTTATAAATATATATATGGATGATCAAACATTTTTTACACATGTATTTTCATATATGTACATAATCTATCAGAACTTCGAACTATAACATTCTGTATAATTACATATTTGCTATATATGTAGATATACAATTATGCTATTCAGATTTTAGAATATATATATATATATATATTTATATATATATATTTTTTTTTTTTGTTTTTTTTTTTTTTTTTTCAGGATTTTTAGTATATGTTTAATTTAAACATATTTAAATTCTATTATGATAAACATGTCATAAAACATAAATATCTGTATTTTTTTTAAAATCATAACTAATATATTCTATTCTTACTACTACACATACTTAATAATTACACATTCTTTACATATTTAGATATGTAGTCTATTCAGTCAGACTATAACTAATTCAGGTAGAGTTATCATGTTCTATATATTTAGATGTGTAATTATCCTTCAATTATATATTTAGAATTTTTTACTTATATCACATTTTATTTTGTAAATACATTTGTCTGGTCAGTCTAGGGTCATTCATCAATCTTCCATGTCGCTCCTATTGCTATTAATGCAAACTAGAGATTTCCGAGTGTTTCCAAGTGGCTCCACTGATAGCAGTATTGTATATATACACTGTGTGTGTAATATATATATATATTATATATGGTATATCTATATATATAAACACCCCACCAGACACCCCACACACCACACCCACCTATATATAGTTTAAATGTATACACTATAATATATATCCATATAAGAAAAAACGAGACTAGAAAGACACAAAAACAAGAAAAAGGAGACAAAGAGAGCATGGAAAGGTAAGTAAGGAATAAGTGAAGGACAGAGAGACCACAGAGGTCAAAAGAAAGAGAGGCGCGCGCACGGTTAGATATCTAGAAGAACAGGTGATATTTAAAGACTCCCATTGCAAAAGCAAAACAAAGAAGCACATGAGTCATCTCCTCAACACACATACACACACTTTCACGGGTCATCTCAGCACCTTAACCTCTATAACAGATACTCAGGACCAGCCCTTTAAAAACAAACGCTTAGGAAAACCATAAACACACACGCAAATCACACGACATGTCACCACTATTGCAGATTATGCAAGAACATTCAGCTGAAGGGTGAGACGGAGGTGAAATCAAAAGAGAAACTGCAATGCTGCACAGTAAATAATGAATTATTCTTGATGTCCTTCACAAAATGACACTCAAATAAATTAAAAACTAATTAAAGTCCAAGTTTTTACAGCCTAATGATACACAAGCACAGCTGTATGGAAATCACACTGCAGAGCAGACATCATGCTTCTCAAACCATTTCATGGTTTGGTTTATGGATCTATATAGTGAACCGTGGCCCTAAAAAGTATCACTTAAGTAACATCAAAACACCAAAACTAAAAAAAAAAAAAAAAAGCATGATTGTCATCACATTAAGCAAAAATATATCAAACCAAGTGGTAACTGTAAAAAAAAGTTTTCCTCAAAGTTAAAAACCATTTGGGTGTCCAAATAAATACAAATTTGAAACATTATTATTGTATATTTAATTAAAAAGCTTTTACAAGATTCTTTTTGTGACATGGTTTGCTTGAAAAGTTTGCTATATTTCATTTTATTTCAAGGACACACGTTTTATGTGTGGCCTAAGTGTCCAGAAATTGTTTGGGACCACTGTAAAAATGGTGACTTACCGTGGTGAGAACTAAAAGGGGAGTTAGAACAGGTCTCACTCAGGCAGTTCATAGACTCCTTCACATTCATCTTCTCTAAAAGACAAACCAAACAAATATAACATGAGTTATATACAGTTTTTTTTCTTGGTAAAAATGTAAAAATCTACATTCACAGCATGTGCTTAACAATTCAAAAGTCAAACGTTTTGTATTGCCACAACTGAAATGTTTTATTAAACTGTGCGTTGTATTCCAGTGCACGCGTGTATGTGTGTGCCCTTTCTGTCCCCAGTGCTTGTACAGTGATGCAGTGCACAGAGGAAGTGATTACATCAGGGAGTGTGGCCACTGCTGGGTTATGCAGCAGGTGCCATGTGCTAGCAGGTCCTCTCTCTTACCTCAACACAGCTACATGGCCATGTGTGTTCATATAAACACATACACACAAACACAAGTAATCACCTTCACACGTTCACATGCGTAAATTAATGTACAAACTGAATACATCACAGATGTGGTACTCTCTCTAAAAGAGTCATTTTAGTGCTATTCATACCAAGTTGTTTACTCATACGATATGCAGGGATGCATATTAGCACATGATATTGACCATTCATGCAGAACATTTGGGTAATATAATATGAAACGAAAGACTAAAACCACAAGATCTACATAATGTGCGGCTGGAAAGATAGGAGGCCACCACAGCAAAGAGCATAACGGGGACACCATGTACACTTCATGCTTACTTAAAGCAGGGAGGCGGTCGACTTCCATGAGGAAGTCATCTTTAAAGAAGAGGAAGCCCACAATGGAGAAGAGGTAGACCAGGATGATAGCCAGAACAGCTGTGAGGAAGATGGAGCGGCCATTCTTCGTCACACTCCTCATCACGTTTAGAAGCGTTTCCTCTCTTCGCACAAGATCAAACAACTAGAGGGAATAGAAGAGAGAAAGAAGAGGATATTATAAAAACATGTTGATTAGGAAACGATAAATAACTAACAACATAAAAATTTTAGTAAAATAATTTACATGTGTCTAAAGCCAAAAAGAAATGATTAATTTAGCATTACATTGATCAAAAGTGACAGTAAAGGCTTTTACATTGCTAAAAAAAATTTGTTTCAAATAAATACTGTTCTTTTGAACTTTTCATTCCTCAAAGAATTCTGAAAAAATTTATAACATTTTCCACAAAAATATTATGCAAAACAACTGTTTTCAACATTAATAATAATAAGAATTTTTTCTTGAGCACCAAATTGCATATTACAATACACATGTTCTGAATGCATTAATGTGACATCTCTGAACTGAAACGGACAAGGAGACATAGAACAAATCAACAACCAATACAAAAGCACGCCCTGGGCCCATCCAGGAATAATACTTTTAAATTATATTAAAATCGAACAGTTATTTTAAATATTTTACAATATTACTGTTCTTTTTTTCTGTATTAAATAAATGCAGCCTTGGGGAACATAAGAGATTATCAAAACATTAAAAAAAAAATGCCAACCCCAAACTTTTGAACAGTAGTGCATACACTTTTACAGTAATAAGATTTTTTTTCTTTTGTTGTTAAAAACTAACACAGTCAATAAAATAAACTAGTTGTAATTAACCTCATGATTTTTGTCCAGTTTTTAGAAGCTGGAATGAAACAATAAGTATCAGTAAAATAAAACACAATAAATGTATTAAATTATTGTGTTAACTTTTTAATTCATATCTTAAGTTAACGTTATAACTTTGGCAGCCATAAAAATACTCATAAAATTTATCTTTAAGCAAGCATCCATGGACTACACTTCTAACCTCTAAATGAAATCATTAATTTCATGTATTGCTAAAAATTATACTGGAAAAGGTGTGAAGTCTTACCAGAATACTGTAGAAGAACTCATGTACGAACAGGCCCAGCATGCAAACGATGACATAACTGACATGCAGAAGGAAGAAGATGTCCATGATAACGGCTTTGTACCCTCGTGTGAACGTGCCCTCGTTCCCCACAAAACTAACCAGGAACACGATTTTATTCAGCAGCTGTGAAAAGACATTAGAAGATAATGCTATAGCATTAGCATCCTTACAATCACATTAAAATATTCAACTGCCTTCAATTAAAGCACTCTTCTATGGAAGTCCTTTAGGACTTTTTGTAAAGGTAATTACGACTTTGTATCTTACAAGTCAGACTCTTTTTCTTGCAATTACTAGTTTACATTTTACAATTCATAATTTATATCTCGCATTTCTGACTTTTTTTTCTCTGAATTCTGAGTTTACATCTCACAATTCTGTTTTCTGTTTCTACTAAGTTGCAGAAAATATTTGATTTGCGAGAAAAAGTCAAGAAAAAGGCTTCAATACTTTTGAGTCATATACTGCAGTAATTGAAACACCTAACTATATAAAGCATGCATAGTTGGGAAAATAAATAAGGTTATAAATAAATAACTTCTAAATGAAAGAGAAAATGTTTCCATATCCTTTTCGGCTGACATCAAAGTAAGTGCGTCTTGGTAGAAGCTAGCATGATTAGGCAGACACCAACATGGCCAATTGTGTGACATGCCCTCATCCTCAAAACCCTGAGCAAGTTGAAAGAAAATATATACAAGTTCACTTGCAGTGAGGATACACAGTTTGTGGCGACCACTAGAAGACGTGGCAAGTGGCATGTAGTATGACAGATCCCAGACTCCTAGAATCTGTTTCAGCACATGTCTCTGTTGGTTCTTCATGTGGTGCCATAATGGCTGAGGAGACGCCAGCTTGAGGAGACGCAAACAGACTGACACAGCAGAGGGACGTGTCAGCAGTTTGAAGGCTGAAGCTCCAGTTGGCTCGGAGAGAGGCATGAAATCGCTCTCATTTTTTATCTGAACGCACATTAAGCACATCAGCCGCTTCGGTCATCGTAACTGACACTGATGCAAAATGGCAACACTAGTTCCTCTTCTGCCATCTTTCATATTTAGCCAGATATCGAGCGGCTTCTCGTAATTAATTGGTATTAGCGATTAATCAGCGAACATGAGGTGTTAGCGGCTGGTCTTTTCTAATAGGAGTTCAGTTGGTTTATACATTCAAAATACACTTTGACATTTAATCAATTCACGGACGCAGAGTGCTGACGAGCTAAATGAAGCATGAATGGTTGATAATGAATTTGCCTTACGTTGGCGGCCCCCAGAAGCAGCAGTGTGGGTCCTAAACCCAGCGTGTAAATAGAACGGAAGATGACGGTGACCAGGAACGCCAGGATACCTCCACGCGGGGGAAGAACAAACAACGTGAAGGTGCTCACAACCACTGCCACCCAAAGCAAGATGGACAAGAATGGTGGCAAGACACCTGAGAGAGAGAACAAAGAACTGCATGAAAATTTTGGGGTGAACTACCCCTTTAAATAATGCCATTATGTGAATATGAATTCAGCTTTATCCCCCCCCCAAAAAAATTTGTGTTTTCACTTTAAATTATTCTGAATTCAGTTTTAATAGTTTAAATTTTATTAATAAAAAAGGATATCTAATCAAATTAATACATAAAACGTTAACAAAACAATAGTAGTAGTTTTAAAATTACATTGCACAATGAAATGTGTTTAAATTCTTGTGAAATTCTGTGTTGTCTGTTTTAATTGTTCTGGATTCTGTTTTCTGGTTTTCTGATTTAATACAAATTTATTATAAAAAACGGTGGTAATAAATTAATACATAAAACTAACAATTTAATTAACGTTTTAAAATGTAATCAAATGAAATTTTTTCTTTGAAAAACTGATGAAAACTTTTCTTTTTTTGGTAAACAAAATTCTGCACAAAAGGTTTTAAAATTTAAACATGCATTAAAAAACTGGTATTCCTATAAAAATAATATTAAAAAAATGTCATCATTACTTTACTGTACAATATACTGTATATTTCTGTCATAATTTGTTCAAGTTAAACCAAACATTGGTGGTTTGTAATGAAGACCTTTGAGTTTCTCCAGATTTTTGAGTTACCTCAAATTTAAATATCAGTCTTTTTGCAGTTTACTATTCACAGTGTATATTCCTACTTATGATTTATTAATCAAAATTTGGAAAATTTTGTGAAATTCCACATTATACAATACATTTCACTATGACTGGATTCCGTGATTCTGTCTGCATTTTCCACAGTTTGGAAACAATAGGGCCATAATTATGCAATTTGTTAATATATCAAAAATCAAAGCCATACCTTCATCTCCATCATCTCCAAATGGGTAGAAAAGAGCGACAGCCAAGTTGATTAGCACAGCCAAGTTAAAGGAGATACTACCCCATAGAGATATATGTTTTGACACCCAGAAAAGTGGTGCATTATCTGCAAACACAAGGCAATACATCAGCATAATGACTCTGACACAGGCTCGAACTGGTGATAAATTGTTACATTGTTTTTTGCACAAAGCAAAACAACCCACTTCTTATTTTCTTCTGCCACCTCATCTCATTGTAGAGGTCATCAAACTGCTGGAAGAAGTCGTTGACCTTGCTGCCCTGGTCGTCTCGCTCTGTTGTAGTGAACACGCGCACTTTTGATTCTTCTGTTAAGTACTCGCAGATGTTAGGCACAGGAAACACGATCTGCTCCATTGTGCGGTCATGGCGGACAATCTGAAATCAATCGTGTTTAACTGATATATTTTGACTTAAATTGTCTGATAAAGGCAGTGATAAGTAAATGAGACTTCAAATGTGTCATATTAAAGCCAATAAAGGTGCAAATTAAATTAACGTAGGGAAACAAAGTTATCTCCATAAGTTCTCAAACTGTCATACCTCTATCTGAGCAGTGTGGTTGGCATAGTATAGGAGCGCTGCTTCTCCTTCGATGGTAGGATCTGGGCCAGGTTTCAAACTCTGCTGGAGGTTTTTTCTGTGGCGTGCCAACTGATCATCAAAAACACTTCAGTCAACATGACAGATTCAACAGATTCAGAAACAGCAGCTCAATATCAGGGCAGTTCTTCAACTACAGGCACTTTTGGCACTGAGGAGGACTTTAAAAAAAATAAACTCTCACTAGTTGATTCGTCAGCTAATAATGTCCATTAGCGGACATGTATGCATTACAGGAAAATTCTGTCATTTTTGCTCAAAACCATGACCATTTGCTCCACACTTACATTTTCACCTCATCTCAAATTATGTATTGCATTTAATAAGATTGTGTGATTGAAATGCTGGAGGTGGAAATTATATTTCTGGAATAAAATGGCCTATTATTTAGTCTTGTTAAGTTTCATAGCTAGCATTTTATGTATGCTAAATACACGATTAAGTAAAAGCAAGACTGACAGGAATTGTGGAAAGATATCCGACAGACAAAACTCACCCAAAAAATAAAATAAAAAACTTCCCCTTTAAATAATGCCGTTATCCAACTAAATGAGATAAATTATAGATTAAATTTTTTTTTATATAAAAAAAAAAGATACATTTTTAAAAATGTCTGACTAAAAATGCATGATAAAAATTTGATCACATAACTGGAAATGATGCACTATAAAAACATGCACTTTTTGATGCACTTGTTCTTCTTTTTCTTTATATATCGTGCTTCATCTCAAGCATGCTCTTTACTGACACCGTTGTCAACTTTTATCAAAAGTTAGTATATTTGTTTACCACTATAATGTCCGAAATGGTTTTGGTTTGATTGGTTTGCCATTCATAATTTGTGTAAACAAGTATAGATATAAATTACAGATACTGTACAAGTCCTAAAAATAGACCTTAATTATTTTATTAAAATAAATATAGAAATGGTTTATGTTTATTTTATTTTGTTAAGATCATCATAGCTTCTAACATGCAATAACTAAACTTTATCATGGATTTTATAGTTCAATACTTAAAATATGGCTCTGGGACAATGAAACAACACTAAAATAAACATCTATACATCTGAAAAGTAGCAAAAATAAATGGAGGCATTAAAAAAAAGTTTTAACGTTAGCTTCATATACTATAAAGAAAAAGCTATAAATGAATAAATATAGCTAAAAGCCAACCTCTAAGACTTTAAAGTGTTTGAAGTTGCAGCAACACCCATTAGTCTATTAGTGACACATTGGTGACTTGGCTAACACAAATCATATTAGCAATTTAGCAGTTTCATAATGCCAATGCAACCCCTGGATGAGTCAATTCATAAGGGGTCAGGACTGATCAATCTGATTACTTCAAAATCAAAACATTTTAAGAGCTGCCTACGTAGAGGAACTCTGATGTTTATCTCAATGACTGAATACCCGCAGCGATGTGGCCAAGATGCATTAGTGAGACACAGGAACCAGAGACAACCTAATCAAAAACAGCGGTCTGAAAATAATTTCCAACAGATGACGGATCAAAGGGCAAGGAACGATCAATGACGCTCTGCAAGATGCAAGCAATTCATTTAAGTAAAGAACCATCTCGCAGTTTATACATACAGATGCCTGCTTAGTCTATTGAATCAAACTAGTTACCTTTCTATTAAGCAACAAGTCTGAAAGGAAGGCGGACACTCTTTAACCTCTAAAAAGGACGTGTCCTTGAGGCAAACAAGTAATCATTCCACACCCTCAGTGTCCCTTTATCACATAATGGCCTTAATGCAGTAAACGGGAGCGAGGGATGGACACAGGCTGGAGGAGCACAAAAGATGTGCGCCACTTGAGACACCAAGAAGGTGAAATCACTTTGTCTCCTTATTGACGTCTAAGCCACGTTTGCTCCAAAAATGTTCACAGTGTCCTTTTCATTTCAGATCAAAGCTAACATCAGGAATCTGTTTATAAGAGCTGGAAGAGAGCAAGGCACGCAATAGAGAGCTAAACTGACATCAAATAATGTCATTTACTTTGTCATGTACCAAGTAAACACAGGAGGATCTTGTATTTGGCAGCTGTTTTTTTTAGCACTGGAGCTAACAGTCTAAAGCAACCATATCAACAGTGCAGAACAAATAAAAAGAAATTAAAACCACAGGAGAAAAAGGACATGGGAATGTTCTTCGTGAAAACCGCTTACAGTATCAACATTCAGTTTAAAGGGGTCATATGATGCAATTTCAAGTTTTCCTTTCTCTTTGGAGTGTTACAAGCTGTTCGTGCATAGATAAGATCCCTAAAGTTGCAAAGACTAAAGTCTCAAACCCTTTATAAAAATATATATTTTTTTTTTATAGTTTTATAAGAGATGTTCTTTATAAAAGTTAAGACTTGTCCACCCCCTCCTAAAACGCCTAGTTTAAACACGCCCCACATGTCTACATCACTATGTGAAAACATTAGCATAATGCCGCCCAAATGTTCACACAAAGAAAGAGGCGTAACTTTTATTCTCGCTGTAGAATTGTTGCTGCTTGGCCCGCGCCATGGTTGTGGAGACGCTGTATGTGTTCAGTTGTGAAAGTGAAACTACTTTGATTGTCCTTCCAAAAGAGGACACAACTAGACTTCAGTGGTTAAGTTTTATTTACAACACTGTTCCATAACAGTTCAACCCAAATATTTGTGTGTGTGCAATGTATTTTACGGAGGACTGTTTCCTGAACTTGGGAGAGTAGCCTACAATACCGGCTGTGCACAAAGGTTGCTTCTATAAAGTGGGGCAATTCCAACAAGGACAGTCTGGTGCATTTCTTTCTGACGCACGCCTGTAAGTACGTTTCATAGTTAAAAGAATTTGCCACTCTGACGATTCAAACGCAGTTTTTGAGCAGTAGAGTACGCTTGTTGTTTGTTCTTTCTGTCTTTCTTCTTTCTCCAATCACAAAATGGCAGACATGGTTTTATGTTTAGCGTGTGCGCGATGCAACCAACACTAAAAGACAGTACATCATTATAATCAGTAATTACTGTCCCCACTGGATTCACACATGCTGTGTTTTTGTAATTGGTTTTTATGGTTTTTATCCGCGCCCTGTGCACAAAACAACAAAACACTACGGCATCACAGTATTGTAAGGGGCGTAACATTTCCATCACACCCTTGAGGTATTCAGGGAGCCATTCACAATGCACTGGATAGCTGGCCAATCAGCGTACCACCTCGCTTTTCAGACCGATGAGCTTGTAAAAATCAACGCGTTTCAGAAAAGGCGGGGCATAGAGGAGAAACAATAATGACAGTAGATCTGTTAAGTTGCAAAGACTAAAGTCTCAAACAAAGAGATATTCTTTATAAAAGTTAGAGTTAACCACGCCTACCAAAACGGCTCGTTCTAACACGCCCCCACATACCTACGTCGCTATCTTGGAAGATTTGCATAACGCCACCCAAAAGAAAGAAGGCGTAACTTTAGTCCTCGCTGTAGTTTTTGTTGACCTGCCGCCAGGTCCTGAAGACGCTGTGTGCTTCATTGTGAAATGCGAAACTACTTTGTTTTGTCTTCCAAAAGAGGACGATATCCCGCTTCGTCATGCCTGGAGCTGATCTGTGGCCGTCCTGAGGGAATCCATCACTTGCACCGTGGACAAAGCGCGTCCCCCAGCCCGCCTCAGCTCACGTCTATCCCGGGGCCTCCGCACACACGCTACATGCGACACGCTTTCAAAAAGGCGGGCATAGAGGAGAAACAATAAATGTACAGTATATGTGAAATAATGTGTTTTTGAACTTTAAATCGAATAAACACATTTCATTACACCAAACAAAATAATGTACTTTTTAGCAGCATCATCTGCCCCCTTAGCAAACACTATTAAGAAAAAATAATTCATAATAATAATAACCATAGTTACTCAGTGTTTAAGCATTTTCTTAACTTATTTCTGTTTATTTCCTTTCTCACTGTCAGCAAACGAGAGAAATGACTTATTCTTTTGACTCCTCTCCTTCTCTCTCTGTAAATGACTCTTATGTCCCAGGCCCGTCTTGTTTTCTACAAGTGCGAACTACACAGAAAATGAGAACTGACAAACAGTGTGCAATGGTCCAACTGATGCAAAACCCCCCACAACCAATCATACAGCCATACCAAAGTTTTCTCAAACCGGTGTCCTAAATAAATAGCCAAGGGTACCAAGTAAGTCTTGAATTTGAAACAAAAATCTCACCGAAAACTATGTCCAAGTTTTCCATGAGATACATGAATCCAGGAAGCTAACAGCTAGGAGACTCTGTATGCCACTTGCACTTTCTTTCAGTCTCTTTGTGATGTGTTTGGAAAAACACAGATAACGAACCACCTTTAGGAGTTATGTTCAAATTATGAAAAGCAGCCAGTTATATAGAAATAAACTGTCTAGCAATGGGCTGAGCCTGTCAAGAAATCGTGTGGAAGTGAATAGAAGACTGAAACTGATAACGGCCCAACTAGCTTGAGGATTTCCTACACAAGACACCTACCCCTTCCTTAAGAATAATTTTCTATTTTTACAAAAATTACTTAATATATACTTATTATTATTAATATTATATTATACTGGATTGCCATTATTATTATTAAAGGCCTTTTTAAACAAAACTATAGACTCAGCTGAAGGAAAACAAAGCCTCACAATGTAACACTTTTACGAGTGTAAAACCTGCATACATTTCAAACATACATTCATACATTATTTTGTTCTTTTTCCTTAAAAGGAACCTGAAAAATTCTTGTGATTAACCATGATTAGTTTTTATAATCTATTATTTTTTCAGCTTTACAGTTTTAATCTCATATTATACTAGATATTTGATTTAGCTTACACTGCATTTTGGAATATCATATATCGCTTAAAGAGCAGGTCATATGGGTTTTTGAAAAATATCTCTTTTGCAGTATATAACGTAGCTATTCTTAAATGAAAACAATCTGCAAAGTTCTTAATCAAAAAAAGTGCATGATAACTAAATAAAATATTTGTCTCTAACAAGAGGAGTCGATTCTTAATCGCCTTAACGAGTCGTCATATTTTCGAATCTTATGTCTGTTACCGCTATACTCACTGGGTCACACATTTGCATAATCCCCTCCTGTCCGCTAGTCGAACCTGGCCACAACACTTCTGCTAGTTGTGTTTTTTACATCCTGTCTATAAAGCTTTGTTTCAGGGATACCACAGAAATACAATTTGAACCTTTTGTTGTGTGCTCATCATTTTATGGAGCTTCCTCTCTTTTTGAATCTTGGACCGTTTTTCTCAATAATCTTCAATCGGCTCTATCTTCTTAATTGGGACATAACAAGCTCTCCGAACCACAACCTGCAAGTACGACGACACGGTTATGTGCACATTTCCATTTGATGCTCAAACAAATCTAAATTTTTTTTGCTAAGTATGTGTGTTACTAGTTGCAGCTTAGGTATTCCAGTTAAAGCCACGATATTACGTCCTTACTGAATATTCTGATAATTCGCGTGAACCCACTATTCCCGTGGAATGTCTTGATTAGTGATGACGTTGTTCTAAATAGTTACTTTGTTTTAAATAAAGAACGTATGTACACACAGACTTATAATCAACAAGAATTTCGGTTTATTTTGCTGCAACCAGGCAGTTATAGGGTTTAATGCGGAGAACGAGTTAGTTAGTTTAGGCGCTGCGCCTGTGATACAGCTGTTCTGCATTCTGATTAAAAGTTAAGACACAACATCTTTTGTCTGGCGTTCTTCAAACATTACAGTAGACATATAGCACTCGGCTAACTTATCCACCATTATTGTTTTAAGTGTTCACAGTTTACCAGCTAAACTTTAGCTGTGGGCACGATTCGCTTGCATAATTGTTTTTGTATTTTATGCCATTACTTTAAGAACAGATTGGAGCACTATATTATTGTTCTATGTAAAGGTGCTTTGTCAATGGAGTCTCCAAATACTGGTATTTTTTTATCAGTTAATTTTATTGCATTCTGATCCAGATCGTCTGTGCTTTTCCTCTCTCCCTGTGCAAAAATCCCTGGCCGAATTACCTACTGTTTTTTGACAAAAACCAAGGTTTTGTGGTAATTTAACTTCCACCCGAATCCACATCTCTGAGTTTTTACACTAACTATCAATTCCAAATTCACCTGTGTTAAATCCTTTTTGACCACTGCAAACACTGTACAGTAACTACGCTTGATTTGCTCATGCCATATTTTAGTACTGAATGCTACTAGACAGTATTAACAACTGCACCCTACAGTGAACGGGACTGGTTAAGACAAAAAGAAAAAGAACTGGCCACTTAGCAACATGTTCCCGGTTCGCAGGATCTCAGACTCCCTTCTCTGTGAACAAATTGCCATCTATCATGGTTTTTAATATCACTGAGGTGCCTTGCACATGTATTTTTACAGATGTTCACATGAGAAACAATTACTCCGAATAGGGCTTATAGTGTCATGGACAGAAAAAAAAAAACCCCACACACATTATTTCATTCACTTTCCTTAAAAAATAAACTGAAAATTCATGTGATGAACCACAATCAGTTGTCTAACCATATTATTGAAGGTTTAACAAAGCCTCCCAAGTACCCCCTTATGTACATACACATACAGACCAAGGTGAGAATCACTGGTAAAGCGCACAGTGTTTTGCAGTGAGCATTTAAATCTTACCTGATGGGCCAGGATGTAGATGTTGTGGCCAACATCTTTAGGTCTGGTCTGATCTGATGTCTCTTGATCAATCTCACTCTCTTCTCCTTGAACGTAAGCCTCCTTGATCACGTCAATCTATAGATGTGACACCAGATCATCACTTTAATTATGGCAAAGAACAGGCATGTTTTGGCTGATAAGAGATGATGTAAACTATATTCATTAACTATATACATAACAGCAGTACTATTGCATAATATTAGCTCACCAGTTCATTGGGTCTCATCTTGTACAGGATCTTCTCTGCATTCTCACTGTCATGACGACTTTCCATGATGGCCAGAAGAAGTTCAGATGCATTGTTCTGATTTTTCATGGTAAAGACGAGAGCATTTTTTAAATTAAATTACTGTGAAGTAAAGAATATTCGCATATTTTCCTCCTGGAGATAAATGTGCATATGCTTTTACATGCCAAATCAAAAATTTGCAATGCTTCAGAACATTCTGTTATCTGTAAAATTGCATTATACATCAATTGCTTTCTTATTCAAACTACGTGAGTAAATGCAACAAACAAGTACCTTCAGCTCCAGCACAAGGTCAAGTCGGTCCTTCCCCAGCGGATCAATTGGATTCACAATGAGAGCGATGATGATGTCAATGCCGTTTGACTCATGCCTGGCTATGCATGACTGCGGAGGAGGAAATACACAATCTATGATCCCAAACAAAGTCTTAGATATATAGAAAATACTTTTTTTTGCATAACCATTAATAAAACTAGAAATATGTTCAGTTATGATACCAATGGAAACAGATTTGTTCCCTTTTTTTCCAATGAGTATGATGTTTCAATACCTGGTTTCCATGGCCTGGTTATAAATTATTATTAGATATCATTATAGTATTTTTTTTATATTTTGAACAGCTTTTATTTTTATATTTTCAGTTTTCATTTTAAGTTTTAGCAATTATTTATCTGCTTGTCATTTTTTTATATTTATATTTGTTTTAGTAATTTTAGTACTTACTTTATTTTAATTTATTTTTAAGTTTCTCATGAAATATTTATATAATCAAACATATATTAATCAAAAACTAACATCAAGTATGACATAATATGAATTTATGTGAGAATAATGACCACCTTGACTACATGTTTGTAAGTTATTGTATTAATTAACACTTTGGGGAAAGTTTTCACACATTAATTCATATGACTCATGTCACAGTTAAGGTTCTTGATTAGAACATGCCTTAACTCATCATTACCTCATACTTAAATCAGGTATTAGTACATATTATCCATGTACTGTCATGTACAAGTGTTACCCTTGGATTCAGTTTTCCATGTGGAATAAGATTTGTCCCCATTTTCCAAAAAGGATGCCGTTTCAATACCTGGTTTTCATGGCAAGGTCCCTGGCAGTACTCTGTGATGGTCTCTAGTGTCTGTTTGACCAAGTCCACATTCCTCTCATTAATGTAGAGCCCCAGCAGCCCCAGTCCTCCTGTCGTACTGCCACAGATACAGTCAAGAAACTGCAGCGTCTCACACACCAGGTTATAATTGGTTTTGTTGTTCTGATCTCGCAGAAAATTCTGTATACAAAAGAACAAAAAAATTTGGACAAACAACACAAGTTAAGTCCTGAGTGGCAGTAAATGGTATCTCTATTCAGACAGACTCGTCCATACTAGGTCGCTTGAGATTTTGATCTGCACAGCAAAACATGTTTACTTTTCAAACATCAAGGCGCTTTTTCTTCTCACAATGGAAACACACTTATTTAAAGCCCTCTGATTTGCTGACACGGTGAAGGCAGCATCAATGGATCTGACTTCTAAGCACACCATGTACCAGTTCACATTGCAGTGTTTAACACAAGTAATACACTAAAATGATTAATAGCCAAAACAAACTACAGCTGAACAAAACCAGACCAATAAAAATTATTTGCATCACCTGCAAGTCCCTGTTATGATTCTCACAGAGCAGCTGAAGGAAACGTAAGATGGGTTTCATGATGGCGATGGCCTGGCTCATCTGGGTCTCCTCCACCACCTCCTCCATCCCATCCACTCCCGATCCCATCGGCTCTATCTCGGGGTCCACGTCCCGGCGAAAGGTGCTGTAGGCTTTGGAGGTGACCGAGGAGGCGTCTTTAAGCTGACCCCTAATGTCTTCTCTGAGGTGCAAGGAGTCTCGAACTTCATAAGACACAAGATATTTGAGATTACTAAACTGTTATTTATAGTTCTTACTGGATCAGTGTTACTTTATTATTTACATATTTTTATAGTATTTATACATTTTTTAAATTAGCTTTTATATTATCAGTTTTCATTTTTTTTGTAGTATTTTCATGTGCTTTTTATATTTATTATCTTTCTATTTAGCTTTAATGCATTTTTTCAGTTTTAGTTTTAGTAATTTTAGTACTTCTGTATGAGATGTAAACTAATATTTATGAACATTTGCAGTACATTATTTAAAATTCAACTGAAATTCTTGTTGAAGTTGTTATTCATACTAGTTACTGTTTGAACTACTGACAAAAACATTTAGGTACAGTAGATCCACCACAGATTAAGAGCTGTGATTCTATCATAAGCCTAATATTGATATTGGTTTCATACAATAACATGAGGTTCATATTTTAAACTTTAGACAATATTTGAATTGTCAACAGTTTCAAAACCAAAGCCACAGGGAATTATGGTTGCAGGTCTCCCAATCACACCATTAATACCTTTTCTAAAAAATCATTGATTGATCGAGTTGGTTGTTAAAGGTTTTTTTCCCCAAAGAAAAACTGCAGTGGTTTATAGGAACTATAGGACAGGAAGATCTAAATAATCTTATCACTGCATCTAAACCAACAACATGCCTGTTAGATCCTGTACCCACTAATTTACTGAAAGAGTTGTTACCTGTAGCAGATGAACCGCTTCTCAATATTATTAACTCTTCGTTATCTTTAGGTCACGTCCCAAAACCATTAAAGCTGGCGGCTATTAAGCCTCTTATTAAGAAACCACAAACAGATCCTAGTGAACTGGCAAATTACAAACACATTTCATATCTTCGGTTTATGTCTAAAATTTTTGAAAAATTTGTGTCTGCTCAACTGTGCTCCTTCCTGCAAAAAAATGATCTCTATGAAGAATTTAAATTTTTTTAAAATTACAAATGACTTGCTTCTTGTGTCAGACCAAGGTTGTGTCTCATTGCTAGTTTTACTTGATTTTAGTGCTGTGTTTGATATTATAGATCATGACATACTCATAGATTATTTACAAAACTATACAGGTATTCAAGGACATGCTTTAAGATGGTTTAGATCCTACCTATCCAATCGCTACCACTTTGTTTATTTAAAAGGGGAACATCTCAATTATAATCAGTAAAGTATGGCGTGCCACAAGGATCTGTCCTAGGCCCACTGCTATTTTCAATATACATGTTGCCACTTGGCAACATTATTAGAAAACATGAAATTAGTTTCCACTGCTATGCCGATGATACTCAACTATATAGCTCAACAAGACCAGATGAAAATTATATAATTACTACCGTCAAGACATAAGGATCATATTACCCCAATTTTAACAGTCTCTGAATGGTTACCTATTAAGTTTCCGTCTCAGTTCAACAAAATATTATTACTTACCTACCAAAGGCCATAACCCTTCTACAGCTAACATCCCTCACACTCCTAAGTCCAAAACTCTTTTGGTAGTACCTAGGATAGTAAATTCCTCTAAAGGAGGTAGAGCTTTTTCTCATTTGGCTCCCATACTCTGGAATAGCCTTCATGATAACGTTCGGGGTCCAGACACACTCTCTCGGTTTAAATCTAGATTAAACACACATCTCTTTGGCCAAGCATTGAAATAATAATTTTTGCTTGGTTGGAACCGCAGCTATGCTAATTATGTCTCTATTTGTTTTCTCTGTTTCTGCCACTGATTGACGCCGTTACAAAGACCTGAGATGACCGAACACCTGAGAAGAGATGATGCAAACCCCTCAGAGGACCTCAGATGATGCCAACCCTGAAACAACCAAAACTACCAAATTTTGCTACAAGTTTGATTGCAACATACAATCATTGCTGTTAATAGTGTTTATCGTCTGTTTGATTACATCTTTTAATTGATTTTACCGTACATTTCTGCCATATGTACATCAATCTGACAGTCACCACTGACAAGCTACTACTAAATGAATTGTAGAAACTAGATTTTCTGTAAAGCTGCTTTGCAACGATTTGTATCGTGAAAAGCTCTATACAAATAAACTTGAATTGATGCTGAACAAATCAGTATTTTTGAATCAATCAAATGATTCACCAAGGCAAATGATTCACCAAGTGTGTTCCAGAATGAATCACTGTTGAGTCAGTCAAATGAATTACTTAAGGGAATGAATCAATGATTCACTCATAAAGACCCATAATGATCGACTAACATCCTGAATATTTAGAGAACGTGTTCCCCTCAATGTTTATAGTAAGCAACTGCCACTATTATTTTCCTTCAATAAATCACACATTTTTGGACAATGTACTGATTGAGTCCTCTACAACGTGCTAGAGAACTGATACATCTATTCAAAGTCATCCACAGCACATTGTAGGTACTGATATCGAGAGAAAATATTATTTTTAGCTTTTGGATGTATATTTAGGCACATTTGAAGCTTATTCGAAACTTGAGTGGTCAACAATATTTCTCTTTATGAAACGATCACGTCTCATGCATTACACGAGGTGAACTTGAAATCTTTTCTCTTTCAATGAAGTGTTAAAAAGAACAAGCAGGCCTTTGATAAGGTGCCAGCGACCCCTCACATGACGCAGCAGTTGAAATGGGGACAGATACTATTCATATGCCTGATAGTCTCTTCATTTACGCTGCCTCAGGCCAGAACTGCACTCACATGAACAGCTATGCATTAAGGCACACTTGTTTGTGATAAATGGGGTATTCAGGGGACCAATGACATACTTCTAGTTCAGACGCAGCATGTCATTAGAGAGTCTAGGCCATTTTTTTTAGGATTAAGCATGATAAAGCAGAACATGGCAATTAGGACACGTCTATATTTTCAGCGAGAGACTGAAAGAGTGACTTCTAATAGTTTATTTTTAGACTTTAAGACATCACGCATGGTTTGTGGTCTTTTGGGGCCATCCTTTGTTAGAGATACATTTCCAAAAAAGCACCAAAGTCAGTCAAAATAGCATTTTTTTTATTTTCCACCTATTTCACTTGTCGTCCAAAAAGATCACAAATGCAGCATCTTAATGGGTACATATGAAGCCTGTCCATAGACCACACTGTAGTTGCCAGATTTATTATTATTATACTTTCAGATTAGTTCAGATTATACCAAACATGTTTCCATGGTAACTTCTCAATCAATCTTTTCATTCAGATCATTTATCAACCTTGTGTTCAAACACAAAAAAATCTGATTTAAGACACATTATTTTAGTATGAAGGTGAACTTCTTAAAACATCTGGAGAAACATTTCCAGGTGAATTTCACCAAGGTCAAATTCCAAAATGAAAATGGGGGAAAAAACAAGAAATTATATTGTGCAAAAATAAGCAATGGCATTTTTTGTGGACCATTATGAATTTTGTTGTGTATTCTCATTACTCAATAAGTTCTCATTACTCAATAAAAAAAGAAAGGAAAAAGAGAAAATGTTATAATTATAATACTAAAAATAAAAAATATAATATAAAATTCTATAGATTATTGATTGATATATTCGGCTTGTATTTATTTAGAGGACAATGACAGAAAAAATGATATATATAGGGGGGGGGGGGGGACAAGACTGTGTGTGGTGTGGTATATCTAAATAAATATAGTGTAGTGTGTGTAGATATACACGGTTCACAGGGCAAATTCCAAATGGAAGTGATCCTCCCTATGCCTTTGAAGGGCAGGGCACGTGCGTGCATTATGTAGTCACCGTGCTGCGTTGTCACGGGAATATCCCAGCTGAAGATAATGAGGAAATTACATCGCTCCCTTTGCCAAGTGCATTCCAAAAGACTACATAATGGCACACACGTGCCCTGCTAACTCCAAAGTCCCTACTCCAAGGGGATAGGGATGATCACTCCATTTGGAATTTGTGTGTGAACCGTTCGGTACACGATGCGCGTACCAACCATATATATATATATATATCATACGAATATATATATATATATTACCAAACAACACACCACACACACCACAAGTCATTAGTCTGACTAAATAAATGCATATACTACTAAATCATCAGCAAATCAATACATTATTAAAATCAACAAAAAGGCAGTCTAGATTTCCTTAAAGGCACAATATGTACGTTTTTGCTGCTAGGAAGGGAGAATGGAACGAGGGAGATGTCGTTTTCACCATTCATAAATTCAACGAATCATGTTCCGGATGAAGGTAATGAATTTTTCTTAACCTGTATGTTCCCCAAGATGTCAAACAGCGAAGAAATTATACAAAAGCGAGCAAAGAACATTTACATTGTCAAAGAACATTATAACTGACTTCAGTCTAGCGTGAGTTTAAGCACTCTCAAAAACTCCCCTTATAATCATTAAAGCCGTCTATACCACTGTTTGATGAATGAATCTCTTACTTGCATCATACGTACATCTGCACTTTGCTGTTTATGATGAGAGAATTTGCGAGAGGAGAATTCAGTCAGCACGCACATGGAACATAAACTCCGGCGTTTCAGCAATGACTCATCTGAACGCCTCTGATTGGCCATTGCATTCATAAGCACAACAGAATCTTGAGTTATAATGCGCAATACTGTAAAAACGCGTAAAAAGAATCACAATGCAACATTTGGCAGATCTAAATTTAATGTTGCAGTCAACACTTTTCATTTCAGCCATAATGGATTTAGTTTACCTGTGCAGCGGCATTTTTGTCCATGCTTGGAGAAACTGAGGATAGCGCGGATATTACAATCACTGATAGGCGACAATTGACCATGGACAAGCCATTATTTAAATCTGGAATTTCTCTGGATTTACAAATACTTGGGAACTTTTGAGATAACGTAAGTACAGAACTCCATGAAATATATTACACTGAGCAAGTTGTTTTTGGATATTTTATTACAAAAACCTTACATATTGTGCCTTTAATGTATTATTGTTTATATTGTTCTTTTGCTATTAGGGTGAAATACAATGAAACATTTCTTTACCGTTTTAATAATATTCACTATGCTTTTGTAAATCTTTTTCTCATGTTTAGACAAAGAACCTGAGAGAAAGCGGACGTATACCTTTTTTATGTCTGATTCCAGAGCCCTCGCCCTCCTCCTCTCTCTTCCTGCAGCTGAGCTCAAACATGTTGACTGACACACTGGAGCGGATCTCTTTCTGCGCCAGCTCCATTCGATCATAGAAGACCTTGAAGAACTTCTCAGACTTCTTCTGCTTGTGCAGCTGACTGTAGAAAGAGTTCTGCAGGGAGACATGTAGAAAATGACTAGTGGTCGGCCGATATATGGCCTATTTGGCATTTTTCAAATATCGGCATTGGCCGATAAGTTTTTCTGTTTGGCCGATGTGTCCGAGGCGGGACTTTTATTTTGACGGCGCTGAGAGCGGCAGCGCCTGAGCACACAGTGCTCACGTTTTCCCTCTTGTTCGCTGTCGTCGTTAACTGCTCTGTCTAATAGGGATAAAAGTCTGTCTAATAATCCGATAGAACTGTTAAACAAAGGATTTAAAATGTATACAAATAGTATTATAACGATTGCTTTTATATTATTAGTAATAGAAAGGCAAACAGTATAATACTTTCTCGTTTGCCGTCAGCATTCAGCAAATATGCATTTACATTATTTAAACAAATCTTTGAATGGCTAATGAAAATAAAATTTCACAAACCTTGCAAACTTGTTGTGAGATCTTGTGAAGTGTGTTCTCTGCGTGACTTTTGGTCTGTGCTAACTGAATGCTTTAAATATTAAATTTGTGATTTCAAATTATGCTACGCTTTATGCATTTGCCCACAGTCATATTCATGTCATTTTCACTGTGTGTTTGTAAAATGAGTGTTACCTTGGCTTTATTTGAAAAAATATGATTCCCAATGCACACAAACTTCCCAGAATACTGAGTGCTCTGTTGGTTACAGTTTACTTCCTTTTTAATTATATTTTTATCAAATATGTATTTATTTGTGGAAAATACTTTGTCATCTAAAGTATAAGTATTTTTATTTTACACAATTATTTTAATCCATTTTCAATTGACTTTATATTTCTTAAATATAAATTAAAATAAATAATTATATCGGCTTTATATCGGCCACCCTGCTTTCCAAGATATCGGCATCGGCTATCAAAAAAACATTATCAGTCGACCACTAAAAATGACATCACCTGAATCTTACAGATGTCCCGTTGTGAATGTGTGTCCTGTTTATACCTGAATCTGTGTATTTCCTCCTCTCAGGAGTGCAATGCCCAGTAAAATGCTCTCCTCAAAGATACGGTCGTTCTTAGTGCTGACGATGAGGTCGATGACCAGCTCGGATGCTCCAACGTTGTCCAGAGCACATTGGATGTCTACTACGCTAGTGCCTGGCTTATCAGAGTCCTGTCCTGGAGAACCACCTATGTACACACACAGAACACTGTTGAGTCAGGTATGAGATGAGCAGAAGTTGGGCGAGGGGATGTATATGGTGAGCCAACAGTGCTTTTGCTGATGGTCATTTATGAGACGTACCTCCAGAGGAAGAGCTGTTCCCGCCACTGTACTCCAGGGCTTTGGCGTGGGGCCGATGGCTGCCAAAGTAGTGTGTAAGGAGACTCTTCCTCAGTGTGTTACCCTGAGGAGACCAGAGAGGAAGGCAGTTGGGTCATCCTTTAGAGTGGATTTTTCAGAGACGAAAATGTTTTCAAATATTCATGAAACCTCATTCAGAAAGGCATTATTCTATAACTTAAAATATAATTGAAAAATTAGAAATGGTTTGAAACTACAGTATATTTTGCACATTAAAATAAACCATAACTTGCAGCTGCCTATATACGATGTCTGATCAAATAAAAAAAAATACACAACAATTTAAAAAAATTGGCATCAAAAAGTATTTTTTTCTTTTTTTAAGCTAGGATGCATTCAATTGATCAAAAGTGACAGTAAAGACATTTATGATTAAAAAAACCCCGCCATCATAAATGTGTATTTTAAATAAATGCTGTTCTTTTGAACTTTCTAATTAAAGAATCCAGAAAAAACACATCACTGTTTCTACTAAAATACTGTTTTCAAGGCATTCAATGTTCAAACTAGATTAATGGGCTGAAAATTCAGCTTTGCCATCAGAGGAATAAATTACATTTTAAAATATATTTTTTCTATAATTTTAGATTGCATATTTTGTTGCTTAAATGTTAAATTTTAATAATATTTCACAATATTACTGTATTTTTGATCAAGTAAATGTTGTCTTGCTGAGCATAAGACTTATAATAATAATATTTTAAAAAATCTAAAAAAAAAAATGTGTTGCGACCATCTAGAAAAGTCTTTTATGAATTTATCACTAACATTTCAACCCCAGCTCCACTTGTAAAAAAACAAACAAAAAAAAAAACACTGAGGAGGCAGAAAATTAACACAGAAAATAATAACCTTAATTAATATAATAAAATATAGCTGAACCCATAACATTCCTTAATTTATTATTAATTTGTAATTAAAAAAGCAATTTTTTGACAACCTAGTGCAAAGATTCATAGCGGACTGTGTGAAGTGGTGAGTACTTCATCTCCTGTCCGTTTTGATTCTCTTCACACTTTTGAGTGTTTTCCACCCAACTGTGTTGGATAAAAACCACACACTCGCATGGAAGAACTTTTACATAACTAGTAGAAACTGTAGTAATTGCTGTAATTATGCCAGAAGTGTAGCGAAACCTCGGGGAGGCAGAGGGTGAGACGGCGAGTGCTGAAGGTAGAGAGCAGACGGCTGCCTTGAAAATCTGTTTCCCAGTGGGAGAGAGACTGAACGTGTGAAAAAGACAGAGGGTGGGGGGAGCGGCATAGAAGCTGACCCGACGAGAGAAGGCACGCGAATGATAGATCTAACAACGACGATGAGAGAGAGAGCGAGAGTTATGTAACACCTGGTGGCGGCTTGCTGAGAGATCACGAGGAAGACACGGTAGAAGGGAGCGGGATGGTACTGATCGTCTTTCTTCGTATCCTTCCTGTCTGTCTCATTTTCTTGCTTTTATACATCTGGCTAGGGATAGTTCCAGTTATTTTTGAGACTGACAGAGAAAGACTGCATTCACGCAGTCAGTGTTTGGGATTGACAAACATATTTACCAACAGGTGTGACTCTCCAATTGTCCTGTTCATTTGACAGCTTGCAAGAGCAGTCAACAGCATTTGTAGAGAGGAATAGCGAAACAAGCAATCTTGCAAAGGCTGTTAATAACAGCTGTAACTATAGTGACAGTCACTAAAAGAAATATCAAAGACGGCCACTTTTATTACACCAGAGTCTTCAAACTGCCATGAATTTCATGCAAAGAATTCTATATATAAAATAAAAGATAAAATAAAAACATAACATGAAATAGGGACATAACAATTAAAAACAAAAAGGAATATAAAATAAAATCCGTAAGTAATAAAATGGTTCAATAAAAATAAAATAAAATAATAATACTACTAAAAATTATAACTGATATAATAATTGAAACCTAAAATAACAATTAAATATATTAACTAAAAAGAATATATTTATTTGATTCTGACAAACATTAAAACTAAAATAAAAACATAAATATTTTTTGTAAATAAAAAAGATAAAATAAAATACAAATGACAAAATAATATGAAAGAAAAGTTAAAAATAAAAGTTAATATAAAAGTGGCATAAAAAATAAATAAAACAAAAGGAATATAAAATAAAAACCATAAGAAAATGGTTCATATAAAAATTAATAAATTAATAAAAACAAATCAAAATAAAATCAAAATAAACAAATAAAAATGAATAACTGAAATATTAGTTTTATTTTATTATTGACAACAGTGTTGGGTGTAATTAGTTACTAAGTAACTAGTTACTGTAATTTAATTACTTTTCCCTTGATAAAGTAAAGTAAGGGATTACTCATTTTTTCTGTAATTTAATTACAGTTAATTCTAATGTAATTGCATTAAATACTGTATAGACTGCTTTAGAACCATTTAATACAGACAATAGTGTAGTGAAACATAAAAATGTAAAGTCTAGCATAAAAATGCAATGATTTTATGTACCTTTTTTATCTATTTTTGTGAGTTAATAAGAATATTAGTACATTTAAGTGTCCAATTATCACTTTTAACTAGTTGGTAATTAGCATGAATATTACGGGTAGGCCGGTAAATGATACTTAAAAAAACACATATTAATGTCTTATTCTGCAAGACCTTATTCTAAATCCTTAATCCTACCCAATTCCTAGCCAATACTTAAAACTTAACAACTACATTACTAAGGCATAATAACAGTAATTGGCGTAGTTATGAGCAAAAAGTAATAGTTAATAGTTAGTTAAAAGTGAGATGAGAACTGGACTCTAATCTAAAGTGTGAGCAGAATAATTCATGTAATTATCTATTATTTATTTGAAAGAATTAAAAAAAACATTTCATGTCTATCCTTGTATCATTAACTTGTTGAGGTTGATATATGATTTAGAAAGTAATTAGTAATAAGTAATTAAATACTTTTTGGAGAGAGTAATTTGTATAAATCTAATTACACTGTTGAAGATGTAATTAGTAACTAGTAATTAATTACTTTTTGAGAGTAACTTACCCAACACTGATTGCAAACATTAAACAATAAATAAAAAACCAATTAAAAAAAAATGTAAAAATTAATAAAACATATCTAAATAAATACAACAAATACTAAAATAATAAAATCTAATTAAAATATAAAATTGAAGAGTGACATAAAAAGAAAAAACTAAAAGGAGCTAAAATAAAAACCATAAGTCATAAAATGGCTCAATAAAAAAAAATTAATAAAAACAAATCAAAATTAAATAAAATAAAAACTGAAATTTATGTTGTTTTTTTTTTTTTTTTTTTCATTTTATCATTTAAAAAAATAAAAATGAAAAGAAATGAAATAAAATAAAATTATTAACAATAAAAAAATTGGATAAAATAAAATGTTGAGGTTGTCAAAATGTTAGTTTACTTCTAAATATTAACTTACATTATTTCCCTTCTGAAAAAAATAGACTAAAATATTGATAACTCAAACTGCACAATACATTCTACAAATTTTGTCCATTCAAATGCCAGAACGACAATGTCCCTCCTGCTAACAACACCTGCAACTGACTATTAAATAGCAAATAACTGTTCATGAATACCCTGTGGATGGCCAGGAAAGGAGTAAGGTGGTGGACAGAACATGACATTCTACTGACTTCACCCTTCCACACTGTGTCACCCAGGAGGATAATGAAACCCAGGGTGGCTGTGTGGCCATGCATGCGCCGACACTAGAGTGGCAAACTGCCACAGAAAGAAGACACTTTTCTCTCTCACTCTGACAAGCACGTGTGTGCTGTCCCACTATCTCATAAACAATCATCAGAGTCAGACACCAGACTGTGTTGATGCCCTGTCTGGACGAGCGGTCACACACACACACACACACACACACACCACCGCACTCTATTAAAGAAATAGCTCATCCAAAAATTAAAATCCTGTCATCATTTACTCACTCTCATGCTGGTTTCAAACCTGTATGACTTTCTTTCTTCTGCAGAAAACAAAATAATGAATTTTGCAGAATGCTGGTAACCAAACATTTGGCGATCATCGCCTTCAAGGTTCTAGAGATAGGGAAAGAAAATAAATACGGAGACATTTTTCAAAATATCATCTTTTGTGTTCCACAGAAGAAAGTAAGTCACTCAGGTTTGGAACGACATGAGCGTGACTAAATTATTTTTCATTTTTTAGGTGAACTATGTCTTTAAGTTTCAGAAACCATCATAATTAACCATATTTGCCCATATTCAGGGCGTCTTCATATCATTTTCTGCACCTGTTCACTGTAATTGGACATGCTTTACTAGAAGCTGCTCTCTTTCCTACAAAACCAGCTATAATAGGGGAGTTTAGTGTCTCCTGATGCTGCAGTCTTTCCTGCACTTCTGCACAGGACTTGATGGGAAGACCGAGGAGGAAAGTGAGAGATGAAGGTAGCAGTGCCAGTCTGACTCATCCATTTGCTGCTGCATGGCAGAGAAAAAAAAAACCCTGCGCAGGTGAAGTGAGGACAAAAGAGAGAGAGAGAGAGACAGAAAGCAAAAAAAAGACAGATATGAGATAGAGAGAGAGAGAAGGGGAGGTGAGGGAAAGATGGAGGGATAGATAGAGCAGTGGGGAGGAAAAAACAGACAGGCTGACTTTTTTTTAAAATGTGCACGGGCACGCCACACTGCGGCTGGCCTGGCTAAGCCTGGGATGCTCCAGCAAGCTTCAAAAAAAGCCCTCCACTGCTGTATGCAGGTACCGGAGAACTCAGGATGAAGGGATCTAGAGAATAAAAGGGAGAGAGACACAGCAAAAGGGAGGGGTGCTCTGTCCGCTGTGTACTCATCAAATCAGGGCTTGTCTTAGGCCTCAAGGCACACCCTTGGGTCATATCGCCTCCCGTTACAACACATGGGGCTCCTCTCTAAGGTTACAGCTGCCAGGCTTTCTTCTCCAAGTTTTGGATGTGTTAAAAAATTGAATAGAGAAGGGAAAAACGGAGAAAACGAAATAAAAGTATAAAAAAGATGACAAAATGTATTCATTTACACACACACATATATATATATATATATGTATTAATTACATTAATAGTATGTCACACTTTATTTTAAGGTCCATTTCTCGCTCTATATCAAAACCATTACCTATGACTTCTTTTGCTAATAAACTACTAATTGCGGCTTATTTAATAGTTAGTAAGGTAGACTATGTTATGTATTGGATTCGAATTAGGGCTGTGCGAAATATGGTCGTGCAGAATATGTGCTTTATGTCGGCGCCAATAGCCTCATGGTTAGTGCGCCGACATGCAGCGCAACTGCGCTCACACCGACCCGAGTTCGATTCCCGAGTTCGATTCCCGTCTTGCGGTCCGTTGCCGATCCTGCCCCCCCTCTCTCTCCACCCAATGCTTTCCTGTCACCTCTCTACTGTCCTGTCCCAATAAAAGCAGAAAATACCCATAAATATACTTAAAAAAAAGATATGTGCTTTATAAGTACTAAATAACAGCCAGTATGCTAGTAATGTGCATGATAATAAGCAACTAGTTAATAGTGACTATTTGTCCCTATACTAAAGTGTTACCAAACATTATTTAATATATATTAATTAAATTGATCAAAGGTGACAGTAAACACTTTTATAGTATATCGTCACAAAAAGTTATATTTTAAATAAATGCTGTTCTTTTAAACTTTTTATTCATCAAATAATCCTGAAAAAAAAGTGTAATGATCCATAAAAATAGTAAGAAAACAAACATTTTAAACATTCATAATAATAAAAAAAATGATTCTTGAGAGCAGTAAATCAGCATATTAGAATGAATTCTTAAGAATTCAAAGGTCATTTGGAGTTCTTCAAGTCCTAGCATAGGACACTACACTACATAGTAAACGATCTATAGAGTATAACAAATAAACATAAAATTAATAAAATGAAATGCAGCCATGGGAGTATAAGGTTTTTTCCAAAATCTATGTTTTAATGGACACCGAAAAAACAGTTGACAAGTGCAATCTATATGCTTCAGAGTGATTAAAAATTAGTATTCAAGTCTGTGAAAAGGTGGAGGGGTATGACAACAAGCATCCCCTGCTGTTAAGCCAGAGAACTAATTTGATGGGTTTACCATGAAAAGTTGTGTAAACATTCACACAACACAAAAGGCCTTCAAACACAACTCATTGGCACTTTAAAATAATGGACTGAAACTTTTCTACGATGCACTCCCATTTTTAAGAGCAGAGGGAGGAGTATGACTTTGGGTGGAACAGATTTTGGAGAGAAAAGAAGAAAGGAGTGTGAGAGAAAAATCGAATACACGTTAAAGATCTGTCAGGCAGTACTGGAACGAACATCCATAGATCACAGTACTTCTCAGCATGTCGAGCTCTTGGCATACAGAAGATCAGGAAAAGAATGAGAGAAAAAGAAGGGGTACTACGTTAATTTATAAAGGATGAGCCCACCTCAGAAATGATAAATAGTTCACTTTTATAGTGCTTTTGCATCGTGTTGAGTTAAAAGCATCCATGGATGCCCAAAAACACATGGAAGAACTATTGTAGAACTATAAATTTAAATCTATTGAAAAGGTTAGAATGAGGGATATGTAATGAAATAAGATGAAAAATGAGTAAAAGGTTTATTATTTAGATCTGCTCACTTTGCATCAGAGTTGAGCATTATAACCACTAAATCACACACATTTCTTTTGAGTTTATGAATGCAACGGCCAATCAGGGGAGTTTAGATTAGTCATTGCAGTGAAAATGCAGGTTTGTTCAATATACATGCTCTCACAAATTTTCTCATCATAAACAACAAAGTGCAGATACGATGCAAGTAAGAGATTCATTTTGCAGTGTGCTTGAGTGATTGTTTGCAGAACTTGTGCTAGACTGAAGTTACAGCACGCTTCAGTGGTGGGGAACATTCTTGCTTGCTTTCTGCAATGTATTTTAATTATTCCCAGTTTGTTTGTTTCAACTAAAATAACCTGACTTTCTGCAGGCTATAGTGTTGTAAATTGATTTAAGTTGTGTTTTGTTTTATATGAAATACTTAAATTCAACCAACGTACATTTAGTAATTATAAAAAAGTCCTTACAAAAGGTTTAAAAAAATGCAGCTGGAAGTCAATTAAGGGGGGCAAATATTGCCTCTTAATGTAAAAGTTAAATTTCCGATCCTGTATGAAAGTAATTTGCACTTTATACCAAGTCTTCTGAAGCCAAAATGTAAGTTATTATTCACTTAATAGCTCTCACGACTCATGAGAGTGGAACGAATTATTCTTTTGAGTTAGATCATTTCATTAAATCTGGTTTACAAAACTGTTCTGAATGACTAATTCACATGTGAATTTCCTTATGCAATTCTAAAGTCTTCAGAATACATTCTTTTACTTTAAGAAAATTTCAAGATCTTGATCATATGCTACATTTGCATTGGTTATGGCCTTGACACCTTACACTATTCTCCAATATCAATCTCCCCTAGCATTTATCTTCTCTCAGTCAGGAGGACAAGAGGAGAGTCTCTAAGTCTGGGTTCCAGTAAGCATCCGCCCAGTCCAGTGGCCTGACCGCTGTGCGATTGGTCCAGAGGTCCCTTGTGACCTGCTCTCAGAGGTAGCAGTGTTCAATGTGGCTCTCCTCATAAACAGTGCCACAAGCAGGAAAACAAATTAGCCTTGCATGTGAGAGCAATTGGAGAGATTGTTGATTTGCAGGCCGGGCCAAGACAAACTGCAGCAAGGACATAAACAACCATTCCTGAAGATGACTGACCCTGGTGTCGTTCGGAAGTGGGGCATGTGATCGCCTAACGTCCTTAGGGGCACAAGACGTGTTTGTGAGATTCACTATCTGCCGTCAGCGCCTGACCCATGGATGCTTGGGACTTGATTTCGGACAGACCTGAACACTTGGAGCCCACCGAAGTGAGCAGTTACACACAAATAACACGACACATTACACAAACAGTACTCAGCATGCATTCACAGATGCTGAGTCTCATGCACAATTAAACTTCATGATGAATCCACTTAAATCTATCAAATATACAAGCAAAGGGCTCATAAACAGCCAACATTAATAACATCTGTTCCACATCCTTCCATTGAGGCAGTTATAAAAGCATGCAGGAAAGAAATATCAATTTGTATCTCTACCTTTGTATGTATGGAGAGATTGTTGATTTACAGGCAAGGCCAAGACTTTCTCCCTTTAATGGCATCGCATTCTAAATACACAGACATTAACATGCAGTTGGTCCCCTCTTTATGGCTATAACAGATTCCACTCATCTGGAAAGGCTTTCCACAAGATTTTGGAGTGTTTCTGTAGGAGTTTTTTAACATTTGTTGTTTGACAGAAGCCTGGCTGCACCCAGCTACTTCAACCATTTTAGTCTGCCGCAATAGACGGTGCTGACGGTGATACCGGTGTCAAGCCGCAACACCGGTTATGTCACTTGCCCACCGCGTCACCGACCCCCACCGTTGTTTTGATTTTTTTTTTTATAGTAATAAAAATCATTTAGTTCAGTAAAAGAACAGACACTACAATTAAAAACTGAACGCGGCTGCTCAATGCAGCGTGCCGAACAACAGTCGCATCACAGATCAGATTAAATTTTTCCAGTGAGGAGAGTGAGTCGAGCTGACTGACAAGAAGAGTGATGTGAGACAGACAAGACGATCACGGATTATTTAGTTAAGAAACGAGATGCAAAAGCGCCTGTTTAGCAATATTTTGGATTTTGAAAAGCCTGTTGACTTTTGCGGCGTTTTATCTCAATGTATTTTGGAATTTTTTTTAAATTTTTACTTTTACTAATTACTTATTTAATTGTTCCACTTTTTACTTTTTTTATAATTTAATGGGGTCATATGATGCTTTTTTTAAAGTTCATTATTTTGTGTATTTGGTATAACATAATATGTTGACATGCTTTAATGTTCAAAAAACTTTATTTTTCAAATACTGTACATTATTGTAGGTCCCTCTATGCCCCGCCTCGCTCAAACGCGTCGTTTTCAACACAGCCCCCTCCTTTGACAAGCGCAGTCTGCTCTGATTGGCCAGCTGACCCAGTGCATTGTGATTGGCCGAACACCACAAGCACGCATCGGAAATGTAACGTCCCTTACCATAATCGCAGCTTCAGCTTTCAAAGTAAATATCAAGACAGTTAATAATGTCGTTAGTTTTACCATCAGTTCAAGCCCGAAAGGGGAACAGAGTCTCGTGACAGACACAGTGATGATGCAGTGCATAAGCCGCGGTTAAGACAGCTGATGTGTTATGATTTCTGACAGGCAGTTCACTCCTGTGATGTGACCTTGTGACCCTGTTCCCCTCTCACACACGATGCGTTACTCTGCGCTGCGTAAAACTCCGCATTTGAACAGTCAATAGCAAATACTTAAACTAATAACAAAACATACTTACAGTCGCTGATTCCGAAGCTCCAGATTGTCATAGCAAAGTCGGAATTTACCCCTTTTTTTTTTTTTTTTTTAAATAGCCTTTGTGCACAGCCAGCCTTGTACTCTTCTAGGTTCAAAAAACTGTCGTCCATAAAATGCGTTGCACAAATTCGAACATCTAGGTTGTGCTGTTCTGTTGTAAATAAACCTTAACCAATGATTCCTAATTGCATCTACTTCCGGAGGGCCAAATAAAGTGCTTTTGCTTTCCGTCACTTGAAACACAGCGTCTCCCTGCTTGCCTGCTAACACAAACTGCTGTTCCTGAACCATGCCGTCTTTCTTTGGCGTGGACATTTGGGCGGCATTATGCTAAACTTCCCACGTAGTGATGTAGATATGTGGGGGCGTGTTAGAACGAGCTGTTTTAGGTAGGTGTGGCGGACTCTTAACTTTTATAAAGAATATCTCTTGGATTTTGAGACGTTAGTCTGGCAACTTTACAGATCTTCTTTATTCACCAAGAGCTTGTAACACTCCAAAGAGAAAGGAAACTTGAAATAGCATCATATGACCCTTTAACTTTTGTGTCATTTATTGATTTTTTTTTTTACTCAAGGTAAAAAAGCCTCAAGCTTTCGTACCCGGTCCGTTTGCTAATAAACGTATGTCCGTTTCTTATATTTATTTGGTTCTATATTATTGGTTTCAATGATTATTTAATTTTGTTAATTATTTTATTTTAGTTACATTATGTCCCTGACTTTATTGTCTGTATAGGTCTTTTATTAAGTTTTTTAATTTGAGTTATTTTAATACTTCAACAAACTAAATGGAAATGAATAATATATATATATTTAAGTTATAACTGTGTATATACTGGTTTATATATAACTGTATATGTTGTGTGTGTGTGTGTGTGTGGTTGTACATACACATATGTAGTTGTTTTTTGGTTTTTGGCTTAGTGTTATGTTAGAATCAATCATTATTATACTCTTATACCTTTTGTTCTTTAATATTTTTAATTATTTTAGCTTTATTTTGTGTTTTTACATTTAAATGTCAAGTTTTTACATTTAGTTGTATGCATTTGTCATTTTTATTTAATCTCTTTATTTTTAAAATGTGTATTGGTAGTATTTATAAAGTTTTAGCTTTTTAGTTTTGGATCTGTTTTTAGTTAATACTACAGTCGATTGCTTCTGTTGTCCTCATTTGTAAATCACTTTGGATAAAAGAGTCTGCTAAATGACTAAAAAAAAAATAAATACATATATACATGTTACCTAGGTATACAACCTGGACAATAGGCTATTTAAACTTTGTGTAAGTTATTTGTTATTTTATGTTATGCATATCCTGCCCTATAGCATGGTGTATTTTTATTTGTTTTGTTAATAAAAGTTATACGTTTTATATATACGCTAAAGTGAGTTTGCCGTTGTATTTTGTTGTTGCATTCAAGCAACTGACGCCGAACTGCCGCTAATTCGAAAGTGAAAGTAAAATGTGCATGGCGCTTTTAAGCTATTTAAAAGAGAAGGAAAAGAGGGAAAATTCAAACGAACTAAAAACAAACAATTCCTTTACTCCGAATTGCCGCTATTTGAAAGTGAAAGTCAAATGGGCACACCGCTTTTACAAGCTATTTAAAATGCGAAGAAAAGCGAGGAAAAGAGGGAACGCGCCGCCCCCGCGTTGATACCGGTATTACCGGTGTTGTCACCCGTCGATTAACCGGTGGGAAATTTCTCCACCGTCACAACCCTACCCATTCACCCAACATCTTCATGGTTGAGTCATGGCTCTGTGTGGGCCATTCAAGTTCTTCCACACCAAATCCACCCAACAATGTCTTTATGGAACCTTTCGTTGTTTCACCTGGGCAATCTAGCTGTGAATAGAAAGTTCTCAAACTGTTTCTCACAAAGATGGCAGCACAGGATTTTTCACTTTGAAAACTAAGAACATGTGCAATTCTGAGTGTGCTACACACAGGTAAGTGTGCTGGACAAACCACCTGTAGAAAAACACTCTTTTCTCTCTATATGCACCAGACACTTTCTTATAAACATTCCATGTTTCAAGGAAAACATTGTGCAATTCTGAGTGTGCTACACACAGGTGAGTGGGCTGGACAAACCACATGTAGAAAAACACACTCTTTTCTCTCTATACACACCAGACACCTTCTTATAAACATTCCATGTTACAAGGACTTAATAAGATAACACAAATGTTTACTTGTGAATGCACCACAAATCACATTTCACTACTTGCTTCTTAACCTTAAATACCTCTTTTGCACAATACCATGTACAGTTATTATGTAAAGTACTTGTATAGTCTGTCTTAGGTTATGTGTATGTATAGTCAACTATTTATAGTATATGTATATTTAGACTACTGCTTCAGACATTTTGAGCTATGTAGGTCTAACATTGTTCTTTACGTCCTAGTGTTTTGTTCCACTGTATGTCCACACATGTAGCGGAATGACAATAAAGCTCAACTTGAACTTGTTGTCCAAAATGTCTTGGCACATCCCTGAAAACAGCCCTCCAACCAGTTCCAGTTTGGCCATGTAGTGCATGGGGCAAAGACTGCCCGTTAGATTTACCTGAAACAAATTATTTCTCATGTTTAACCACTATAGAGACATCAGACCCAGCGGCAGATTCCAGAAGATTTGGCCGAGGTGAGGCTGCTCTCAGCGGGTTCATGAGTGCTGAACCAGCCACTGACACCCTGGCGACTCAAATTTTCAAATAGATATTTTCTTTATTGACAAACTGCATTGTGAAGCTAAACAATACATTCTCACCTAAAACTCTCAAACTACATTCCATGCACACACACGTATTATTTCAAAAATTTTTGAATGTATTTGGGCATCCGCATGAAAAACTCGCCGTTAGAAATACCGCAACGGAGTGATGCAAACTGTTGGATTTTCTGATATCACTAGAAAAAACCATTTTTAGGATATTTCTGTCCGTTTTTCAGTATTTTCGACCAAACAAATGCAGCCTATATCTTAATTGCGCTGTAGAACTTTAGTAATGGCCTGTAAATAATAATGTGTGAAAGCTTCGACACTGTACTAAGTAAACAAATTCCATTGGCCCTGCTTGGATAAATTTTCCATTTCTCCTTTGAGGATTCTATTCTAAAAATATCCCTATGAAGTAATGATGGTGCTTTCCAATGGTGTGAATGCAGGACAAACTGACCAGGATGAATATCAACAGAGAACATGATCTAAGCTTTTTAGAACATGCTGCTCCTAAAGTTAGTCTCCTCACTAAAGCTCACTCCTGTTGCGTACTGTGGACCTCCCGTGGATCATCTACAGGTATGTTTTTCTGACTCTTAAAAGGAAAAGGAGCAGTACAGCATGTTCTGGGCTCATTTCCATGGTGACCACACACCTCTTGCACCATGCTTGACTTATTTAAACAATGAGGGTGGGACGGGAAAAAAACCAACCACCTTACAATACAAAATCACAGTTCAAGAGAAGGAAAATTTTCAACCAGTGTAAGAGATAATTCATTAAATGCAATCAAAAATCTGGGTCCTCTTTCAACACCTGGTGGCTAAAACCATAATGTGCAAGTGTTCGAGAGTCAAATGAAATGGACACTCTAAATATAAAGTAAATACAGAGTTTACCAGGGTGACTTGGTAAGACAGAACATGATTGTAAAGGGGTCATATATGCTTTTTATGAGATCCTTATTTTGTTTTATGTTGTGTACAGACTATGTAGAACATGTTTCTCTCTCTCTCTCTCACTCTCACGCTCTCTCTCACACACTCAATTCGCCAAAACCTCGCTTGAACAGTCAATAGCAAATACTTAAACGAATAACAAAACATATCGGATTAGAAGTGCAGATTGCATAGCAAAGTCAGAAGTACCATCCTTCCCCCCCTCCAGGTTCTCGAAACGGTCCTCCATAAATGCCTTGCTGTTCTGGTTTGTAGTCAATCTTAAAGATCTATAAATGCATCTACTTTCTAGGACAAATAAAGTTGCTTTTTGCTTTCGCCTCGAAACACAACAGCTCTCCTGACTGGCTTTGCTTCACACTAACTGCGGTTTCCTGAACACTCCTTCTTTCTTTGTTTGAACATTTGGGTGGCGTTATGCAAATTTTTCCACATAGTGATGTAGATATGTGGTGGTGTGTTAGAACGAGCTGTTTTAGGGGGCGTGGCAGAGTCTTAACTTTGAGAAAGAATATCTCTTTGGTTTTGAGATTCGTTAGTCTTGCAACTTCAGGGATCTTATCTATGCACAATCAGCTTGTTACACTTCAAAGAGAAAGGAAAATTTGCAATCGCATCATATGACCCCTTTAACCACCGATTTTTGGAGGTGCCAGCTTAAAGAATGCGACTGATTCTCGCTGTGTAGTGTTGCCCGCCGCTGCCATGTGGTGAAGGCGCTGTGTTTCTTTGTGAAAGCGAAAATACTTTGTTTGGTATTCCAAAAGAGGACACGACTAGAAATCGGTGGTTAAGTTGTATTTACAACTGTTCCAGAACATTTCAAACCAAATATTCGTGTGTGTGCAAAACATTTAACAGATGACTGTTTCTTGAACCTGGGAGAGTAGCCTACAATGCCGGCTGTGCACAAAGGCTGTTTCTATAAAGTGGGGCAGTTTCAACTTTGTAAGGATAGTCTGGCGCTTCTGACTCACAGTCTTTTTTCATATTTAAAGCATTTGCCACTGACTATTCAAACGCGAGTTTTTGGGCAGTGTAGAGTAGCGCTTTTTGTTTGTCGTTTCTCCGATCACAAATGCAGACATGATTTTATGTTTACGTGGCGCGATGCAATGCAACGCATAAAAAGACAGTATAAGTAAGTCATTATAATCCGTAGTTATGTCACCACTGGATGCAACAAATACCTCGTTTGTAATGGGTTTTATTGGTTTTGTCTCGTCGCTCGGGACACGGCAGCACAGTATGGTAAGGGGCGTAACATTTCCGTCACACGCTTGAGGTATTCGGGCAATCACAACGTACCGGATAGCTGGCCAATCAGAGCACACCTTGCTTTTCAGAATGATGAGCTTTGTAAAAATCAATGCATTTCAGAAAGGCGGGGCATAGAGGAGAAATGTACAGTATGTGGAAAATAATGTTGGTTTTTTTACTTTAAACCGCATAAACAAATTGCATTACACCAAATACACAAAGTAATGTTTTTTTAGCAACATCATATGACACCTTTAATAATTCATTTCTAAAGACAAAATTAAATTAGAAATCCTATTTAGTGTATGATGTCAAACATGACATCAAAATGAACTATTTATTCACTTTAAATAGTTTAAATATATCCCTGGTCTTCTTGTGCAGGATTTATTTTTCGAACAAAAAACATTGCTTTCATAAATTTTATCCTAACTTCAAAACACTCCAGTAAAATGGAACAAAATCCCCTAGCCATTTATAACTTTATATATTTATAAATATATATAATTTATATATATTTTTATATAATTATAAAGTTTTTTTTTTTACAGTGGGGAAAAAGCAGCAAGCATTTTACTTTTCTAATTTTTTTAATCAGATTTTAGTCCAAAATTGAATAGAAAAATGTAATTTCAGGAATGCAAAATTCGAGCTGTTTAAAAGTGCAGAGTGAAAAAAATTGTATTTAAAAAAAAATTTTTGAATCCCACACGTTCAACGTGGTCTCAAACCTGTTTGTCCCCCACTGTACAGTAATTAAATGCATTGTGAATGTGTTTTGTATAGATTTCAAATGCTAATTGTAGCAGCAGGAACGCCACCTCTCGCTTTATTTCATAGCAGCAGTCATGAACAGGTATGCTAGCATGTGGCATTGGCGAGACCCCTGGGTTAAACGTGTGTGTCCGTGTAGGCTTTAGTCTAAGAGCTCTGGCGGGATTTGTGTGTGTGGGCTGAAACAGTCGTATTCCACCGCAGTCATCGGGGAGACCTGCTCGCACAGAGCTGATGTATATGCGTGAATTTCAGAGCGTGTACGTGTCCCGTTCCCACCCCCGGCCCAGCATTGTGTGTGCAGTGATGTGTATGTATCTGCATGTGTGTGAGGAGCTTAAACGTTTGAGGTTGGTAATCTGGAAAGCTGCTTTGCCTCCGGGCGGTAGTGTGAAACTTGGCTGGAGAGAAATACAGGCAGGATGAGAGAGAGAGAGGCAGAGGCTGTTATGTAACAGGGCTTTTCTTTCCTTTGTCAACAAACAGGAGAGGCCTGTTTATTATACACACACACACACACACACACACACACAAAGCTAGTCACCAAATACTGGTATGAGAGTTTACTTCAAGGGTACACCCAACTCGTGAGATGCGAGGTATTAACTCTAAATAAACACACTCCAGAACAGGCCACGGTTAATGTTTTGTAACAACAGATGGACGCAATGAACAGAAACATCTTGGAAAAGAAAGAAAGTACGCAAGGACCAGAAGTGGCCTGGCTGTCTTACTGAAGGGTTTCACATGTACACTGAGCCATGCTCCCTCATACATTTATCACATTCTGCAAAAACACAAAGTCTGTGCAGTGCATCTATTACCCCCTTTTCCATGAAAATGGTGCTGGTGCTTGTGCCAGTATTGGAAATTTGGCCAGAGGGATTCATGAACAGGCTTGCGTTTTCATTGACGTAGTTCACTATGTTAGAACACAACCTGCCCACAAACATAGCACAATACATGACGGTCTGAAGTTTCAGAACTTTTGGTTTTAACGCCCAAAGTCATTTAAATCTGTGCCTTAAGGTAATCGTCATCAACAATTTGGCTTGATTTAACAAGCAGAATTTATTCAAATGGGTAATTATTAAAACTACTGTACTATTTTTTAAAGAAAATAAAGGATGCATTAATTTGATCAAAAATGACAGTACAGATTTTTACATTGTTACATAAAAATATATTTAAATCTATTTAAAAAAGCATCACAGGAAAGAATTAAATTAAAAAAAATATTAAAACAGAAAACAGTAATTTTGAATTGCAATAATGTTTCACAATATTACTTTTTATAATATTATTAATATGAATAATAATAATATTATTAATATTATTATTAAATAAATACGTCCTTGGTGAGCATATCAAATTTCTTTAGAAAGTGTTTTTTTAAAAACTACCTTTTTCAAACTTTTGAGACGGATAAATAAAGTGACTACACAGTAGTTAGCAAGGAATGTGGTCCCAATACTATTAGAAATTTAAAAACTAATTAGAAATTATAGAAAACTTTATTCCGAGTTTATTTTTATGACAATGTCATGAAAATATTTAAATTATTGCGAGGGCTAGAGGAAGTTAGTGTTTTTGATTAAATATTACGAGGGAACACAATAAAAAAAAATTATGCATGAATAAATCATTTAAGTCAATAAATCAATTAAAATTAGAACAGTCAAAACCACACCCTGGAACCACAAGTCAAATGTTCCTAAACACAACTACACATACTTCTTCTATAGTGTCAAAAACTGAATAAACACACAGGAAAATACACGGTTACTTTTCGCCACTTTGAAGCTTTGTGCTCAGCTTTCTCTGCTGTGACCGTTTGGCCATTACCACATATCTAAAATACAGCAGAACAACAGCACCTGCTTGACATTTTAAACATTTTGTACATTGTGTGCAGACACATGCTCACGTTCAGCTCACCACGCTGACACACCACGCTGACACAAGTGATCATTCGAGAGAGAGAGAGAGAGAGAGAGGCCAATTATATCTGCTCGTGAGCCATGACCTGCTGCTCAGCAACCAAATCACCAAGTCATTGGCGAGAGATAGAAAGAAAGAGAAATTCAACCCAAAAACAAAGAGAAAAAGAACTGAGATAAACAAGAGCTAAATGATGGGAGAGACCGAGCGAGTGAGCGAGAGCGAGAACATGATGAGCCACGTGAGGTTGGCTCAGACACTGCAGGCTGGTTACGTAAACACCCCCTGCTCCATCGCCTCATGGACTCAGCAGACACCGCGCCTCTCCAATCCCTCCGCCTGCTGCTGTGCCACGCTTTTTTCTCTTGCCTCACATGGCTTCTCACATGCTCGCTCCCTCCCTCCTTCTTTCCCTCGTTCACCCTCCTACTCTCGGTCTCCCTGGGGAGCCGGCGGTCTGTGCCGAGCAGGCCTGCATGAAACCGCAGCACCACTCTCAGGGCGGGAAGAACACGGCAAAACAGCGAAACCCCGTGGAGAACGAGCGCTCCAAAATAAACAAACACATACGGACGTGGATTTACCCAAACAATCTTTTTTGTGGTGGAGAGATGGAACAAATCCAACGAGTCACTTTTACACTTCTTTTACACTTCTAAACTTAAAATACATGTAAGACTTTTCGCCAGTCACTGTGATGTCATAATGACCATGATGTCATAATGTTTATGATGCAACACAACATGGCAAACAGCCAAACCCAGTGGAGAACGAACGCTCCAAAATAAACAAACACGTACAGATGTGGAATTGCGCAAACCAGTTTTAAAATTTTTTTGGTGGAGAGACGAAACAAATCCCTTTTAATGTGTGGCCACGTTTATCGCTGCTCAGCGAAATTTTGAGGGTGAATTCCAGCCGTTCTAAAAGGAATCGGTGCGACTGGACGTTTCGCGCAAGGATAAAAAAGTTCCCCGCACAAATTTCACTCACGTTCAAGTTTATCACACAAATTTATCACGCTGACCAACATAAAACTGCTTGGTTTGAAAGTGAGTTTTGTGTGATCTGTGCTTCATACAGCTCGACATAAACAACGGACCTGTTTTTTGCACATGAAATTTCGCTGAAAATCGCTAATTTGACCACACCTTTACACTTCTAAATTAGTCACAAGTCTTGTATGTTACGTTTACAACAATCTGCAACACACTGTGATATCATAATTAGGGAGATGTCCGAAAAAAAAAAAAAAAAAAAACAGCAATCTCAAGATCGGGGCCGATTAAGCTTTTTTTTAACTAATCATATCGGCTCTCCTAAGCCAGATCCACCGATGATTCATCAGCGGTCATGCCAGTGTCATGCAATAGGTGGCAGTATGCACTTTCAATAGTCCACTGCAAGAAGACTCTCAAATGTGCGTGTGAGAAAGGCAAGAGCAACGAGGTCTGTTCTAGTGCGTCACACGTATTTAAGATTCCGTGTTTAGAGTATTTGTTGTGCACTTTGTATAAGGAATCACTCTACAGTAATTTATTCGCTATTTAGTTTACATAATGCATGGGCTATGTGCTGACTTGAGTCTTGCTTTGGACATGACTGATAGACAGGCATTCACAAACTTCATGCTTTCTAATCTTATCTCAACTTTTTCCCCTTTACGTTGTAATTAATCTGTTTATTGTACATATAAAATACAAGACATCTACCAATGTCTTTATACAGTGTGTGCTTACTGCTTAAATAGAGAGAGTCGCTTTGAATAATATGCGGTTACATTTACCATTGCTTGGCAAAATTTCACAGGCGAATTTTTGATTCAACCAATTCTGATTTAACAAATGCTGATTCAATATGTTCAACTGGCAAAAATAAGTGCCGACATTCCGCCACTCACTGTGATATCATAAAAACTATGATGTCATTATGTTTATAATACAACAACACAGCAAACACAGCCAAACCCTGTGGAGAATGTATGCTCCAAAACTAAAACATACATGGAAAAAATATTTTGTGGTAGAGAGACGTATCAACTTTTAAGGTGCAGTAACATCTACTGTTCCTCATCGTCACTTTCAGTCAGTCATTCCAATAGGAATCTGTGTGATTGGGAGTTTTGTGTGAGGGTGAAAAAGTTCCCTCACAAAGCTTTCGCTCATATTCACAACATTTCAGTGCACAAAACAAAAGAAACCTGCTTGGTTTGAAAGCTGTACTTCATATGTCGCTATACCATTGAAAATAGACCTGGTTTTGCATGCAAAATCGTGCTGAAATCTCACTAATGGAACCGTGCCTTTATACTTTTAAACTTATCACAAGTCTTGTGTTACATTTAAGACATTCCGCCACTAACGACTATAATGTCAATGTTTATGAGGCAACAACTGGGAATTAATCTGCTAGAGCTTTCCTGTCCTTTATTCCTAATATTTTTCTATTCTTCCTTTTCTTTGTTTTTCTCTCACTCTCTCTCTCCATGTGCAAGGCCGTAGTCTGATCTCTGCAGTATTGATTTGTGGCTCTGGGTGATTTGGCTATTTGCTCCAACACTATGAGTGTGTCCTCATGTGCCTTTGCTTATGTAACAGAGCGGGACTCTTTCTCCACTAGATGCTGATTAATTGTCTGGAGCTGTGCTTCACTTCGCACGCCCGCATCTTTAGTTTAAGCACTCCTCTGCATCGAGGGGTTGGGGGGGGGGGGGGGGGGGGGGTGGGGGTTCATTAGGTTTCACGGGCCTTTGGTTTTTTGGTCACTATCGCCCTCTTCTGGTGGTTACCGGCATGGCAACAACATTCCCTAATTCCCTTATGACATCACAGGTGGCAGGTGCATTTTTGATGTTTACTATGAAACCTGAGCTGATCTGCTGTTTGTTACTGCTTGTTAGTGGCAGGTTGTATAAGAAACACATTTTTTTTTTTTTTCTACACATTCTCATAATTACAGTCTAAGATGATATATTCACTCATAAAAAAAAGTGTGAGCAAAAAAGGCCAGAATGAGGTTACGGAAAGTTCCCACCACACATACCTTTTCCTCGAATATTTCTTTCCTATCCAGCATCTCTCGCAGGGTCTGCAGGATCTTAATACACAGCTTCTCCTCTTTCTCCATCAGTTTCTTGGTGTGTTTGATGAGCCTGAGAGAAAATATTGCATCATATTTCACACTAAACATGTAATATAATTCAAGGATATCAACTTGGTGGCCACTTGACCAGTCACATCAACTACAAATGTTTTGCAACTATGCATTTAACTATAATCAATACATACAATTAATGATGTATCAAAAGACATTTTCATCTTATTTTTTAACCTAAAATATTTAGAATATAATTCTTTGTTTAGTGGAGTAATGCTGGCTGAGATTGTATTTCTTGAGAACAATAGATTATGCAGGTAACAGTCCCATTTACAGGCTAGACACATGACAAAACTGGATTTTATATAACAGTCAGAAGTTATTGAATTATTTAAGGACTAAAAGTACACTACTGTTGAAAAGTTTGAAGTCAGTAAGATTTTTTAAATGTTTTTAAACAATATCTCTCATGCTCACCAAGGCTGTTTATTTGAACAAAAACACAGTTAAAAAAAATAATATTGTTAAAAATGATTACAAATCAAAATAACCGTTTTAATATTAAAACAATTTATTCCTGTGATGGCAAAGCTGAATTTTCAGCATCATTATTCCAGTCTTCAGTGTCACATGATCCTTCATAAATCATTATATAATATGATGATTTGGTGCTCAAGAAACATTTTTCTTATCAATGTTAAAAACAGTTGTGCTGCTTAACATTAACGTGTTTTCAGGATACTTTTGTAACAATGCAAAAGTCTTCACTGTTTTGCTTTTTCTCAATTTAATGCATCCTTCTATTAATTTCTGTAAATAATTTAATAAAAACTTACTGACCCAAAACGTTTGAACAGTAGTCTACATTGTAATCAATCCATATATTTGACATCTGTAAATAAAATCAATTGATTTGCAAGCCGGATTTTAAGAAAAAAAACGAAAAGAAAAAAGTCCAGCCACATATGACAATATCACATACTGTGGGGTTGGCAGTTTGAGACTGTTTTCAATTCAGTAAGTATTTGAATTGTTTTTGCAACAATTTTCCATAAGTCGTGTTATTTCAATAAATGTAATGGTCCAAAAATGTTGTGACAAATAAAACAGGAAATCTGCTTTATGTCCTAGTCGTGTAGACTTATATAATCACACGCAGACAGTCTGTGATTTTAGAGGTATATCTTGCTCAGACTCAGATAATTGCTTATATAAGGCACTCAGAACCCCAGGCACATTCACAATAAACACATTTTATAGCTCATATATGATGCTGCTGGTATACTAATCACAGCACAACCAGCTCCAACACATACATACAAACATGAACATATTTTCAATTTAATTCAAATTGCCATTTACATGTTTTAAACTCATTTTTACAGACAAACATACAACAGACAATCAGTTAAGGGTGCTGCTGACGTAAATGTTTGGAGTCATAGCCGAAATTCTCATGGATTTATAATGTCATACCTATACCTATGGCTATTTTTAAAACTGCCACTGGACTTGTTTAATATATTCATCGCGTATGACGCACGCCTTTAATTAGTTTGATGTGGGTGCATGTCTCACTTAGACATGAAGGCTCCATCCTCACTGCGGAGCTGCGCAGACTCAGGAAACAGCATCTCTGGGCTTTGCAGCACGTCTACTAATACAGAAAACTCTGCATGCACCTGCGGACTAAACTGCTCCTCCAGATACACAATGACTCCCTGAAACACATACACATAACATCCAATCAAAAGCAGTAGTCAGTGTCATAGACAGAAGACATTTAACATGCACAAATACTATTACTGTTATCTAATTAGCAGTGTAGCATAAGGTAATGATTGGATCAGTGACGATGTGCAATGTGGTATACTATTATTGTTACTTTTTTTTAAATAATAGCTTTCTGGAAGGCCATATTTTCCAGAAAACAAGCTGCACAGAGTCCAAATTGAATTGTGCTGATGTTTTTTTTTTGTATATCATTAAAATCTTGAATAAATACACTTTGACATAAAAAAAACATTATTATTACATTAAGAAATAAAGGTAAACGCAAAGTTTTCACTTTACAATTTACATTATAAACACAATAAACATCAGTTCCCCTCACTTAAATCTTTTACATTTAATAGTATCCAGAATAGAACAGGAATTAACTATTTAAGTATAAAACAAACAAACTATAGTGGCATTAATTACAAACAACATTTATTATAAATGGCAAACCTAAATTAATTTACTTAAATTGAAACTGAAAGTAAATAGTCACAGCACACTTCCGATGACAAGGAAAAATGCAATTTATGTTTCAGAAAATATGGTACTTGATTCTGATTGGTCAGTTGCCTTTATAAAATTGTGAGGTCGAATAACAGTGACAGTTTTAGATTTGAAGGTGACGTTACCTGTAGTTTCTCAATGATCCTGTAATCATGGGCCCCAAAAGGCTCCTTACGGGGTCGGCCGCGGGTTGACAGCTTCCAGTCTTTCACTGCGCGCTGCACCATGCTGGTGTGTGTCTTTAGTGACAGGGTATTGACCTGACCGTCCAGGTCCACTGGAATGGGGATTGCCCGGCTCTTAGCTGGACAGGGTTAGATGGAGATGCCTTTATAACCTTTATGCATTTTCTTACATATAGCTTGTTAAACGTTAAACATATTAATATTCTCAAACACTAATGGCAAACACTCCTGTAGTTTTCTTCTATTTTCTGGGGACATTTTTATAGTATTTTTCAGTTTAAGGCAAGAGTAAACTTTTGTGACAGTTTCCACAGATATAACATCTATTATTCATACATTATTCATTTATTTATTTTAGAGGTTGCATGATTTTTGTGTGCAGTACTTTTTGAATTAAATGTCAATAATTTAATAAATATTGTATATAAATAAGAATGTTAAACCAGGTTTAAATACATACCACATGAATTCTGAGACCACTATCCAGAATTAACACCTAACCGAACAGAATTAAACCAGGGAAGATATTATATAGTATACAGTGGGTACGGAAAGTATTCAGAATTCCCCTTAAATGTTTCACTCTTTGTTAAATTGCAGCCATTTGCTAAAATAATTTAATTTAATTTTTTTTCCTCATTAATGTACAAAAAGCACCCCATATTGACAGAAAAACACAGAATGTTGACATTTTTGCAGATTTATTAAAAAAGAAAAACTTAAATATTACATGGTCCTAAGTATTCAGACCCTTGCTGTGACACTCATATATTTAACTCGGGTGCTGTCCGTTTCTTCTGATCATCTTTGAGATGGTTCTACACTTTCATTTGAGTCCATTTGTGTTTGATTATACTGATTGGACTTTTTTAGGAAAGCCACACACCTGTCTATATCAGACCTTACAGCTCACAGTGCATGTCCGAGCAAATGAGAATCATGAGGTCAAAGGAAATGCCTGAAGAGCTCAGAGACAGAATTTTGGCAAGGCACAGATCTGGCCAAGGTTACAAAAAAAATTTCTGCTGCACTTTAGGTTCCTAAGAGCAGAGTGGCCTCCATAATCCTTAAATTGAAGACGTTTGGGACGACCAGAACCCTTCCTAGTGTTGGCCGTCCGGCCAAACTGAGCTATTTGGGGGAGAAGAGCCTTGGTGAGAGATGTAAAGAAGAACCCAAAGATCACTGTTTCTGAGCTCCAGAGATGCAGTCGGGAGGTGGGAGAAAGTTGTAGAAAGTTGTAGAAAGTCAACCATTACTGTAGCCCTCCACCAGTCGGGGCTTTATGCAGAGTGGCCCGACGGAAGCCTCTCCTCAGTGCAAGACACATGAAAGCCCCGCATGGAGGACTCCAAGATGGTGAAAAATAAGATTCTCTTGTCTGATGAGACCAAGATAGAACTTTTTGCCTTAATTCTAAGCGGTATGTGTGGAAAAAAACCAGGCACTGCTCATCACCTGTCCAATACAGTCCCAACATGGAAGCATGGTGGTGGCAGCATCATGCTGTGGGGGTGTTTTTCAGCTGCAGGAACAGGACGACTGGTTGCAATCGAGGGAAAGATGAATGCGGCCAAGTGCAGGGATATCCTGGATGAAAACTTTCTCCAGAGTGCTCAGGACCTCAGGTTGGGCCGAAGGTTTACCTTCCAACAATACAATTACCCTAAGCACACAGCTAAAATAACTAAGGAGTGGCTTCACAACAACTCTGTGACTTTTCTTGAATGGCCCAGCCAGAGCACTGACTTAAACCCAATTGAGGATCTCTGGAGAGACCTAAAAATGGCTGTCCCCCAACGTTTACCATCCAACCTGACAGAACTAGAGGATCTGCAATGAGGAATGGCAGAGGATCCCCAAATCCAGGTGGGAAAAACTTGTTGCATCTTTCCCCAAAAAGACTCATGGCTGTATTAGAGCAAAAGGGTGCTTTTACTATATACTGAGCAAAGGGTCTGATACTTAGGACCATGTGATATTTCGTTTTTCTTTTTTAATAACTCTGCAAAAATGTCACAATTCTGTGTTTTTCTGTCAATATAGGGTGCTGTGTATACATTAATGAGGAAAAAAATGAACTTAAATGTTTTTAGCAAATGGCTGCAATATAACAAGAGTGAAAAATTTAAGGGGGTCTTAATACTTTCCATACCCACTGTATATATATACTGAACACGTATATATGTGTGGTGTTTTCAACGATTAATCACATTATTCACTTATTAACCAAACAAAAGATTTGCTTCACCTAATATTCGTATATACATGTTTTGTGATATATACCGTTGTGTGAAAGGTTTTTGCCCCTTCCTGTGTGTTTTAATTGTTTGCATATTTGTCACATTTAAAATATTCAGATCATCAAACAAATTTTAATTACACAAAGATAACCCGAGTAAATACAAAATACAGTTTTTAAATGATTATTTATTTTATTAAGGGAAAAAATCTGTCCAAACCTGCCTGGCACTACGTGAAAATTAATTGCCCCCTAAATCTAATAACTGGTTGTGCCACGTTTGCAGCAACAACTGCAATCAAGTGTTTTTGCGATAACTGGCAATGAGTCTTTTCACATCGCTGTGGAGGAATTTTGACCCACTCTTCTTTGCAGAATTGTTTTAAATTCAGCCACATTGGAGGGTTTTCGAGCATGAATGGTCTGTTTAAGCATCTCAATCGGATTTAAGTCTGGATTTTGATTTGGCCACTCCAAAACCTTAAATTTAGTTTTTCTTGAGCCATTCAGAGGTTGACTTTGCTGGTGTGTTTCGGATCATTGTCCTGCTGCATAAACCAAATGCGCTTGAGCTTGAGGTCACAAACCGACGGCCGGACATTCTCCTTCATGACGTTCTGATAGAGTGCAGAATTCATGGTCCCGTCAATTATGGCAAGTCGTCCAGGTCCTGAAGCTGAAAGCAGCCCCAGATCATCACACTACCTCCACCATGTTTGACTGTTGCTATGATTTTTTTTTTATGAAATGCTGTGTTGGTTTTACGTCAGATGTAACGGGATACACACCTTCCAAAAAGTAAAACTTTTATCTCATCAGTCCACAGAATATTTTCCCAAAATTCTTGGGGATAATCAAGATATTTTTTTTGGCAAATGAGAGACGAGCCTTGGGTTCTTTTTGGTCAGCAGTGGATTTTGCCTTGGAACTCTCCCATGGATGCTGGATGTCTCTTTCTTATTGTTGAATCATGACCACTTACCTTAATTGAGGCAAGTGAGGCCTGCAGTTCTTTAGATTTTGTTCTGGGTTCTTTTATGACCTCTTGGATTAGTCGTCGTTGTGCTCTTGGAGTAATTTTAGTTGGCCGGAACTCCTGGAAGGTTCACCATTGTTCCAAGTTTTTCCAATTTGTGGATAATGGCTCTGACCGTTGTTCGCTGGAGTCCCAAAGCCTTAGACATGGCTTTATAATCCTTTCCAGACTGATAGATGCCAACTGTTTTGATTCTCATCTGTTCTTGATTTCTTTAGATCGCCGCAGTAATGGTTTGTCTATTTAAGCGCTTCACTTTGTAGACATGTTCTATTTAATGATTTCTGTTCAAATCGGTTCTGTCGAGTATCAGGCCTGGGTGTGGGCTAGTGAATTTGACTCCTTTTCCTAAAATATGTGGTTATTGAGTTCTTTGCTGATTTAACAGGGGGGGAATTTCAATTTGTCACATAGGGCCACGTAGGGGTTTTGGACAGGCTTTTTAATCTGAATATTAATCATCATTTAAAACTGCATATTTGTATTTACTTGCATTATCTTTGTGTAATTTTAAATTTGTTTGATGATCTGAAACTTAAAAGTGTGACAAACATGCAAAAAAAAAAAAAAACCGAAGGTGGGCCAACCTTGTTTCGGCACACCCACTGTATGTATGCATATGCATATACATTCATATATATATATACTAAGACATAGACACACACACATATTTATATATATATATATATACAGTGGGAAAAAAAGTATTTAGTCAACCACCAGTTGTGCAAGTTCTCCCACTTAAAAAGATGATAGAGGCCTGTAATTTTCATCATAGGTTTACCTCAACTATGAGAGACAAAATGAAGAAAAAAAAATCCAAAAATCACATTGTAGGATTTTTAAAGAATTAATTGGTAAATTCCTCGTTAAAATAAGTATTTGGTCACCTACAACAAGCAAGATTTCTGGCTCTCACAGACCTGTAACTTCTTCTTTAAGAGGCTCCTCTGTTCTCCACTGGTTACCTGTATTAATGGCATCTGTTTGAACTTGTTATCAGTATAAAAGACACCTTTCCACAACCTCAAACAGTCACACTCCAGACTCCACCATGGCCAAGACCAAAGAGATGTCAAAGGACATCAGAAACAAAATTGTAGACCTGCAGCAGGCTGTGAAGACTGAATCTGCAATAGGTTAGCAGTTTGGTGTGAAGAAATCAACTGTGGGAGCTATTATTAGAAAATGGAAGACATACAAACCACTGATAATCTCCCTCGATCTGGGTCTCCACGCAAGATCTCACCCTGTGGGGTCAATATGATCACAAGAACTGTGAGCAAAAAATCCCAGAACCACACGGGGGACGTAGTGAATGACCTGCAGAGAGCTGGGACCAGAGTAACAAAGGCTACCATCAGTATCACACTGCGCTGCCAGGGACTCAAATCATGCAGTGCCAGACGTGTCTCCCTGCTTAAGCCAGTACATGTTCAGGCCCGTCTGAAGTTTGCTAGAGATCATTTGGATTATCCAGAAGAGGATTGGGAGAATGTCTATGGTCAGATGAAACCAAAATAGAAATTTTTGGAAAAAATTCAACTTGTCGTGTTTGGAGGAGAAAATGCTGAGTTGCTCCAAAGAACACCATACCTACTGTGAAGCGTGGGGGTGGAAACATCATGCTTGGGGCTGTTTTTCTGCAAAGGGACCAGAACGACTGATCCGTGTAAATGAAAGAATGATTGGGGCATGTATTGTGAGATTTTGAGTGAAAACCTTCTTCCATCAGCAAGGGCATTGAAGATTAAACGTGGCTGGGTCTTTCAGCATGACAATGATTCCAAACACACCGCCCGGGCAACGAAGGAGTGTTTTCGTAAGAAGCATTTCAAGGTCCTGTTGTGGCCTAGCCAGTCTCCAGATCTCACCCCATAGAAAATCTTTGGAGGGAGTTTAAAATCCATGTTGCCCAGCGACAGCCACAAAACATTACTGCTCTAGAGGAGATCAGCATGGAGGAATGGGCCAAAATACCAGCCACAGTGTGTGAAAAACAACCTTGTTAATGACTTACAGAAAACGTGGACCCTGCTTCATTGCCAACAAAGGGTATATAACAAAGTATTGATATTAAATTTTGTTATTGACCAAATACTTATTTTACAGAGGAATTTACCAATTAATTCTTTAAAAAATCCTACAATGTGATTTTCTGGATTTATTTTTCTCATTTTGTCTCTCATAGTTGAGGTATACCCTATGATGAAAATTACAGGCCTCTCTCAATCTTTTTAAGTGGGAGAACTTGCACATTGGTGGCTGACTAAATACTTTTTTGTTTCCCCACTGTAATATAATATATATATGATTATATATAATATTTATAATATATATAATATGTTGTTTTGTCAAACGCTTAATCACATTAATCTCGATCCAAAATTAAAGTTTGGCTTACATATAGTATATAAAAATACACACCAAACCTTATATATTTTTAAAAATATTCATTAATTTATATTAATATAAATATATTTCATATTTCAACATACATTTTCGTACTCTATATAGATATATATCATATATATATATATAACACTCATATATAACACAAAAATTACTATATATACAGTTGGGTACGGAAAGTATTCAGACCCCCCTTCAATTTTTCACTCTTTGTTATATTGCAGCCATTGCTAAAATCATTTCAGTTATTTTTTTTTTTCCTCATTAATGTACACACAGCACCCCATATTGACAGAAAAACAGAATTGTTGACATTTTTGCAGATTTATTAAAAAGAAAAACTGAAATATCACATAATCCTAAGTATTCAGACCCTTTGCTCAGTATTTGTAGAAGCACCCTTTTGATCTAATACAGCCGTGAGTCTTTTTGGGAAAGATGCAATAAGTTTTTCACACCTGGATTTGGGGATCCTCTGCCAATTCCTCCTTGCAGATCCTCTCCAGTTTTGTCAGGTTGGATGGTAAACGTTGGTGGATAGTCATTTTTAGGTCTCTCCAGAGATGCTTTATTGGGTTTAAGTCAGGGCTCTGGCTGGGCCATTCAAGAACAGTCACAGAGTTGTTTGTGAAGCCACTCCTTCGTTATTTTAGCTGTGTGTTTAGGGTCATTGTCTTGTTGGAAGGTAACCTTCGGCCCAGTCTGAGGTCCTGAGCACTCTGGAGAAGGTTGTCGTCCAGGATATCCCTGTACTTGTCCGTATTCATCTTTCCCTCGATTGCAACCAGTCTTCCTGTCCCTGCCGCTGAACACACCCCCACCGCATATGCTGCCCCTGCCACCACATGCTTCACTGTTGGGACTGTATTATACAGGTGATGAGCAGTGCCTGGTTTTCTTTTCCCCACTCCCCATACCGCTTAGAATTAAGGCCAACAAGTTCTATCTTGGTCTCATCAGACCATAGAATCTTATTTCTCACCATCTCACAACTCCATGCGGGCTTCCATGTGTCTTGCACTGAGGAGAGGCTCCGTCGGGCCACTCTGCCATAAAGCCCTGACTGGTGGAGGGTTGCAGTGATGGTTGACTTTCTACAGCTTTCTTCCATCTCCCGACTGCATCTCTGGAGCACAGCCGCAGTGATCTTTGTGTTCTTCTTTACCTCTCTCACCAAGGATCTTCTCCCCGATAGCTCAGTTTGGCCAGACGGCCAGCTCTAAGAAGGGTTCTGGTCATCCCAAACGTCTTCCATTTAAGGATTAGGGAGGCCACTGGTCTCTAGGAACCTTAAGTGCAGCAGAAATTTTTTTTGTAAACTTGGCCAGATCTGTGCCTTGCCACAGTTCTGTCTCTGGGTTCTTCAGGCAGTTCCTTTGACCTCATGTTTCTCATTTGCTCTGACATGCACTGTTAGCTGTAAGGTCTTATATAGACAGGTTTGTGGCTTTCCTAATCAAGTCCAATCGGTTTAATCAAACACAGCTGGACTCAAATGAGGGTGTAGAACCATCTCAAGGATGATCAGAAGAATTGGACAGCACCTGAGTTAAATATATGAGTGTCACAGCAATGTGTCTGAATACTTAGGACCATGTGATTTTTCAGTTTTTTTTTTTTAATAAATCTACAAAAATGTCAATAATTCTGTGTTTTTCTGTAAATATGGGTGCTGTGTGTACATTAATGAGGGAAAAAAATTAACTTAAATGTTTTTAGCAAATGGCTGCAATATAACAAAAGTGAAAAATTTAAGGGGGTCTGAATACTTTCGTACCCACTGTATACCACTTTTCAATAATCTTTTACATAAAATTGCTTAATTTTTTATTTCATTAGGTGCCAATTGCAGGAATTTAGAAATCTTAAGTAGGACGGTCAATATTTAAAAAACATGTCAGCATCGAATAATTAGCTGGAAGCATTTTTTAGTCATGGTGAAGCTATATATGACCATTCATTAAAAAAAAAATTTAATCCACAAACCAAAACCCTCTGTCACATGGAGGCATTATATTTTGGTTAAGACTCATCACTGCTAGATGTGAAACTTACCCACGTCAGCAAGGGTTTTGATGCAACCCTCAATGTTAGTCTTCTGCAGGGAGTTGAGCCAGGTGCAGTTGTAGAGTCTGCAGGCTGACTGCAGCAGTTTAATGAAAGTTGCTTGATGGGCCTGACGAAGAGATTAGCAAAGCAACATTAATATGACTGATTCATAGAGCATAGGGAGAGAAATAAGTCTCCTCTTCACATCAGACTGAGATGAGATGAGGTGAGGAACTGGTGGATTGAACTTTCTCACTCTACCTGCAGGTTCGAGTTGCTGACAGAGAACTGCGAGCCAAAGAAGCCCTTGACGATGGCCATGATGGTATCAGTGACGTATTTTTCGAGGCATGTATCAGCATGCTTCCTGTCTGTGGGGCCGTTAGACACCTAAAACAACATCATCATCAGTTCAGGATGCTTAGCACCCACATATCAAGCACAAATCAGTCACAGATGATCTAAACAGCTCTTTAAGCCTGTATATTATGCCTCACAAATTGCGAGGGAGGGAAACAGAGAGAGAGAAAGAGTTAGTTGGCGTCAGTTAACTCACCCTTGCCATGTCTACAAGGAAATTTTCAAAGAGTTTCCAAATGTGATTGCTGGTGTAGATCTCCTTCATCTCCACCTCAGTGTCCACATAGCAATGGTTCACGAAATTTACATATGCAATTTTTACCTGCAAAAGATGTAAAAACCACACTCAAAAAGTCTCGCTAATATCACTTACAAAAAAGCCTTCAGTTTTAATTGCATTTTTTGGACATGGCACTACCAAGTCTTTTTTTTTTTTTGGTAAACATCAACCATTGTATACCTTGTGCCGTAAATGTATTTTTGGACTTTAAGGCCAACTTTAAAAAATATCTCTATATTTATTAAAATTTTCAATTATTATTATTATTTTTTTTTTTTTCAACCTAATTTTTTGGAAATTATGTATTGGTATTTATTTATCTCATGCATTGAAACGTTTAAATTTTTGGCCCAAAAATATATATTCACTAATATTCAAAAGTTTGGCATCTGAACATTATTTTTTATGTTTTTAAAAGAGGTCTCTTATTCTCACCAAGCCATTTGGATAAAAAAAATATAAAAACATAATTGTGAACTATAAAATTACAATAACAATAACCACCAATAACTGTTTTTCTTCTACTTATATATTTTAATATATTTTTGTCACGTGATCCTTCAGAAATCATTCTAATATGCTGATTTGGTGCTCAAGAAACATTTCTTATTATTATCAATGTTAAAAATGGTTGATATTTTGTGTGAACTGTAATACATTTTTTCAGGATTCTTTGATGAATAGAAAAGAAAATTCAAAAAGAAAATAATTAATTTGAGATAGAAATCTTTTGTTATATTCTTAATGTCTTTACTGTCAATTATGACCAATTTAACGCATCCTAACTGAACAAAGGCATTAATTTATTAAAAAAATTACTGGCCCCAAATTTTTGAATAGTAGTGCATTTTGTCCACTGTATCTCAAAGCACTATGGTATTTCCATCTGTTTTTTCAACATCTATTTTTTTTGTAAGGATCAATACTGTGCATGTTCTTGAGAGTTTTAACTTGTGATGTACAGTAATAGCATGAGCAAACATTTTGTTCTCCATTATTAGACTAATGTCATTAGATAAATTATAAAAGCACCATTACAACATAATCAACTCTAAGCTCTAGCACTTTTCAAATATGCCATGGTGAGCTTTTCAAGAGAACATTCAGGTAGAGTTAATGTTCCATCACCTCTGGAATGCAGCCGTCGTACGTGACCACTTTGACAATGTCATCAAGCGGCAGAAGTGAGTTGCACTTGAGCTCTGTATCAACGTTCTTGCCCTCGGTGCATGCTGCCAGCAGCTCCACTAGGGTGATGTGGTACGCTAGAGCATCATTCTCCTCCCGCGGAGACGACATCATATTTTGCAACACCGGGAAAGAGGCACGGTCATTGTAGAAAACCAACACGTCTTCTCCTCCGTTCACCAGCTACGGCCCAAAACAAACACAATGTCTGATTTAGCTCTACAAACACATAAATTCACTTTTATGTGAAGGGAAGTCTATATTGACAATTAGTGGAGAGTGATACAAAAATTAGTATTAAAATGTTTTCAGAATTACTGATAAGTATCATAAAATTATACAAAAATAAAACAACGAATATAAAAATACAATTATTTTCAAAATATATTATTAATTATAATTAATAATAAATGTGCAAAAAAATATTTTAATATTCTGAGTATTATAAACATGATACACATGTACATATCTCCATCACACATTAAATTCAAAGTCCTTCTCACCTCATTCATGACTTTGCATTGGCATTCCTTCACGTATTTGCCATCGGCTTTCACAATGGTTTGGAGGAAGCGCAGGTACTGCACGTGACGGCCGTGGGTCTCAATGCAGTGCACGAAGTGATGCACCACGCGGTCGCTGATCTCATTGCACAGGTGGTAGTTGTTCCTGAAGATGTAGCACATGGTTTTTGCCTCCAGAAGCTGAGAGAAGCAAAGAGAGAATCAAATGAAATATTCCCTTTTAACACCAAATAATCTATTAATAGAAAGGTAGTGTAATGCGTCCTCAGCTGAAATCAGCTCAGTGGTGACACGCACCCCAGGGGTGAGGAAGAGGTTGAGGTGTTTGTGCAGCAGCGCCTGGTTCTGAGGATTATCTCTGCAGAAGTACTGAAGGAAAGTGTGGGCTAGAGACATGATCTCGTCCATCTTTTCGTCCCCCTGAAGACAGAGCAGCAAGTGTTTGGCAGCATAAGGATCTCAATATGACAATCTCCAGGTCTAGATTTATTTTACAGTAGCATATCATAATGTTACAATATATAATGGTTAAACCACTTCTGAATTAATGAACAACATTCGCTAATGTCTGGTTGTGGAATCTATAAAATACTGAACTGATCATTTATGCACTGAAGGAACGTCCACTCACCTTCTCATATGGGATCTGGAGGAGGTCTAGCACCACAGTGTGAGCTCCCATGTTCTTCAACAGCCTCTGCTGCTGCACACGAATCTTCTTACCAGGAGAGCAGAGTTTACTGAGACTCAGCAGGATCTACATCAGAAACAAAATCACAAGTTTGAAGTTTTAAAGTATTTTTGAATTCTTCAGTCTCGAAAATGTTTCATCACTGGAGCTGAGGAACACTGTATGAAAAAGTTCCCACCTCTTTGACGATTTTGTAGTTGTTGGCTTTGTTGCTGTCAATTTGAGGTTTACTGTTCCCATCCTGCACTGGACTCAAGATACCTGCTTCCTATATACCAGAAATTAAGGTGTGAAATCAAGATATTTAGTGTCTCATAAAAGATATCCATTTAAATCTTTTATTTTAGAATTATTTATATATTACTATTATATTATATATAATGTTTTGAATAAGCTTTTATTTTTCAATTTTTGTTTTTCAATTTAAATTTGATTTAAGCATTCATAATTTCATAATTTTTTATTTATTATGTGCTTTTGTCATAGTTAGTTTTTTATTTTTATTTTTAGTAGTTTAGTAATTAAACTTGAATGAATATTAAAAGTTTTGCCTTTGCAACTAATTGAATTAAAATAAGTTTAAGGTTTTTTAAAAGTTGTTTATATACAGTATTTATATTTTATTTTCAGCTTCATTTCAATTCATGACATTTTTGCTTTTTGACAACAATAGCAAAAAATAATTAAAAATGATAACTAAACTACAAGGATAAAACTTAATGTGCATTATGATTATTTTATTACTAATATCAGTATTATGAGTTTATCATAATTTATTAAATATAATGTTGGTCAATCTCTAATTATTAGGACAAAATTATTAGTGAACTAATCTTATGAGGGTCACAAAATTAATCCACATCAAACATTAACTGCTGTATCAAAGTCTTACAAAATAAGATGGCAAATGTATTCTCTTTGCTGTATTCGCAATGCACTGCAGAGAGGAAGCAAATCTGCTGCACTACAATTTAGCAATATGCTTGCAGTGTTTCTCCAGTAGGTGCGCACCTCCAAATTCTGCTCTTTGTTTTGATTCTCAGCAATGTCTTCACTGCTGTAACCTCCACTCTTCTCAACCCAGAGCTCAGACTTCTCCACTGTCAGCCGCAGCTGGTCCAGACTTGCCTTAATCTTCTTATAATTCTCCACATCCTCCTCAGAAACCAGCAGCTGGACCTGCAAAACAAACACCACCGTTAACTGGCCATTAGAACATTTGGTTCTTCCATTAAAACAGAATATTTAAAACCTGTGCTAGTCTCCATACACTGATAAGAAGATAAGAAGAACTATGAGTATGAGTGAGAGTAAGACCTGTTTGAAGGCCTGCAGAACTTCGGCTCTCTGGCTAAAGTGTTTGAAGATGAGCTGAAGAGAGCCGGAAACCAGCGGAGGGTAGTCCTGCATGATGAGGTGAATAAGCACCCGCAGAAACGTCTGACCGCCTTCATCATCGAGGTCGACCGAGTTCCTCTCCTTAGCACTGTGAACACAACAACACAAGATCTGAATCAGTAATGAAGCCAATCCAAAAATCAAGTGTTTACATAGAAGTCCTAAAGACACAGCGGCAAAAAAAAAGGGCAAAATTACAGAAATGTAATCTAGTAGAGAGTTTATCATGTAATGATATCTTGGGCATGTTTGTTCACATTGTTGTTTTTAATTCATTCAATTACACAGCACACTGCTTCTTTTTATTGTCAGAAAAAAAATCCACATAAAAGGTAAAAATGCCTCTTAACATTTTTAACTTGTGATCATTTTTAAAAATGGGGGAAAAAAGTTTATTTACACTACCGATCAAAATTTAAGGTTAGTAATATTTTTGGTTTGCTTAAAAGAAAAAAAACTTTTATTAAGAAAGAATGCATTAAATTGATCAAAGATGAAACAACTTTTAACAAATTGTTACAAATACAATTTCAAATAAATGCTGTTCTTTTGAACATTCTATTAATCAAATCCTGAAAAAGGCCATTTCCATAAAAAAATATTACGCAGCACAACTGTTTTTAACATTGATAATAATAAGACATGTTTATTGATCACAAAATCAACATTGAATTTTTGAAGGAATATCTGAAGAATCTAAGTAATCTAATGACTGCTGAAAATTCAGCTTTGCTATCATATGAATAAATCCCATATTAAAATATATTAAAACAATTATTCCAAATTTAAACAATATTTCCCTGTATTACTGTATCGCGGTCTGACTGATTTTCAATCCTTTTTAAAAAAGGCAGTATCAGTGCTAATAGTGGTTCAGGTATCACAATTCAACTGTATTTTATACACCAAACAGAAAAAAACAAACACATTGCAAGAAATCATTCCCTCACCTCCCTGAAAACATATTCTCTGCTTTCTCCGCAATCTCCTCAATGTTTGGCTCTGGAACATACCATAGTAATATTAAAACATACATACACACACACACATACCCTTGAAACCAAAAATAAACTAATCAACTGCATGGTGTGGTTGGAAATTAATTTATATGACTGTATATGTCATGAAACTCTCACCAGCCATGACAGGAACTTCTGCCACTGAAGCAGAAGTGTCCAAAGTCTGGTCGCCAAACTCTTTTTTATAGATAGACAGCAGATAGGTGATGCGGTAATCAAGACGCACATTCAGAATGAACTATAAATAGAAAAGATGAAATGAAAAAGGATGCCAACATTTAACAGAACCTCCAAAACTTTCTTCGACATAAACTTGAGTTTGTGTTGTATAACTGATCAATTTAGTTCATTGAAATGCAACAGTCTACAAGGGCATCACCTGCAGAATCTCAATAATCCTGAGCTTGGTGTCCATCACCATGACGTTCTCGTTGTCAGGGAGACAGATTTGCTTTCCGTGGATTGGCTGAGCATCAGGGAGACAGTGGGGCATCATCAAGCCTCTGCTCAGAACCATCTGAGTCACCATCTCACCCACACCGTGGATGGTACGCATGACATTATTACCTACACAAACACAGCCTGAAGTGTTACACCGCCTCAAGGACAAGCAGCTATTATCTTGCAAAACAAACACTGAAGACAGCTTTAAAATGGGGTCTCACCTCCCTCAGGGCTCTTGTTGAGTTTGAACATAAATGTGGAAGTGGGTTGGACAATGTCCAGGATGGCCAGCAGGGTGCGTGTGAGGCACAGCAGCTCATTAAAACTGTAGAAGCCAAAGTAGACCAGGTTACGTGCCAGGTGCACCACCTGTTAGAGCGACAGACAGAAGAAAATCCATTAAAATTCAAAGTGTTAGAAACTGAATCATTAGTATTCTGGTAGAGCTAATGCAGCCAATCTGCTCTGTTCTCTGGACACGTCTCATAATACACTCAAGAAAAATATCAAACCTGGCACACAAATACAAAACACACAGACACACGAGCATGAAGTACAACATAAGTTCCATGTGACTGATTCACTAAAAAGAACTGGCTCATAAGGACTACACTCTTTGCGCTTTATGTTTTTGGTGCACTACAAAGAACCAATTCAATTGTTCGGGAATCAGTTTAACTCAGTTTTACAGTACACCCTTTTGGAATCCAACTACACTGGATGTGCTGTATTTTATATTCACTAATAGAGTCGATTGAACTATACCAGTCAGGCTGTATGGATGAATTTGATTCAATACAATACATTTTATGGTGTGGGAACCAGACCACACTTGTTGTGCTGTGTTTTTGATTCACTAAATAGAACCAAATCTTTAGATTCATTCACTCAGTAATTGGTTGGACTACACTGTTTGCACTCTATGAACAGATTTGATTTAATAAAAAAAACAGTTCATAAGGGTCATTCATTTGGTAATCGGACTACACTGGTTGTTCTGTATGTTTTTGATTTACTAAACAGAACCATTCGTTCAGGATTCAAAGGAAGTACAGCAGTCATGTTGTATGGATGGATTCGATTCACTAAAAAACAGCTTATACTCTAAGAATCATAGAATGGAGAATTGAACTACACCGTTTGCACTGTATGACTCTGATTTTCTACAAAGAACTAATTTGTTTGAGAATCAGTTGGACCATTTGTGCTGCATAGATATTCATAGATTTGAATGATCAAATTCATTTGGTAGTCAGACTACACTGGTTATGCTGTGTTTTTGATTCACTAAATGGAGCCTATTCCTTAGAATCATTTGTTCAGGAATCAACGACTACACTAGTAGTCACACTGTATTAATGGATTTGATTCACTAAAAAAGCAGCTTATAAGAGACATTAGTTCAGGAACTGGACTACACCGTTTGCGCTGTAAGGATACATTTGATTTACTAAAAAAACAGCTCTTTAACATCAGTCATTTGAAAATTAGACTCCACTGGCCATGCAGTGATTTTAATTTACTAAAAAGAACCAACTCACAATTATAGTGAGTGACCAGCACTGACTAGACTAGTCATGCTATATGAACAAATCTGCATCATTAAAAAAAGATTTGGACTACACTGTTCGTGCTTGTATGGTTTTGATTCACTTTAAAGAATCAACTCTTCAGAGTGATTCATTGACTACACTGATCTTGCTATATGAATAAATCTAAACCACTAAGAAAAAAGCTTATAAGAGTCATTTGTTCTGGAATTGACTACCCTGGGGTGCGTTTCCCAAAAGCAACTATGGTTGCAAGTTCCGTCGTTACCAACAGAGTTCAATGGAACTTACCACCATAGTTAGCTAACGATGCTTTTGGGAAATGCACCCCAGGTCAGGCTGTATGTTTCGCACTGTAGATTTGGTGTTGGCTGAATAGTAGCGCAGGAAACAATGTCAGAGTATTTCAGAGTATTTATGGTGTTCTGTCCACACTGATGGAAAATTGCACATGTGAGAATCATTGACGGAACCAAACATCATCTCACCTCAAGGGTCAATTCATTCTTCTCTCTGTCTCCAAAGGGATCAGGCTGACTGACCACATCTTTGAGATATTCATCCACAAAATGCATAGTAGGGGCAAACTTTCTCTTCATGTCCTCTCTGGATGTGTCTCTGAACTCATAGTCATACCTGTTCACCAATTTTACACAAAGCAGTCTTGTAAATAAAGCCACATAATGGTAGAAGCACCAGAGGCAAAGATAGTTTCCATCTTACTCATTGACAGAGATCTTGGAGGGTATCTCAGTCCAGAGGCGCGCATAGCGAACAGGAACCACGGCCTCCTGCGGGTCACGGTCCACATGCATGTGCAGCATTAGACGACAAAATGAGGCACGCAGGTTGTAAGGCAGGCAGTCATCAAACATGCAGCGGAGGATTAGATCTACTGGCAGCTGATTGGAAATCTGATTGATGGCCAGATACTGCCGATCCAGGCACATTTTAGCAAAAAGATTGAGCTGACACCTGAGAATGGATAGACATTCATATGTACTCCAATTTAAAAATAATAAAAGATCCTGCTTAGAAGATAAAACAATAAATAAACAAATTAAATAAAATACTCTATCTTTCAAAGATGTGATTGAACTCTAACCTGTAGTAGGTGATGATGTCAACGTCTAATTTTTGTCCATCCTTGGCATCCTGAGCCAGGTGGCGGATGGACTTGCCATGAGGCTCTTTGTGGTTATCAATCCAGTATAGCCATACCTCTTCATCATCACCATCCTCCTGGATTAAAGATGACTCTAGAGAGGTCTCTGTGTGTGGGATCAGTCTACGGAAACATAAACCCAGTCATATATCTTAATATAATACAAAACGACCTATTAGACACTATTAGAGTTATTAGAGTTTCTTCATCATTGTCATTGTCCGAGAGCCCGATCTAGCTAATCCCAGGATCTCACTTGGTCTGGATGAGGATGTCTGCGTTGGTGGGGTTCAGCATGAATTTGCAAATCAGTTCCTGAGTGACAGGAATGGCTGTTTTGTTGGAGACGCAAGGTCAGACAAATAATCCAGAAAATGGGGAAAATGCACAATAAAATTATATAAAAATATATCATTCTTTTAGTTTTCTATTCATAACAGAATCTTAAGAAAAATATATCACTGTTTTTCAAAAAAAAATAAATAAAATAAAAAAATAAAAAAAAAATATATATATATATATATATATATATATACTATATATACACACACACAATTGTTTAAACACCGATAATATAAAAAAAAGTTTCTAGGGCATTAAATCAGCCTATCTGAATTATTCTGATGGATACGTGATACTGAAGTCTGAAGGACAGCGCTTGCCATAACAGGAATGAATTATATTATAAAACATAAAATCTAAAATTTTTATATTTCATAATATAACTAATTTGGAATCTAAATGATACTAATGGGACAAATAAGAGTCTTATTATAAAAATAAAATCCTACTTGGAAAAAAATATAATACATTTTTGTTTATCCAGTATATGTGCTTTTAAAGGGGTCATATGATGCGATTTCAATTTTTCCTTTCTCTTTGGAGTGTTACAAGCTCTTGGTGCATAAAGAAGATCTGTAAAGTTGCAAAGACTAAAGTCTCAAATCCAAAGAAGTATTTTTTATAAAAGTTAAGAGTCAGCCACACCTACCTAAAACGTCTCGTTCTAACACGCCCCCCACATGTCTCCGTCACTATCTGGGAAGATTTGCATAAGGTTTCACCCAAAGAACGACGGCATAACTATTATTCTCGCTGTAGTATTGTTGACGCTCCAGCCATGTCGTGAAGGCGCTGTGTGTTTCATTGTGAAAGCGAAACTACTTTGTTTGGCCTTCCAAAAGAGGACGATATCTGCTTCGTCATGCCTGGAGCTGATCCGTGCTGGTTGCTGAGGAAATACAACAACTTTGCTCTGTGGATCACCGGATCGGCTTTCACCATGGACGAAGCGGAGTCCAGCCCGGGGTTGTCACATGTGGTTGCCGCAAGCTCCTTTGTCGAATCCGCCGGCCACGCCATTCTCAAGACTGCCGCCTCTGCTCACTCTAGCCCTCCAGCAGTTCCTCACTCTAGCCCCCGGCCTCTGCCCACTCTAGGCTGCCGTGTGTGACGCTGTGTTTTGTTGTGAAAGCTAAACTATTTTGTTTGGCTTTCCAAAAATGGACACGACTAGAAATCAGTGGTTAAGTTGTATTTACAACACTGTTCCAGAACACTTCAACCCAAATATTCAGATGTGTGCAGCACATTGTCGGCCGCAGGAGCACCCGATCTTCCTGATCACTCCGGCCCCTCCGCCGACTAGATACACAATGCGGCTACTGCACACACCACGCAGGACCTGACACCGAACTAAGAGATATTTTTCGATCTATTTAAGCGAGTACTTTGGGCACTGCACACACCAGAAGTAGGCCTGTTTTCGTGCGACCCAAAGCGCAGAGCACCCAGATCACAAACGGCAGCGCAACGCGTAAAAAGACAGTATAAGTCATTATAATCCATAATTATGTCCCCACTGGATGCAACGAATGCCTCGTTTATAATGGGTTTTCATGTTTTTGAATCATTGCCCCGGCCGGACAGGGCATCATCACAATATGGTAGGGGTGTAACATTTCCGTCACACGCTTGAGGTAATCGGCCAATCACAGCACACCTTGCTTTTCAGACCGATGAGCTTTGTAAAAATCGACGCATTTCAGAAAGGCGGGGCATAGAGGAGAAACAATAATGTACAGTATGTGGAAATAATGTGTTTTTTTAACCTTAAAACACATTTCATTACACCAAATACACAAAATAATGTTCTTTTTAGCAACATCATATGACCCCTTTAAAGAGCTCTTATTTGATCCCAATACATTGGTCCCAAATTACAGAGAATCCATTCGTTTTCCTTAAAGATTTCATCAGTTCATTTAGCATTTTCTGCCGGTACTGGTTAGTGCCAAACATTTGAGTGGATGTCTAAATCTCTGGGTCAGACCTGGGCTCTCGGTTCCTGCGCAGAAGTTTGACAAAGGTCTCAATCTCACGTGCAGTGATGTGTTTCTCTAACAGTTTGCGGTTGTTGTGCAGGAGAGCAGTGATTGTATCTTCGGCCAGGATCTCATAGCCGATTTGAGCCTGCATGATGGAAAAATTCTTGGCTATGTACTCCTGTGAGAAAGAAGACACGTATATTAGTCTACTGGACAACCCTAATAATTCAAACTGATAACTGAAGATGTTCCTTACCTGATTCTTGCGGTAATCTTGTTGGGAATGGCGCAGAATTCTGTAACACAGTTGTAGCATGTACTTAAATGGAGCATTGCGCTGCTCCCCCATATCTTCCAGCTTCGGCATGGACGAGTCTTTAACCTCAGAAAATGGGGCTTTAAGAATTCCAAAGATCTGCAAACATAAAAATTACAGTCGGAAATTTGCATTGCAATCTACGATTCTTTAAGAATCAACTTGAGATTACTGTTCGAGCAAACCTGTGCCAGGATGTTCTGCTCTCTCATGAGTTTCTGCCTCTCTCTGTTGGGGTTTGAGATGACCACAGACAGCACGTCCTGTCCGTTGTTCGGCACATCGCACACAAAGAAGATCAAATCCTCCAAAAGCTTAATAGTAAACCTAAACATAAAAACATAAATGCATAACGTAAAACGTAAAAATATAAATGCATTGTGATCAGTGATCTCATTTTACTTCCTTGGCTTGAAAGTGACTTCTGTGTGAGCTGTGCTTCATACATTTCTATGCTATTGACAATGGACAATGCTAGTGTGCAAAAAAAAGGTTTGTGACCCCATTGTGATCACACCTTAACAAATTCAAAGGCCTTCAGGTAAGTGTGACGTATACCTGCGTTCATTTGCTACTGCGAAATTGCTGATCCCCAAAATACGCACAAACATCTCCAAGACCTTGTTGGCATCATTGGCAAAATCCAAATCCCTGACTTCTGACAGGGGGACAGAATTAATGGAGAACGCCTCCTTGTCCTCCTTCATGCGGCAGGTGCCGATCTGTTCAAATAAACAGAGAAATTACACAAGCTTTCATTGACGAGACTAATTTTTCTTCAAATAAAAATAAAGGAAATAAACAACCTTGAGCATAACGGGTCGTTCCTCCTCAACATCAATGGGAATGTTAGTACTGGTCACCCAAGTGTTTGTGCACAAGTTCCTGAGTCTCACATAGGAATTCCTAAAAAAGGACATATTTTCAAGGAATCAAACCCATGACCTTGCAGTTGTTAGCATTATACTGATTTTTCGGCTACAGGAAATACCCAACTGTACATTTGGCATATCGACAGCACTTAATGGGGACTTGAATAAAAACGAATCTGGATAAATGGTTTCATAAGTATATTTTAAAATCTAAATGGTTGCTCTAAAAAGGCTTTGTGAGCACTTGAATTCATTGGGAGCACTTTTTCTACAATCATTACTCCCTTTCAAACCCTTACTGCTGCTTTTTAACACCTACATCTCTTAGCTTGCACTTCTAGCCAATTTTGAAGCTTATTTAGAGCTTGTCTCTTTAGGGTAGATTGCTTGTCCCATTCCACATTTCCGATAAAAGGGTTTGTTAAACAAATAAATGCACATCTAAATTTAAGTGTTTTTCATTCTAATCTCATAGTTTTCATGATTAAAAGTAATTTTAGTGTACAGGAACAAACCTGGGAACTAGGCAGTCTGCCCGCTGTAAGGTGGTGGCATCCAGTTCAAAAAGAGAGGCAATGTCATTGCCATGGGGCACTGCAACAAGGGTGTAGGGGATCTTGTCAGCCTGCCACTTCTTTTTAGAGTACAAAGTGTCTGTGTTGGTCTGAGGTTTGCACAAGGAGACAGGGGAAGGTCACATTGGTGTATAAAAACCCACATATGACAATGCAAGTAACACCGAGTCTGCATGTACTGTACCATTATTACTGGTTTTAAATATACTTACTTGTGATTATGGGTTACTATGTAATTTTTATTCTTATACTGTATTCTCATATACAGTATATTCTCATATACTGTATTATAAATTTTTTCCTGCATTTTTCTATTCTACAGAGATTTCTTTTATTTTTACATGAAAAATATTCATGGTGAAAGTACCTCAAACCAGGGTTATTATTGTTAACTAAACTTAAGATTAAAACCTTAAAAAATATTGTTTTTTATTTGAAATAAAATCAACATTAATGCTACTAAAATATGAAAAATAATAAATGTATTATATTTAAGCCAGTTGCTAAGGAAACGTTTCTCATTTTCATTGATGTACTAAAATAACTGAAACTGAAATAAAAATTAATTAAACAATATAAACATTAAAAAACAAAAAATACAGAAACGCCAAACAAAACATTAAATGGGAACTAAATGGAATAATTAAAATGAAAATGGAAAACATAAAAACTCATTTAAACAACGAATAAAAACTACAATAGTATCTCAATAACAGTAAAATAACAAAAACTGCCCTGCTGAATAATAAAATCAAATTAAATATAAAAAATTTAATAAAATAACCTATTTATAGTAATGCACTTCCTATGGAAGTCTATGGGGCAAAGCATTTAAAAGAAGAAATATGCAACGCTTATTTTTGTTAAAGCTGTTTGCTGGCATTACAAGGTCATAACAGGATTCGAAGGTTGCATATGACAAGACACGATTGCAAGCCGTTTGACTAATCTCATGTTGAAACTTGCAATGTTTATGTCTTGTGGCTCTACTTCCATAAAAGAGTGTTTTAACATTTATTCAGTTCCAATGTTAGTGTGCTACTGTAAACACATCTTTGCTCATTTTTAAAAAACTGACAACTGTTAATCGACAGCATTGAACCTGCAATTCCTACAATGGCCACAGCTCAAATAGATCTTGCAAAAAAATTCTAAAAAAAAAAACACCCAGAGTTATCTACAGTGAGGATATTATGCAGGACTGCATCTGTAGCACAGACTGTTTTCACCGGAGCTTTTTGATGGAGGGCTATTTGGAGAGCAGCATTATAAATTCTCCTCTGCTCTGACTCTCTGCAGCTCCTCTGACTCACTCCTCCACTGAAGCAGACAGCACGTCTGCCAGACTCTCACGGGGCACCCCCAGATTCAGACATTATGTAAGGAGCCCCCTCTGCGAGTGTGTTTGTCTGCAAGGCTGCTGAAGCAGAATGCTAATACAGCGGAAAGGTGCAGTGAGAGATACAGGCGGAAGAGAAAAAAAATTCCGGAGAGTAGGAGGACGGGAGCTGTGCGAGTCAGTCTGTTGCAGCGTGAAGGAGGGGAGAGAAGCAGATTACGTAATAGAGAAGTTGTGCAGGAGAGTTGGGCTGAGCCGCAATGCTGTATAGACGAGACAACACGGGTTCGGTTTACTTCAGCAGAGAGAGTCAGACACAAAACTTCAAATACAGTTCAACACAATCAGCAAATGTGATTAATACTTCAAAGATAGAGTCTGCAAACTTAAAAAAAAAAATGTGTGTATTCTGAAGAATGGGAAAAGGATCTTCTGTGGAACTCTGCAGATATTTCTGTGGAATTCTGCAAGCCTAGTTATGACTCAAAAATGTTGGCATCCAAGTGAGGTCTGACTTACCTCGTTTTTGGTGCTGATACTGTCGGTACGATCTTTGAAATCAGGATTCACCTGAAACAGAAGCAGAAGTGTTCATGAAGGCCTTATGGAATACACACAGATACAAAGGGGGGTTGTTTCATCATTTTTATCTTGGACAATAACCCCTCTGTCTGCGTTGTGCACAGTGGACGGCTGTGACGGATTCTACACCACTGTGACAATAACATTGAGAAGGCTGCCACCTGCAGCCCATCTTCTGCACTTTTAAAAGTGTAAAAAATAAATGATAAACCTCTCCAAAAGAAAATTTTCAGAGGTTGATCTTTTATAGTTTAGAAGACTTGACTATAAAAGTTAAGTGTACTCTACAATTCTAAAATTTGGGATTGGTAAGGTTTTTTTTAATGTTTTGGGGGAAAAAAAAGGGGCATTTATTTGATCAGGAATACAGTAAAAAAAAAAAAGCAATATTATAAAATATTATTATAAATAAAAAATTACCATTTTTTATTTTTATATACCTTAAAACAAAATCTATTCCTTTAAAGGTAAAGCAGAATTTTCGACAGCCATTACTCCAGATTTCAGCATCACATAATTTTAATGCAGATCGGTGTTCAAGAAACATTTCTTATTACTAATGATTTTAATAAAGCAGTTGGGCTATTAATATTTTTGTCAAAACTTTGATGCATTTTAAGATTACAAATTATTTGTAACATTGTAAAAGTACTGTCACTTGCGATCATTAATGTGGTAAACACTACTGTTAAAAAGTTTAAGTATTCATTTTGTCTCCGATGTTTCTCCAAAATTCCTTAACAGAAATAATAATTGAAAAAAACATTCAAGTAGAAGTACAGAGCTCTGGACCCTTTTCACAGTCTGTGATGACATCTCCACAGTTATTAACGTCGCAAATTTAGCAAAGCTTTTTCATTTTTTTTATTTTTTATTACTGTACATTTATAACCCTATACTTTGGGTTTTCTTACCTTAGCATTAAATTACAGAAAACGGGTTAACACTGCTGCTTGAGTGTTTCTAAAACAATGGCTGAGGAAGTGACGGCAAATCTGACTTCTTTCTCTCTTCTGACCAATGTAATCAATCTCTCAATATTTTTTTTCCTCTTTTGGAAAGTCGTAGAAACGCTATCGTGGATTTTTTTCATTTGCTATTGGGGCAAATGGGAATGTAAAAATTATATTTGTTGTGACGACTTCCACTTCGGAGAACCCTGGAAATGGGAAGAGTGTCCATAAAATTATTTGGAATATTAAAGTTCAGATAATCTGGTGTTTGGAGTGTTTGATGAGAAATATAGTAGTTGATATTAAGATCTCCTTAACATCGCACCTATGCACTGATCACTACGAACTAGAAACAATAAGAATCTCAATGTATGAGAACTTGCTTAGAAGAACATGTGACATTTTTCTGATTCAGATTCACGATTTGAAATGATGTAATATCAGATTCAGGGGTTCCCAGTATGATAGTAAGTAAATGCACTATGTTACATCAATGATCCAGTAGTGGCGCACAGTGAGTTTATGCTCTAGGAAAACGGACTACAGAAATTGTCTGTCTGCAACAGCATCATGCAATAGTGTAAATAGCAAACAGGCATTCACACCAACCAAACGTGTAATAAACTCGTCATAGGTAGTAACTGTTGTACCTTTTAAAACCCATGCGGAAACACTAGAATTATGTAAAACAGGCAGAAGGGAAAAAGAATTAGCTGATTAGGAATTGTCTGTGGTAAAAGATCGAAGCGGTAATATCAAAACCGATTAGACAATGAGAGAAATGCACACCTCCGCCGAACGAAAGGGACGGATAAGTGTTCCTAGCGTGTGACGAAGGTGTTTGAAGATCGAAGGACACCTAGTGCAGATTCCACCTGGACGTGCGAACATGGTCCTACCTCTGCAGGGAGTCATAGTGGACAACCTGAAGACATCAACTGGGACAGGGAATCGAGCAGACTCCAATTCATTCCGTACAGGCATAGATAATGGTTCTAGACCATGCCTGTAGTAAAGAAATAGTGTTACTTATCTGTTCAAAAGTTCCAGGGATGATAAATAAAGTATTTTATTTTAAGGTAAATCAATTATATTCTGACTGAGCCAAGTGACAAGAGTATAACTGATTTAAAAAAGACCAGTAACATCATTAAATGATATATTGTACTAGAAGAAGATTTTTTATTTGTCAGATTAATAGGCTGTTCTTTTAGAAACTTGATATCATTTATTGAAAGCATCACCTAAAAAAAACACTAGACACCACAAAAAAATATTATGCTGCACAAATGTTTTCAACATTGATAGAAGTAACAGACACAAATGGAGCATGGCTGCTGAATTACTTTCAGCATTTGCATCAAAGGAAAACTCAACATTTTCAAAAGTGAATTATAAAAAGGTCTTGGCACCAAACTTTTGAACAGTAGTGTGTAACCCATTTATAAACCATAAAATGTTATGATACATTTTACTTCACTACGTACATATAGATAACTTTAAGTTTGTGAACAAGAAAACCATACGTACCTCCACTTCCCATAGTGCTTTTGAACTGGTGGCGGAGGTTGCTGATTGGCGGAGAGTGGTTCTTAAGAAGACATACTGTTGCTTTTTGTACTCATCACAAGTAAGAAACTTTTCTTGCTCGGCATGAAACAACCTCACCACATCCCCCTGAGTGAATCAGAGAGAGAGACAAATGATTAGAGAGATATTATAAACCACATTCAATACAAAACAAACCTAAATCAATACATCACTCCCCACATATCTAATAAACCACAACATAAGACTCACCCCTTTTAATATGTCATCTCTGTATTCACTGAATTTCATGAAAAGAGTGACCTTCCAACTAGTGTTGCAGTTCAAAGCGTTAACCTGACAGACCGGAAATACAAAACACACATCTTTATTTCCATTACTTTTTCATGGCATTTCTACTTATTTCTCAAAACTGTTTTTTTATTAACTCAAAAAACAATTATATCACAAATCAAACATTTTATTGATTCCTTTGTGTTACTTTTCATACGATAGATTTGAATTGTTCGTAAAGAAATTTGAATGAGTTTTATTAGGAAAAATAGTTGCAGAAAAAGTCTAATCAGGTGCAATGTTTTTTGGTTTTTTTTAGTTTTTATTTGAAGTTGTTTCAGTTTCATAAGTAGTGCTGCTCACAAAACGAATGATATATTAACATTATAATGTTGGAATAAAAAGACACACACATAAGCATACACATTTGAATAATATTTTAGACTTTATTACATATTTATATTCATATAAATGTAGATATATTATATCTAAATGATTTAATATAGAAGTGACAGTTTTCTTTTAACCAAACTAACATGCAGGCGTGTGGTATTAGAATATCACATCTAATTAAATAAAACAGTACACACACACATCTTCTGTAGAAACTCAAAAACTTGATTTTGGATGCGAATAGCGATTATCGTTTGACAGCACTAGTTAAAAGCACAGAGCTTCCGAACCGATATGGGTTTTGTTGGGGGCCTAGAAAACGGACTTTGGGAGTAAAAAAATGAGGCATGATACAGCTATATAGTTGACCGATATGCTTTGTGTATATTATAGTTGACCGTACCAGTCAAAATTTGGGATACACTTTCCCATTGTGTGTCCACAACCCATTTTGGGTATAACTGCGCTTGCCTAACTATTCAGGTGGCTAGAATTACAATGTATCCACTTGACCTAAATTCACCCCCACCCAATCTATATTTTCATCTCACAGCAAAATAGAACATAAACATGATGTTTTTGCAATGATCACTCAAAGTGGTGATCAAAATTATAATGACGTGACAATGGAATGTAATGATGGAGGCAGGGCATTAACAATTTTAAAAAACTTGTTATTCAAAATGTAAGATGAACATCAGTTGCAACTGAAACCGTAAAGGTGAGTTTATTCATCTTTAAATTGATTCACCTACTTGAAGTTTACTTCACTTCGGAAACATTCATTCACGGATTTGCGCTACTGTCTTCACACACAGCCGAAACTTACTAGAGAAGTGTGACATAATATACCTCTGTAAATAAATATACATTCACGTATCGCGCACTTTAATGCCCTTTGAATGTAACGTGTGCGTTCCCTTGGAACTGGAATCATGGTGGAATATCATGTGAATTCCACTTCGCGGGGCACTTACAGTCGAATAAGACAACGCTTGAATGCTGCTGCCTGAACACTTCCTTACTGAAGTGAAAGTGTTGACTGGTATCACTATCTCGTGTAGCGAACGCGCAGGCGGGGAAAAAAAAATCTTAAAATACAAAATGGCGGGGATCCTTCAGCTCGAGGAGCCCTCTCGAACGCCACCCTCCACGCGTCGGTAGCCCCCCGGGATCGCTAGATCGGTCAGCGCAGTCGACCGCAAAATGTTAATGTCCGCCTAAGAAAAATCCCAAAACATCTAGGGGCTACGAATGCTAGGGGTGGTCTCATTCGAAAGAGGGCCTCGAGACGTACACTCGATTCGCATTCGAGAGGGTTCCTCGAGCTGAAGGGATCCCCCGAATTTGGTAATTGCATATTCGCTGATATATCGGTGACAGGCTCATATCGGCCGATAATATCGGCTAAACGATATATCAGTCGGGCTCTAGTTTAAAGCATTTTTTAGTCTTCATGAATGTATTATCTAGACTGACATATTTCAAAACGAAGCAAAACTTGAAAATCCCTATAGAAATTTCCATGACTTGTTCAAGATTTATAACATTACATCAATTTTCTAAGCCTGGAATCCAAAAATTTCCCTCACATTTCCAGGTTTTCCACCACCATGGGAACCCGGGTAATTAATACAATGCATCAGAAGCTGTGACTCATCATGTGATCTCATTAACAGTGCTGCAGAGAACACAGCTGGTGTCTGACCTCTTTGCAGCCACGGTTATCCAGGAGTTCGATGTTGCTGGCGTGGAGAGGCTGCCCTGCATTTACAGGCATTAGAACCACTTTATCTCCAACCACCACCTACAAACACATACACATATATATAACACTGCATTCAACCACAGAGGTTTCTGTTGTTTCTCCATTTCAACAGTAAAATAAACCAAATGACATCACATCCTGTGACATGCAGAGTTTAGAAACTGGTGTTTTAGACACATTTATACTTGACCCCATGAAGTCTGTAAGCATGCCTTTCTTATGCTAACATATTAAGTAAAGGAGTCAACTGTGTTAAGTGAATAAAAACAATGCCACTGATCACAAATTCAATAGAACCAATCATTTAATTCCGTTAATTTTATAATAATTGATTAAATAATCATTTGTAGGTCAATGAAGTTGTTCATACGTAAATTATTTACATTTTAGATGCTGTCAATATGTCAATATTGCATGTTTTCATGATGTGTATGTAAATGCACATACGGTAGAACCACACTTTAAAAAAAAAAAGCATAAAATACTGAAATAATGTTTTTCAAATATCTTAGCTAGTGTTAAGTTTAGGATATGAAGGATAAAAAAAGAACTTAATTGAGTTAACTGAACAATGAAAATGTGTAAATTACAGTGGCAATGAATGAAGAACAAACTATTTGTACATCAGCTATTAATGTATTAACAATGTAGAGACTACAATTTATAAACTATGAATTAACTATAGTTTGATTTATACATACTTTATTCCTGTATTCACATACTAATGTTACCAACAAAATAAAGGCCATGGGGTATTAAGAAAGAAAAATATATTGTCACATGGGAAAGAAAACTGCACTTGTCAAGCTATTTCATGGGGTCGTTAAATAGCAGATACTAATGAAAAATTACGGAGAACTTGTTTATACACACAGATATAATATCCATTGCATGCTTAAAGAGCTAGTGTAAATGCACAGTTTGTGAAAAACATGTGAGTGAAGTGTTTATCATTCTCTTTCTCTATACATAATATAACATCACACACAACCAATCTCACTCAGAACTCAAGCCACTGATGTCAACAGTGAATCTGAACCTGTTTGGATACCATTTAATAATTCTATTCTGATCTGGAAACTATTTGCATACTAGAACTGATTGTATTTGGATATATTTTAATAGTTCAGGTTTGAAAGAAAAAGAATCAAGACCGTAACAAGCAGTTAGGGTTGCATGTCACATGCATGTTAGCATGCTGCATACATCTCCGTGTATACACACACACACACTGCATGCGCCAAATATATTATATACCTTCACGATTCAGTTGCTGAGATGAAAACAAGAGGAGAGACCAGTTAACACAACAAAATGTTAATATAATGATGAGAGGTGATTAGCTTTTTTAAAATGGGTAAACGACCCTACTGCATGTTTAAAAAAAAGAAAAACATGATAAAAGTCAGAACCTAAACACAGCGATTGTTTCTGAAGTGTTTGTTGTGTTAGTGGAGTGAAGCCTACATTGTCTCCTTCGCTGCGTAGCTTCCAAAAAGGCTGGATGTAGAACCAGGAGCCCTCATTTCCTGAAGGGTCCAGAGACACTCGCATGGCGTTCTTCTCCAGCAGGGCCGGAAGACGCTTATTCACTGTCAGGTACTTATTACTCTTAATATGGAGAAGCTGAAAATATAAGGAAAGTGTACTGTATTTAAACACTGTAACCACAGACGAGGTATTCATTTCAAAAATTCAGATTTTGTCATTCTTGGTCTAGATAGGATTTTTTTCTTTTTGAGCAAGGACATAAAAGCAATAAGAAACCACGACAGTAAATACATTTAATATTACCAAAAAAAATCTATTGTTCATAATTAATGCTATTCTTTTTGAACTTTTTTAGTCATCATAATCCTCAAAATAGGTAATACTGTTTCTACAAAAATATTAATATTACACATTTCTTTAGTACCCAAATCAGAATATTGTAATGATTATAAGTAAAATAAGATGCAAATATGGACAAGTCAGAATTCAAAAGTGAAAACGTCATCAGGCTCTGTGAAGGACTACAATAATCGATACTAATACGACTCATTCAGGTATATCAGATGACAAGATGTATAGATAGAATGTATATCATATTGCTTCTTATGAAGGTTTACAAAACACAAGGCGCACCACACACACCACAACGATCTTTCAGGAACAGAGATCGTCAGCCTTGAAGGCAACCTGCAAATAGACTCACAAAAAAGAAAAGTGGCTTCTGTTGGGGTCAAATGTTTGGCAAAATGTCGGCAACCATGGTTTTTGTGTAAGCCCATAGAAACACTTAGATTAAAGTGACCAATCAAACAGGCATTTTTTTCTATCGGTTCTAGAGCCGTATATCACCCACGCTGTCAAACGCCTCTTTGGTCCTTGAGCGGGGCACTGGCAGCCTTGGCAACAGTGTGAAAACAAACAGAACGTTCTTGATGTCCAACCACCCCCCACATATGTGGTGGAACTTTAAAAATACCATAACCAATTTGTTGATAACGATACCGAGGGGAACGCTCGACCTGTAAACCCTGTTACAAACACGACTATACCCCCCTTTGACACACTCTCACACCCCCCCCCCCCCCACACCCCCAACAGCTTCCTTGTTCTCAGTGTCATTTTGTTTCTGCTCCAGTTCCGCTGCATGCTGCAAAACGTAGAAGAAAAGACAGAAAACTATAATTAGCAATCCCAAAATGCCTAGTAGTAGAATTCTATTGCATAATCAGTGATGTTAAAGAACTAAGATGCATATCTACTGTGAGCATGCGGTGTTTTAAGGGCACCTGTAATTTCTTGAAGAGATCTCCCTGTGTGTTGTTCCCATGCTTCCCCTGTTTCGCCTTCCAGAACTGTCTCTGTGCAGAGTACCTGTTCATAGGACACACCTTGAAGAGACAATCTAAACAACAGAAAGAAAAACAATTCTATTACGCTCCCCGGGCTTTTATACCACTTCCCTTCTATCTAAATGTTTCATAAAGTATAGAACAAATCGAATAAATATATGAGTCCTATCTAATTTATTCTTTTCATGTGTGCATAACAGTATTCGTAATTATAGTTACACAATACATAATTAATAACATATAATTAATATATAAAAATAAGGCGCTTGTAAAATTGGTTTCAGTGTCACTACTGAATCGAAGTGACTGTAACATTTTAACATTTGACAGACTGTGTCTTTGAGACAAATAAAAGGACAGCACTGACAAACACAAGTCTGTCATTTTTACTTGCAAACCAAATAGATCCAGGATTTCTCCTTGATGTGAATGTACTGTGCACAAACAAAATAGAAGAAGACAATCTCAAATAGATCTCCTCAAATGTCCCTTTTGGCAAAGTGACAACTGAGTAAATCCAACAGAGTCAGAGTTTGTTTGCTAACTGAGCAAAGGACATATATTATAGAGCAAATAGTGCATTTAGAAAGACCTTCAGGCAACCACTAAAATGTGTCTCCTACTCCAGTGTAAATGTCTGATTCAAAAAAGATTTAAGAACATTTTATACAGAATAAGATCTCTAACTTGGAATTATGTACATAATTACTAACATTCAGATTGACATTTACTATAGTTCAGCAAATTTTTGCAGGCTACATCCAGTCAAAGGATTCCAAGTGATTGGGAATTTCACATAATGGTGAAAGATTTTCCCACAGATTTCAAAACGCAATTTGACGCGTTAACCAACAGAAAGATGCTTGGTTTGACCGTGACTTGTTGTGCTTATATATCGCTAAACCTATTGTACAACAGACCAAGGGGGAGGCAAATGTGAACAACTCAAATTTGTTTATGGTTTTATGTATGTTTTAGTGGCGTGCCACGTAACAAGGCAGTGAATTTAACTGTGTGTGACTGTAAGTGCTATGCCGGTCACTATCGTAATTGTCCCGATTTTAGGGCTAGATCTAGGATTCATTGAAATTACCTAGCTAAAATAACGATCATAAAATAAAAATATCAACAACAATTATGACATACTTCACAAATATATTTGATTCAACTTAGTTTCCATTAAACGCAAATATCCAAAAGGGTCGAAAAGTAAAAGTTTCAACCATGGCAAGAAGGCCAGGTGTCAGTGCTCGGTCCAAATCACTGCAATCTCGGTGTTGCAGGGGTATTAAGTAGTGTAGAAAGTGACAACAATTTCAACGTGTCTAGTCTACTAATGATCGCAATATAAATCGAGGACTCAACGGAGTGAGTGTTTGAGCTTTTATTGGTGAAACCGCTACAATAGTAAATTCTCCTGGTGTGTGTGTGGCTTGGGTAAGTTTATAAGATGTAATATAAAGATACCTTACCAATCACTCTCAGATAGAATTAGCGGCATGTTATGCGTTCCCAATTAACGTTTTGTCAAACCCAAACGGTGCACAACACCCTGCAGAGTATGGAGTTGGTGATGATGCGTCCACCCATTGTAGCGAGTGCGTTACCGGTTACCTGTGAACGACTGAAGTGTGGATCGCGCTGCGTGAGCGCCCGTACTATAATCTACAACCCATTAAGGACATAAATACAGCGCCCTATACTGGTTTAGAACTGGCACATCGCATAAGTGGGTATTTATCATTGCACGTCGTAGCGTGTGTGTGCAGTTCACAATGTAATGCTTAATGTAAGGTTGTTTTTATACAGTTGACAATCGGTACTGGTGAAAGTTCGCCACTTCCGGTATTATCTGCCTGGACTTAATATCGCGGCGTAGTAAAGATGAAATAATTAAGGCAGATAGTTTTACGAAATCGATAGTCGACCGAGTGTCAGTGGAAGGGGGGTGACGGCTGCTGAATCGCGACAGCGCACCTATTTATGTTTACTAATTAAAAATAGTTACCATTATTTTCAGGTTTATACCGTGAGCTTTTGCTTCGAAAAATCACGCAGTACACTCACATCCAGTTAGGTAACCACGCGTTCGTTGTTTTCAAAAGGCACAGTAGTCGGGCTTTAGTTGACGTTGTAGTGGTGAACAATCCCTTTGGTAGGGCTAACAGTTTTTCGAAGCAAAGCCTCCAGCGACAAGAGGAAAAGAGGTAAGGAGGTATTAGGCCTGTTGCTGGCGAACTTCCTTAGTTCGTTGCGAAAGTTGGGGTCATTTTGAGAGAGTACAACGCACTAGTGTGTAAAATTATCCACCGTCATGGCTGTGAGAAAACAAATTCAGTCATGTAGGGGGGGCAAGTCGCGCACGGCACCAACTGGGGGCTGAATATCCTCACTATACAGCTTTCAAGGAATGATGGTGGTGTGCATCTATGAAACAAGACTGTGCGTGCCTGTGAGACGCAACTGATGTCAGTATGTAGAGGTCGTGTATACTGGCTGCAGAGGTCACGACGATAGTTAACTCCTGCATTAGTGTGGTAGGCAATCCATTAACGTACATACGACATCTGTACGTAGCAGAAAATGTATTACAGCTACATATTTACATTGCCCGGTGTTGAGATGTCTTTGTTGCGCGTGCGCACTCGTCTGAATCAGGGATCCTGTGTGTATGGAGCAAGGCTGTACTGGGAAGTAACTAAGCAAAAGTAGCGATGCTAACTTAACTACATTTTTCTTCAGCAAGTAGCTCAAGTTTTTCAAAACAGCATAACAAGCTACTTCCACCAACTAGTGTAGTAGCTTGTAACACAGCTATAACCTGACTGTAGTTTAAGTACTTTAAATTATGAGTACGTTGTAGCTAGGGGTGTGCGATATTGACAAAAAATTATATCTCGATATTTTATGGGATTTTATCGATAATGATAATTAGACAATATTTTGCTGAGTGTGTTATTGTGCTGGTACCTAAAGGACTGCCGAAGACAGCAGACTCCTAATGTTTTTAATATTCTTCATATTCTGTGTGGTGGTCAGTTCATACTGATAGAAATTAATCTTTTCCAATAAGTTTAAACTGATTTTTGCATTTTTACCTTTATAAAGCCATTTTTTCTTTAAGTGTGCATTATCTTTTGAGTCAAATTCTTACATTTAATCAGGGAATTAGAATAATAAGACATTTGGGCTGTTACCAAGCAAATTAAATCAACACAGAAGCTGCATCTGAAGTGGCATTTAGATGTATTTACACGCATGTATTTTGTTTAATGCAAGACATGAATGCATTTAACCTGCAATTACAAATGCATAAATAATGTTTTGATATATTAAACATAAAACGTTGAATACTGATATTTGAAATGATTTAAAACATGAAAAAATTTTAAAAAAGAAAAAAGAAAAGAAAATAAAAGCCGAAATTTGAAATTAAAACCGCCAGCAGGTGGCAGCAAATCACTGTTAATAAGTGATTCATTGTGGTTGAACCGAATCATTTAAACGGTTGATTCATTCAGAACGAAACACCATCATGTTGCTCAGAGACACAAAACAGCACTGTGGCTGTATTCGGAATGATTTTTGTTGGCGAAATAGAGCAAAAACAAGCAATATGGTGTCTAAAACGTAAGTCTCTTAATTAACTTATTGTTTATTGAAATCAATGTCACATTTGTAATCATGGTCATTTTTGGAGAAAAACGGCACTCTTCGTGTGAAATTGAATAACTATATGAAGTGGTATAAATATATAAATTTTCTGCCCCATTTCTTGAATTTTGTGATCATTCTAAATGTGTTTTAATAGACTAAATCATGCAGTGAAAGAAAACACACTAAATGCGCACACGCACTAGTCTAGACTTTCTGTAGGTGTTTTTTGAATGGTTTTTGCAAAATACTCGATAATGTCAATCCGCCTAACAACATATAGCCCAAACAACAGTCCATTGGCTAATAATGGGGCTAATATGTTAGCATCGGGTCATTTAATGTGATGAATCTTGTCGGACTGACTAACCTCTGAATTTTTTCGGTGGGTTTGCAAGATCCCCAACCCCTGGTTGCACCACACATCTGTCATCCACCAACCTGAATGGGCAAAATATGACAAAATATGAATTTATACATTAAAGGATTAGAATATACATAGATATATATATTTTTTTTAATTAGACAAGCAGCAAATATCAGATTTTTTTTAAATACAATTATGGTTTGACCCTACCCAAGACAAGTAGTTTAGAAAATGTATGCAATTATAATAAGAAATATTTTGTAAGCACCAAATCAGCATTTTACAATGACTTGTCTGAATCGGTGTCCAAATACACACATTTTTGCTCACTTTTTCCCTTAACCAACTATGAGATATTCACTGTTTGAATACAGTATGCATTTGTTGGAAATAGTCTCAATCATTTATGTTTTCTGAGGCACCTTGTTCAGCATGGCATGTCATGGCAAGTCTATGTTATACATGCAAAATATTCATCAGACACTGAACAAATGGAACAGATTATATAACTTTCAGACAGCCAGTATTAAAGATCAGATTTGAAACTAAATCAAATGTGCATTTAATCAGTTTCCAAGCATGGCCTCTGTTCAGTGGTGGATGTAAAGCAGCAAATTAGTCCAGCATCATTTACTGAAGTCCCACTGTGGACACTGACTGGTCTAAAAGAGAATTTCCAAAATGTTTCAGTGCTTATTAGTGCCACTGCCATGCATCAAATCAAAGAGTGGAAGCTTGTTAGATACTCAGTGGATTCACAAGACTAAAGTGAACAGAAAGAACAGCACAGAAACAAAACGAGCAACTTGAGAATTTAAAAGACAGACAGAAAAGTCCTCTGATATTGATATAGAAAGCCAAAATGCTTCAGGTTTTATTATGAAAAAGTCTAGACAAAAGAAAATAGACTTAGTAGGCTCAACGGAGTATATCAATGCAAACAGAGTTTCCTCTCATGAAGGACTCAATTGAAAATGCTTGTAATCCTAAATCAACAAACTACTCAACTCTCTTTGAATGCAGAGCATATTTGCCCACTCTATGGTCAATGCAAACCCACACAGTAACATTTAATTACACACTATCTGTGACCACAGGATCTCTTAACAGAGTAAGGCTATGTTGAAACCTTTCAGAACACAATTTTCTTTAGTATAAAGGAACACTCCACTATTTTTGAAAATAGGCTCATTTTCCAACTCCGCTGGAGTTAAACAGTTGAGTTTTACCGTTTTCGAATCCATTCAGCCGAACTCCGGGTCTGGCGGTAGCACTTTTAGCTGCAGCTTAGCATAGATCATTGAATCTGATTAGACCTTTAGCATCTCCTTATGTTTCCTAGCTGGGGACTATTTTCAGGAGCTGCATAATATCATTGCACCTGCTGCACCCATGGTACGGCAGCAAAGTTCCTTGATTATTACGCTGGCATGAGAGTATAGTTCCTAGCAAAAAAATCGCAACTTTTCTTTTACCGTCGGTCTTAGTACACAATGTAACTACAGAAGAGTCAAGTTTTAAATAGGAAAAATATCGAAACTCTTTGTGGTCATTTTTGAGCAAGATGCTAACAGTCTAATCAGATTCAATTATCTATGCAAAGCTGCAGCTAAAAGTGCTACCGCCAAGACCCAGAGATCGGCTGAATGGATTCGAAAACAGTTAAACTCAACTGTTTAACTCTAGGGAAATTAGAAAATTAGCCTATTTTCAAAAATAGTGGCGTGTTCCTTTAAAGGAATAGTAATAATAGGACTAGGAATTGACATCCCGTGGTAACTAGGATTTACACAAGCTTCAGTCTGGATCCAGAACACCTGAGAAGAGATGATGCCAACCCCTCATAGGACCTCAGATGATGCCAACCCTGACACAACATACAGAACTACCAAATTTTGCTATAAATTTGATTGCATCATATCATAATTGCTGTTAATATTATTCATCGTCTGTTTAATTACGTCTTATATTGATTTTTCTGCCATATGTACATTAACTGACATTCACCACTTATAAGCTACCACTAAATATTGTAGAAACTTAATTTGCTATACAGTTGCTTTGCAACGATTTGTATCGTGAAAAGCGCTATACAAATAAACTTGAATTGATTAAAAAATTAACATCATCCTACCCTCAGTCCATCCAAGTTGTAGATGAGTTTGTTTCTTCATCAGACAGATTTGGGGAAATTTAGCACTTGTATTACATGCTGCAATTGGTTGGATCCTCTGCAGTGAATGGGGGCCGTCAGAATGAGAGTGGCCAAACACTGATAAAAACATCACAATAATCCACATGATGCAGTCCATCAAAAAATGTCTTGTAAAGTAAAAAGCTGCATGTTTGTAATAAACAGAAAATCCATCATTAGGGCCCGAGCACCGGTGGTGCGAGGACCCTCTTGTTTACATTTTATAATTGTAAACAACTGCTTCTGACCAAAATGTGTCCAAAATGTCCCTTCCCTCTTGTCCTCTCACATGCAGCTTTTTGCTTCACAAATATCATCAGGACTGAGTCATGTGGATTATTGTAATTTTTTATCAGCTGTTTTAATTCTCATTCTGACGGCACCCATTCGCTGCAGAGGATCCATTGGTGAGCGAGTGATGTAATGCTGAATTTCTCCAAAACTCATCTACATCTTGGAATGGCCTGAGGGTGAGTAAATTTCCAGCAAATTTTAATGTATTTAGTTAGTAATTCTGAAGTTATTTCTTCAATGTTAAATCAATAAACCAGAGATTTAAGAGTCAATTTAACTGAAGTGCCTCTCTTTAAACATAAAGAGGCTTTTTGTGAAAGCCTGAACAAAGTTTAGATAAAGAAGGAAGCTGCAGTGCTCTTTGTAGGCCTGATAAACATACCAACATCCAGGCTTTTCCCACTGCAGTAGTTCAAACTAAAAATAGGCAATTACTTATTAAGGGCAGCTCATGGTTTTCTTAATGATAGCACTTGTCTCAGCTTGGCTATCTTGTGAACACAGTTGTCTGTAAATAAATACTTCAGCAATAAAATGTAGAAGTTCACACTACTGTGCTGAACTGACCGGAGGAATGTGGGTGTGCATAGTCTCTTAAAGGTCGCCTATGTTGTTGACAGTAAAACAGAGTTGTTTTTATTACATTTTTTGTTTAAACTGAATTCATGAATAATTCTTTCACGATGGAAATTTAACCACTCAATGTGTTGTATGACATCAAGCTAATCTTCGTTCAATTATAGAAGACACAAAAAAGGAATGAATGGTGTAAGTTCACACTACATACACTACCACATTTAAAGGAAGTGCCACACAGCATATGACAGAAAGGCTGTTATCTGAGCAGTAGCATTACTTTTTACCTGTTACCAGGGTGCGAACGACGGGGGAGCTCGGCTCCCCTTAATAAGACATGGGCTCCCCTGAAAACGTGATTTGTGAAATTTTGGGGTGTCTCAAAAAATATTGACAATGTGTTATTTGACGTGCAATTTCAGTTTTGTGTAATGTGATCATCATGGATTATTATGTGTAAAACTGCACAAATATCATTCATTCAGTCATGACTGCGATTTAAACCTAATTCACTTCAATAAAGATAACTATACATGCTATTCTTGTCATGAGCATCAAGGTGTGGGGGCGCTGCGGTGCAAATTCCACTCATGTTTAGTACATGTTAACTTAAAGATTCGTATTTCGTAGAAAAAATATTAACGTTGGACTCTGTGGTCGATTCTGTGTTAAGGTAAGGCATGTTATTCGCAATTATGTGTTGTGGCTGGGTTGTTATAGGTCTGCGTGACTCTCGATGTCTTAGGCCTAACTGAACGGAGGAATTATGGTATTCTTCTGTAGCCTGACGACGAGTAACTTTAACCGTTGTTCATGTGAACTCAAAGACAGCCTGATGCTTTGTTTATAGACTATTTGTGGGTGGCTGTTTGTTGTTTCACCTATCAATTTGTGTCGATAAAGAATAATAGGGTAAATCCTGTATAGTGATTTATCCTATATAGTGCTTGCATAAAGCAAGTAGTGCATACACTTGTAGCTGTTATGTGTCTTTGTAAGTCATTGTAAGCCCTTTTTTGAGGCACGCACAAGCGCACGAACTTCCCCCAAAGTCCACGGTATAGTTCGAACATTGCCTGTTACCCAATAGTTGGGCGGCAACAGTGTTTCCCCAACCTTTTGTGTACCCCTTTGTCAACAACAACAAATAAGAAATGTGTTTATTAAATTACAAAAACATGAAATATGAAGTGAAACCCATCATTTATGTCATTGAAATGACTATATGTGGCAGCCCAGCATATTTGTAAAATATGTATCATTACAGAAGACCATAAAGTGTGGGGAAAACTGTTCAATTTAACTTTTTCAGGTTTATACATAGTTCAGTGTTCACAAGCGTTTTGATGCAATTCAACTATCTATTATTAGTTACTATGCTTTGAGACACTGGACAGGACAAATAGTTTCAAAGCACAGAATAAATAGCACTGAACGTTATACATTAGAATTCTGAAAAAGAAAGAAGTGTGAGAAAGGCGGGTAAAGAGAGCTGCTTCCTGAAATCTAATTCTGTCTTGTGTCTTTGCTGTTATAATCTATTGACAGCCATAGTATGTTAAAGTCACAAATACTGCTTTTTGGCTTAGGTAGACTTTTAGGTTGCATAGACTTTTTTTAGGTTATGTGTAGGCTATGGAATTCTGAGGACGAACCATTTTACTTTTTCCTTACAGTAAAAAGTCATTTCTCTTGAATAGAGACGGAGTTGCAAAGACCTGCCTTTCAGGTCTACATCATTAAGTAACAGCAAGTTTCCCTGTGATGTGTGTTTCTCCCAGAGTATTAAAGCTAAAAAAAAAAAAAAATACAATTAAAATCTTTTTGCTTGGAACAGTCTTCAAGGTCAATGAAATGAAGATTATGAAAGCCCTTAAAGGAAAGTATGGGAAATTTTATGATAAGTCTGTCTATCCTCCTATGAGTTGTCAGGCTTGTCTTTGTTTAATAACAAGGCCAAATAATTAACAAATTATCAGTTAAAATCCAAACAAATGTCAAAACCTTCAACAAAAAAAAAATCAGCAACCACAGAGCTACAATACCACCACAAAAAGAGCTGCTCTACTGAACGATGACTAAGCCAAGTAAGTGCAGCAAATGGACATTTTCACAGTGACAAATAGTTTTATTGCTTTAACTGACTATGCCAGCACACTTCCTCATCTTCCCATTTATCTGTACAGGCATATTAAACAAAGACATTAAGTACATTAATAGGATGTGTTTTAGAAGAGGGAGTAGAAAGCAGGAAAGATGCCAACAGCCCAGTTTTACACGCTCATAAATGAGTAACAGAGTGCTTCTAGTTCTTTTTAAACTCTTTGACAGCCAGCAATCTTCAAAGACACAATGAAGTACACCAAGTTAAACATGAACCAAATGCAAGCCTGGTCGGCAGTGTTCAAACATACTAATTATAGCTCCATTACTTGATGACATGAGGTGAAGGAGTTAGACCTTGTCTAAAGCAAAATAATCGCCCCTTGCTTGCTACGTTAAGCACGTTATAACAAATTCCTATTCTTTCACTTAAACATTTGTATTTGATATGTAAGAAACTGGGAGTAAGCCTTCACAGCCATGAACTGAGGCCTATATAGAATGAACTGTGGGACCACCTATATTATTGTCCTTTTATCCAATCTACTCTCAAATTATGGCCATAAATGTTTGTTGAATTTCAACCAATCAAGCTTCTTATCAGTCTTTTTCCTCTACTAGGGTTCTGCAGTACAACAAGTCCTTGGTACCTAAACAAAGAAAACCCCATTCAACTTCCATTATATCTCTACAAACCCATGACAGCCGCTGGGAAATAATCCAAGAACGCCTTGTTTAGGATCAGAAGAAAAGCTCTGGCAATGTTTGGTATGGAGTGCAAGCATACTACTAAATACTGCACAGTATACACTGCATCCTGCCTACTACGTTTGCAAAATATTAAGAAATAGGCAGTGCAACCAATAAAAACTGTAGTTTGATTCATATGTGAAACATGTTTTTTTGGCAATCTGATCATTTCATTCATTAACTGGAAATAGAAAGTTGAGTCAAGCACATTGCATTGTGGGAAGCAGTCCTCTCATAGAATGCAACAGTGCCCACACACTTTTTCAACGGTCTTGGTTCCGAAGGGTATTTTTCATAGGGATTTAGAAAAAGGACTTTGTTTAAGAATTATGAGCTATGAGGTGAATCGCAACATCACAAACTTTGATTTGAAGCTTCTTTTGGGCTCAGCAGAAGAAAACTCATACATGTTTGAAACATCATGAGGGTGAGTAAACGATGACAATTTTCATTTTTGCGTGAACTATGCTGCTAATGGTTTATAAGTTATAAATCCATTCTTCTATGGAGAAAATGATTGGAATTTTAACTTCTGAACCTGAATGTTGTAATCGATTGCAGTGTTCTTTACTCTACATTTCAGCAGATGCAGTTGGTCTATGCATAAAAACCTACTGTGCACACACTCTCAAACAAAGGTATAAAAGCTGCTAGTACCTTTCTGAAAGGTACAGATATGTACCATACTAGAGGGTACTAATATGTACACTTTAGATAGTAATTTGTACATTTAAGGTACTTACATGCACACTTTAGGGAAATGTGTACCTTTTGAAAGGGTACCACCCAGTGACAGCTTTTGTACCTTTTCTTTTTTTTCTTAGAGTGCAGTATTATAAAACATAGACTGAGAGACAGTAAGAGTAGTATGTTAATATCCTATAAGCTCTCTTTGACACAAAGTCTGCTCAAACAGAACACCACAATTTCCAATGCAAGTGCACATTACTACAAATATGTGTAAATTAGCCTGCATTATGCTCCAAACAAAACCTCAGCACTTACGTTTGAATCATCGTAAGAAAGCGAAAAACCACACATTAAGTTTTACAAATGCTGAAACTCCAAAACAACTAAACAGCTGTGTCATGAATTGTGAAAAGTGACAGAGAAATGACCACGGCTGCAATCCTTCTGATACAATGCCACAAAAAACTTTTAAAGATAAGAGATTTAAGCAAAGAGATGTTGTATATATTGTGACCGCAGCATTCTGAAGGCCACAGAGCAGAATGCCACGGTGCACTGGAGCTTCATTTGTTCTGCACCTTAATTGCTTGATGAGTCATTGCACAACAATGCAAAAGTGATTCAACGCGACCTGAAATGGAGCTGGGTGTTTCACCTCCATGTGGTTAGATTCATAATCTTTCATAAGACTCTCAAGCAGATGTGTTCCTACATGACAATATAAAAAAAAATCACATGAAAACCGCTTGTTACACAGTGCAATCTCAGAAACTGTAAAATTAAATTAGATTTGACTAAGTTCACCCAAAAATGAAAATTTGCTGGAAAATATATTCATGATGTTTTTACTCTCATTCTGACGGCACCCATTCACTGCAGAGGCTCCATTTGTGAGCAAGTGATGTAATGCTAAATTTCTCCAAATCTGTTCCGATAAAGAAACGAACTCATCTACATCTTGAATAGCCTGAGGGCGACTACATTTTCAACTATTTTTATTTGTGGGTATTCCTTTAATAATTAAAGGTGCACTCAGTCAATCTTTATCTGAGTTTAGCTGGATCTTACTCATTCCAAAAGTACCACTTATCCTCATTCTGTTTTGATGGGTGACCTGCAGACATCCTGAATCATACTATAGTTACCGCTTATCCACTGGGGCTGGTGCCGGAGCTGGTGCTCAGCCAAGAATGGCACTCGTTCAGAACCGGCTCGTATTTCCACTTTCAAACTGCAGTCAGAGGTTCCCTTGTTCGAGACAAGCAAGATTTAGGGGCCGGTTCCGAACCAAGATCTGTGATCCAAGACTATTTTTCCAGCCCCAGTGGAAAGGTGTTAAGTGTTGACAAGACTCCACGCCTGCAGCATGTATAATGTGTTGTGTGCTATAGGCTACTTTGTAATGACCAATGGATAAAAGAGCTCTATAAAGTGAACATATTATTCTTGCTGTGATTATTAGTAGCCATGGATGAAAATCAACCATTTGCATGACACACCAGGTCACATGATAAAAATGGTGCACTCCATGAGGCAGTGAACCATGTAGATTAAATCAGCTTGTTTTTTTTAGTAGACTAATATATCTGGAGTCTTTATTTCATGTGCTGTAAATAACTGCAATGATATTTCTCTCAAATGCGCTGTTGATTTTTTCCACGTGTAAAGCTTTTTAATTAGCAAACACTACTACATGCACCATTAAATTGAGCCTACATTGTTATATTAGCGTTACTGTGTAAACTAACAGAAAACTTTGCATTCCTGTTCAATGATTTGCATGCTTCTGAAGCAATGCTGTCACATAGCGCCTCTGGCCTGCAGCTCAAATCACTTCCTACTTTCACTCAACAAACTTCTGCTGACATGAGGAGGACAAAATATACATGAAATGGTATTGCATGTTTAATAATGTAACACTGCATTTTGGGCAACATATTAACATCAGCGTATCTGAACGAAATGTCTAACTGCCATGTTTACTAACGTTTAAGACTAATATAATGAGCAATGGGAGGCAACTTACCCTAAAGTGCTGATAAATCCATTGACAGTTCCCTCAGCATACAGAGACACGATATCCCCAATGTGAAGGAAACAGGACCTGTGTTCCGACATATCTGCAAACGTTTCAGTAGATATTTACGATACTTTAACCCCTCTGATCCAGTGCAATGTGTCCAGTCGACTCAGTGTCTCAAGCCACTTGTTTCTTCGCTTTGACAGTAACACATTGTAATCCAGCCGTCCGGAGAAGAGATGTGCTGCTGAGCCCGTGACTTTTGAATTGTGAATCGTCTAACTGTCGCGTTTCTTCATGTTTTCAACTTCTTCCTGTGAAACAAACGAGGCTTTTTCTCACCAATATGCCACTCGAGTGGGAGGAGACTCGCTCGCTGTCCCGTGAAATCAAGGAAGTGATGCCGTCTGTCTTGAATGCTGTGGTATGCAACTAAAAAGTGAGAATGCGACTTGTGTGTTTGGGCATTTGCGCAGTCGTGCTTGCACTTGCGTCGGTGGTGCACAATTATTCCGGAAGTTTATCGTCAAACTTTTTCTTTTACATTTTATTTTATGAATGAGTTTAAACAATACTGTTATTTTTTTGTATAATGTAAAACCAGTATTTAGTATTATTATTGAATATATCTGCACTTCAGTGAAGTGTCATCCAGCTATTTGTTTGTTTAGCTTTTTATTTATTATTATATATGACCAATTATAGCCTACATACAGTAAAAAATTAAAATACTACTTTAGAAACCATTCTGATTTCGCCATTAGCCTATTGCTTCAGTTCTAAATATTTAATAAAGCAAATAGCCATATGCCATAGTCATAAACAGTGTTGGGGAAACGTTACTTTTAAAAGGAATGGGGGCATTACCACTATGCGTTACTCCATAAAAAAGTAAACTAATTTACGGTCTTAGTACTTTTTATGGAAAGTAATGCGTTAACTTACTTTTGCCCCCCCCCGGGCGGGTACTTTTAAACTCTGGACAGGGCTTGCTTGTTTGTTTTTAAAATAAAAAAGTTCTGTTTTTGGCAAATATAAAAGCCTTTTCACACCAAAAGTGAAATGAATAAGCCTCAGGCTGAAGGGAAAGTAAATTTACGTCCGTACAGTAGAATGCAGAAGAAGAAATTTCAACACAAAAAAAGACACACAAATGTTTGTCTAGAGTAATTTATTAGTACGGTTGAACTGGATCATCGAAGGTCAGAAGCAAAGACATTGGTTAATAGAATGGGATTAAATACATAAAGGATATTTGTGTTGTTTAACATTTAATTATTGCAGGTTTACGTCATATTCTGAGTTGCATTATTTTTATTCATTTTGAGGAATATGGAATCTGTGTTTTTTTGTTTTTTTTGGTTTTTTTCCCACCCGTGAGTGAGAGGAATTAATGCATATTCATATTTATTTTAGAATTACAGTAACATCTTCTGATTTCTCTCAACATGGGGACAGGAGAGCTGTCAATCAATAAATTGAAAAAAAAAGTAACTTGCGATACTTATTTGAAAAAGTAACTCAGATATTCTCTTGTAAATTAAAAAGTAATGCGTTACTTTACTAGTTACTTGAAAAAAAGTAATCTGATTACATAACTCGCGTTACTTGTAATGCGTTACCCCCCAAACTGGTCATAAATGTTTGTGATTTATTGAATATATTAGCCTATATTTTAAAAATGTACCCTTTGTGTTTGTCTGGTTGATGTTCATTTAATGCATTTTTTGTGCTATTTGAAAAATGAAAGTTCCTTATTTGATAAAGCAAAATAATTTTGCTAACATTCTTTTGAATATTTTAAATGAGATAGCTTTGTAACCTATATAAAAAAAGTTACTTAAAGGTCATATAACTTGTGTCTTTGAATAATCTATAGACCACCTTTGCATAATCACAGAAACAACTGTTTGCTTACCAGACATGAGCAAAGTCCTCGTTGTAAATTCGCGTGTAGGCCTACCTAAGATAATGAACAGAAAATGACTGATAAGGTTATAATAACATTACTGATTAATGGATCTATTTAATATTTATTCAGGGGTAATTTGTTGAAGAAATATAATTAATAACACTGTCTAATCTTACAATTTGGGATTTTACTTCTCTAATTACCTATGGTTTTGTACGGAACAAATAGTACTCTTTCTGGATCTCTTAATCTCAGGTTTGTTATAACTAGCTGCACTTGCCATCTAGGTCACGAGAATGGAACTCATCCAAATCAAACACAGGTCACAGGTGGGTTTTGTTGTTCGATTACAACTGAAATTGTGTTTCATAAGTAACAATTCCAACTTCACAGGTTTATGAGTTTACAAAGAAAACCGAGGTAAAAATAAAGATCGACAAATATAATATACTACTTTTTACCACCACACTTGTTCCCCACGGTCTTTGAATTTGAATCACACTAATCTTAATTTCGAACTATTGTTTTGTTTCTTGTATATGGATACGGGGGTGTACCGACATTTGGTGAAAATTTATGTCACCACCACCTTTAGGAAATATATTTACTGGAAAAATGGTGACGGGTTCAATACTATTTTACCCAACTATGAAAATAGCTGCGTGGGTATGTCCAGGATATAGCTATAAAGAAAAAAATAGATATAAAAAAATATATATATTATATATATATATATAATATATATATATTATATATAAGAACAAAATATATATAAAATAATGAATTGCGTTACACATTTGTTAATTAGTTTATTATCGAGAAATATGTTTCCCCCCCTTGTTTTCTTCATTTGTTTTTGGATTCGTATGTTCAGTGACGCAATGTTCAGTTTTACAGGAGAATGCACAACGATGGTGCTAAGAACAAGCAGTTTCATGGAAACATGTAAACGTCCTGTTTATCAATACATTTCCCCAAAAAATGACCCAGATGTATTTTGTGCATATCACAGCCTACATATCTGTGTATATGTATTGCTAGAAAATATTTTATTCAAATTTATCTTATATACGTGTGGCAAGCACTTCTTAATTCTTACTTTCATCAGGAGGTGGTGGCTTTTTAAAAGGTCAGTGTCCAGGTCTCACACACTGCTTAAACATAATGTTTTTATATTTCTGCATTTAAATCCCATTTATGTGTTTAAAGTAATCAAATTTCCAAGTTCTCCTCACTATAAGACCAGCAGCAAGCCTTTTTTTCAGAATTTAAGTGAATGAGTGTGACTGCACTCATATGGTTAGTCTACAGTTATTATAATGAATTAGCTTTTCATCAAATCAATAGACATCTATGGTATGTCAGCATTTATATACTATATAAATATACTTATGAGGTCCTCACTAAAATAGTGAAACCTACAGCATGAAAAAACTCACCTGTGAGGGCATTTGAGGTGATAATGTATTTGAAAGGCTTATAAATGGACCAAATCATGTTTAAATCTACAGATGTCAATAGGTTTGTATGACTGGCAGATTTATCACGGTTAGGATTTAGCAAATATCATCAGCTTCATAGAAAAACCACTGTGTCTATGAGTGGTCCCCACTTACACAGCTAAAGTTTGCGTGTGTGTATATTGGTATGCCTATGTACGGGGACCAACATGTCCCCACAATTATTCAGACAGTTGACCCTTGCAGGACATTTTTGAGGTTCTCATTTGAAGTTTTCGAAATGTAAAAGTTTAGCGGGAGGGTGTAGGGCGATAGAAAATATGGTTTGTACAGCATAAAAACCATTACGTCTATGGAATGTCCCCATAAAACCAACGTGTGTGTGTGTGTGTGAGAAGAGAGGATATAGGAGGGGGGGGGGGGGGGGGGGGGGTATTATTTCATGTAATTATATTTAATAATTTCGTGATATGGAAAAATAAATTGCCATTGTTTCACACCTGGCATAATGTCAAGACACACATGAATTTTTTATTCATGTTGGTTGGTGTGCGAAATGTTTTGCTACGTTTTCCACACTATCATAGGGGGCCCCTATCGATGTGGGAGCCCAAGGAATGGTGTGAGGGGACCATCTGCATCTTCCCCTTCATGAATGTGTTTCAGGTTTGATTGACAGACAGCAAACATTAAAAACACACAGATGCTACCGGATCATTTCCAGAATGACCAACACAATCTTCCAAGACGAGCAGTGCAAATTAGCATCTGGTTTAAGACAGGCTTTTTTGGGGTCTTAAATAATGGCACATAATATACAGGGAAACGGACTAGCAACAAAACGTTAGTAAATCGCGTTGCGTGGTTCATTTGAATAATGTCCTCACATAAATTTAGCATCTGAAAATGAAACTCCTACAAATGCAAATAAAGTCAGAGGAAAAAGTAACTGTCCAAATCTTTTCAGTGCAAATTTTTCACTGCGTGCCTTTAGTAAATCCTGACAATGGTCTTTCAATGCCAAAAGAGGGTTTGCATTGGCACAAGCTGTTAGTAAATCTGGCCCTTAGTTTTTTTATTTTAAACATGCTAATTGTAACATAACAGATGAATGCAAAGAGTCAACATTAATGTTATAACATCAAATAAATAGACTCAACATCCCCAAAGCAATAGCAAAGCCACTTTAATAACACAGAACACATCTCAGTCAAAGTATACACAAACAGAATATGTGAAATTTTAGTTAAGACAATTAATCAAGCAAGAGAGTCATTGAACATAAGTACCTCAGCACTGTGCAAAAATAAGCATTTAAGAAAAAACAGTTAATCAGTTAAACAAGCCGTATTTATTTCAGTGTTTGACCCTGGCTCTCCACAAAGGGTACACTTATTTGATTTACAGCGGTAGAGTGGAATGCGACTAGCAATCACCTTAAGTTTCTCTCTCAGCTCATCTTGTCTGTTTTGATCTTGCGTCCAGATGTTTTTGAAAGCAAAAGCTTTAATTCCCTTGTATGCTTTTAATTTATCAAGCCCTCCTGTAATCTTATACTTCCCACTGAGACAGGTGTTCATACAGGGAGAGTTTAAGGTGTAGAAAACCACACAACCATCCTTTCTCTTATTCAACAAGTTTGTCAAGGGTGAATTATCTGGAGGGTTCATCAGTAAAAACTCTGAATGAGCAGTGTTTGGTGTCTTCTGTACTCCTGCAGCAATGAGCTCTTTGCCTTCGTAAACTGGTCTTTCATCAGCACTTATGATATTTTTCACATTTACGTTTTTGTCTTCTTTCAGGAATGTCGATGGTATGAAACCATTCTCACACTGAGTCTTTGGGACATTGATGGCTACTGCATACTGCCCTATTTCATAACTAAAAAAAAAGAAATGTTCACAATTACATATTCAAAACTGAGGTACTGGTCAAACATGCATGCTGGAAAAGTGTGAATGAGTGCAAACAGATGTATTATCTCTTCTTGTATTTAGTCTGAAAATAATAAATTACACGTAAAACTCAAAATGTAATCAGAAAGTGCAAAAATCCCCACAAACAAAATGTTTCAACTAACCTTTACTTCAGTAAAATGAAAACTTACTTCTGATGAAAAAAATCTTGTAATTTTGGCCAGAGTTTCGATGTCCACAGGCTCACCCTCCACACTTTGAGAATAAAGAGGAAGCAGAGAGACCAGGAGAAGGGCTCTTGACAGCACAATAAAAACCTAAATTGTTGAAAAAAGCAAAATCATCAACAGTCCTATTTCATCTGTGTAGTATATTACTGTGTGAACTGCACAGCAAACTTCTCCAGTTTTATGATCAGGTTAAAACCGAACGGATTAAAATTAGAAAACTGTTTTTAACTGCATTAATGGTGTTAAAATGGGATGGTTTTACTTAAGTTGGTGGACCATGGACATTTTTATTGAGCTGAAATATTGCTGTGGGCAGCACCTTTTACAAGTACAGTCAAGTGTTAACAGCGGCATAGTGAGTTCTTGATGGGGATTTCCCAGTTGATTTTCTTTGTTTGATTGTATTGTACTGATTGGATTGTACTGAGTATTGTAAACCCTCCACGACTGTGTACCAATGAGCACAAATGAGAAGGGTCTAGGCAGCACCATCATTTTGACACCACAACTAAAGTGTCAGCAATTGGACACTTAATACAACTGCATATCACTAGAAACAAAATAGGACAGGATATAGGCTTCAAATGCCATCTGTGCTTATAAGAGAGACATTAACAAAGCCTACAGTAGCCTATTGACATCTGATGAGACCCAGACCGCCAGCATGTCTTTTTAAATCTTTGCATCTAAGGAAATAATGGTCTGAACATTGAATCAATGCCTGACATGCATATGCCTCACTATCTCTGCAGACCTCCACCATTTCTAGGAGAAGATTGAGAAGGCAATCAAACACTTTCTATTTCCCAGAGGAGAGGAACTTTCAGGTTTGATTCCAAAATGAAAAGTATGATGGAAAGAACACCATCACAAACAACATCACAGGCACGTGCCTATGCATACCAAGCATATGTCCATCACCAACATCATCTTTTGATGCTTCTAAGAGATTGGTTATTAGTGATTATTAGTGGTTATTAATGTTAAAAGCAACAGTGACATTAGCAGTGATCATTTTTTTAAATGAAAATTTTATGTAGATTAACAATTGAATGTAGTAATGATACATACATACCATGATGGCTGTGATGGATTGTAGAGAAGATGCAGAGAACTGAGTGTTGAATCTGCTCTGCATTGCAATTTGAGACAAGCAAATGTGTTTAATTTATTCTCTTCTTGTGTTTGCCCTTATGCAAAAAAGAAGGATAAGCTACTTGTAATCTTCAGCACAGCAGGGATGTCTCTATCAATGTCTGTTTAATGAAATGTTTGCCATTTTTTTCAAATAATTCAGTTAACCAGATATAGTTCATAACTTACTACTGTATAATAAAGTCATGTTAAATCATAATAGTGAGTACCTTTGATGCACTAACTTTGTAAAGCACCTGAAATACTTTGTAAGGCTGAAACCAGCAGCCTGGATTAAGAAACTTATTTAGGCAAAATAAGTGTCTTCTGAGAAAGCATGTCAGAAACCAATGCTGAATGACTGTAAAATTGGTTTTATAATATATGCATTGAAAATAATTTCCATTAAAACAGAAATTGGTAGATTGGGTCATCAGTTGTGGATCTTTGTGCAGAGTACACATGCTTCCATCAGTGAAGACAATTTTTATGTTTTGCTTCTACTGAGAAAAAAATATCTAGGTTATAAGTAGGGGAAAACAACCTTTCCTTTGCCTTTCTATGTTCAGTTTAACTTAACATTTTTAATGCATTTTACTAATTTAAAACTGAGCCAACATGATGATTTTACTTTTTATAATAAACGTATAAATGTTGACCTATTTAAAGAAGGCTTCCCTGCAAAAGAGCCAAGTTTCTTATTCCCCACAATGCCTTGAATACACAAATGAAGCAGGCAAAAGTAGACAAGCACCTTCAGTGGCCTCATGTACGCCTAAACTTAAAATGACAAAATTGTCATTATTGAGGAAAAGAACTTAGAACAGCACTGAACATAGTGCTCCACAAATGTTTATGCTTTTCGTGTGTTTCAAATTTTCTTACCAAATTACTAGGCCTCCATTACTGTAATATTGAAGAAAACGGATTCATTTGACAGCATATTTGAAAATGTGTTGTTTCTAATGTGAAATAAAGAACGAAATTAAGTTTTTGGCTGAAGTGAGAAAAATTACAGCATGAGATGCTGTATGTGTCAAAGCAAGTTTGCATGCACACAATAAGCGTCATCTGTTTTGATGATATTCAAGTTTTATATGTGCACCAAATGCTTTATTACACTGAACCTAACACTCCAAAGAAGAAACTTAAGAAACTCACAACTTGCATGTACATTTCCAACAGACAGAAACATTAATTCTGTACTATGTTTTACTGTGTTCATAGACAGATAAATGCATGCAGATATCTGTAAGTTCAAGTCTGACAAGAAAACTCTTCCACTGCGAAGGCCCTTTGCATTTGATAAGATATGCATGTATTTTCATATCTGAGCAGAACCTTTGGTCATGTTTCAAACCTGCACAACTCTGATTGGCTCACATCAATTATCTTTTGTCTATAGCCAACCAACCCTTCAAGGACTTCTTGAATTTGTGAGCTGTCTAGGTTCAATGTGGAGAGACTGATCTGGTTTGACCTGATGATATCCAACAAAACTGAAAGAACAGGCAATAACTTCCTCAGTCTATTAGTGCACTATAAACTGAATAATTTAAATACTATAGATTGGAATGATTTGTATTTGTTGTTATTTTCACCATTGTTTTGTAGAAAAATTGAACCAATAAATGTAAATAAGATGTTATTAATGAATCAGGAGTCCTGCTGAATAATACTAAACATAAGAAACAAAAGAACAAAAGAAAAGAAACCTGATGAATACAAACTAAAATCCATGACAATTATTCTAACAGTGCATAACTGTGACAAATATCTAAATATGTAATAATTGTACCCTATAATAAAAATGTTACTCTATAATAAGATCATCGATCACTGCATTTTATGACTATACAGAGCAGACTTTGCCCCCCTTTTGGGCAGGGTGCTGAAAGTTTGATGCATTTTTCTGAATCATTCCCAAGCTATTTTGATCTTCTGCATATTCATACAGGTGGGTGGTGTGACTTTGACGTATGACTCTATGCAGAGTCTGTTTAGAGAGCCCTTAATTACATTTATGAGTAAAAACTAATTTAGTTTTTTATGTATTGACACTTGCCTTGCTTTAATAAATTTGGCAATCAAGCACAAAATAGATTCCAATATCTAAAAGTCTTTCTGATCCATTATCTTCACAGTATACCACTGTCTATCGTACTGTTGATTAAACAGCATATCAAACCATGGACCCAAGTGTAAAATCCTATATAAAGCAATTTTCAGTTTTCCCCAGAGAAGTTTGTGCTAAATTGTGTATCCCAGACTGTCGTGAAAATGGCATATCTTGGCTGTCTTAGCTTGAAAGAGGAATGTTCTGAGGCATCAGGGTTAAAGGGTTAGTTCCCCCTAAAAATGAAGATTCTGTCATTAATTACTCACCCTCAGGGCACCGTGGGGGGGGCAAGGGGGGGGTGCCGTCCCGCGTTAGAGTGTAAATGGATTTGGGAATTCGATGTCAATGCTGCCAATTACTGCGGGAACACGGAACGCGATTTCTACCGAGGGGGATTTCTACAATTTCTTTCTACAGCATGAAGCTATTTTGTGTTCAGAAGATTAACAAAGGTCTTATGGGTTTGAAACGACATGAGGGTGAGTAATTAATGACAGAATTTTCACTTTTGGGTAAGCTATCCCTTTAAATTTTGAAAAGACCTAATGGGAGGAAAAGGGTGACAGATTGCACTCCACTCCACACTCCACTATCGCGACTACCCCCCCACTGAATGGGATTTTGAAATCGAACCCTCCACCCCCCCCCCCCACTGACTGTGACTATCCTCCTTGCGCAACCCGCCACATACCACACCCAGTGAATGTGATTTTGAGGGGCCCCCTTAAAAAATTCAGTGCACAGGGCCCAGAATTCCTAGCGACGGTTCTGGTCAAAGAACACTGAGAAAAATGCATGGGTGGGTTGGATGCAGTGTATAGACTGATGAGCCAAAACATGATGACCAATCACAGGTGAAGAGAATATTGTAGATCAGGGGTGCCCAAACTCGGTCCTAGAGGGCCGGTGTCCAGAAGAGTTTAGCTCCACTCTGCCGTCACACCCCTGCCTGGAAGTTTCTATTCTGCTATTAAGACCTTGATTTAGCTGCTTCAGGGTGTTTGATTTAGGGTGTAGCTAAACTCTGCAGGAACACTGGCCCTCCAGGCCGAGTTTGGGCACCCCCTGTTGTAGATCATCTCCTTACAAGGCCACTTATTAAGGTCTGGGTAGACTGGATGGTAAGCAAGCAATTGCTTCTCATAAACAAACCTATTGGGTGAAGAAGAAATGAGCAGGAATAAAGATCATCTGAGCAACTTTGACAAGGGCCAAATTGTTAAAGGGTTAGTTCACCCAAAAATGAAAATTAGCATGTGTTTTACTCACCTTCGAGGCATCCTAGGCAAAGCTCTGAACCGGTTCAAGGAACGAAAACGAAAACCGGAAACGAACGAAAGTTTGACAGGAACAGAACCAGAAACAGAAATGAAATAAAATTGTATAGTTCCGAACAGAATCTTGAAATTTGCTGTCAACCAATCAGTTATTCAAGTAGTACTTGCCTGTGCAAATGTGACGGTGACGCTGACGCCAGCGAGTGAAATGTCCGCTCCTGTCGCAATGCACCGGCGTTATCCGAGGATAGTGTAAGTTGGATTCAACATCACACGCACATGCAGCGCTTCTGTGAACAGAGAAAACAGAATAAAACTATAGGCTTACATAAAAATAAATGTAGGCATATACACTAAATATATTTCACTTAAATCATTGACAGATTAGCAAAACGAAAGAAAAAATTGTGCTGAGTTACGGTTCTTGTGACGCGTTCCAAAGTTCTCGGAAAGGAAAACGAGACAGCAGAAAGTAGTTTTCTTTATTTTGCAAAAAGTTTTACGTTTTTTATTTATTTTACAGTTTTATTTATTTTGCAAAATCTTGACAGTTTTGAATAATGTCTTCTGTATAACCAACCAGCGTTGATATGACCATTGCGCTGGCGCCTCACACGCACACGCAACATATTTTTGCGATATTGCAGCATGTTCATTATCAAAATAAAATACAGTTAAAGAAACAAATAAAAAGTTACACTGCTCCGTTGTACAAAATTTGTCACGTTCAGTGTGACCAGCTCCTCACTGTGCTGATATATAGCCGGTGTAAAGGATGATGTTTTACATTGATGAAAGTACAAAGCCTATAATAAATAATATTTTAGCATCCAGATACGTCACAATGGAAACATTTGGATTCGTGCCGAATGAGAGAGGTAGGCATCAGTTTCACAAAAAAATTTTTTTGATTGACATTATTATAGCCTAAACGCGACTTATGCATTTTTCACTCCCAAAACGTTTTTTCAACAATGCAACAAACATTTTTAAATATCTTAAAAATACTTGAATGTCTTTAAAGTGTTGATAATTTTTTTTTTTCTTTTGTTTACTAACCTACATTTGGCCAAAATCTAGAAAAGATGCTGCTGTATTGGCTGACTAAGCGCAGCGGTATAGGCTAACGTTACCAGATCTCTTCCTGTTTTTTTCTTTTTCTTTTTGAGTAAAGAAAACGCTGTACTTTATTATTATTATTATTATTATTATTATTATTATGAGAGGCAAAGAAACATTGTTTTAAAAAAAACTAATTGAACGCGGTATTTCTTCTACCCAAAAAAAACACAAACGAACCGGTTTCGGAACGGTAATAATCATAAGGAACGCAGGAACAGACGTTAAAATAAATATCGATGCTGTCGGAGTGACCGATTAATTTCTTTTTTGCGTTTTCAACCCTGATCCTAGGTGTATATGACTTTTCTTCTTTCAGACGAATCCAATCAAAGTTATATAAAAAATTGTCTTTCACGTGGCCCTTCCACTTGTGCTTTATTTAACGTTTTGGACTGTTGAACAAAAACACCCGCCCACTGCAATGATAGAGCTTAGAAGAGCCAGGACCATTTTTAATATAACTCCGATTGGATTCATCTGAAAGAAGAAAGTCATATACACCTAGGATGCCTCGAGGGTGAGTAAATCACAGGCTAATTTTCATTTTTGGGTGAACTAACCCTTTAAGGCAAAGATACTGCATGGGTCAGAGTATCTCTGAAATGGCAAGTGCTGTGGATTTCACCCGGTCAGCAATGGTGAGAATTTACCAACGGTGGTTTGAGGAGGGACAAACCAAAAATCAGCGGTGTTGGGCGCCCAAGGCTTATCAATGCACAAGGGTAACAAAGCCTATCCCGTCTGGTCCAAGCCAACAGAAGGTCTAATGTGGACCTAATTACAAAAATTTGTAATAATGTATGAGAAGAATCTATCACAACACACACTGCATCACACTCTGCTGCGTGTGAGGCTGCGTAGCCACAGACCAGGCAGAATGCCTATGATGACCCCTGTCCACTGCCGAAAGTGCCTACAGTGGGGCATGCACGTGTCAGAACTGCACACATAAATTGGGAATGGTTTGAGGAACATGATGAAGAGTTCAAATTGTTGCATTGGCCTCCAAATTCCCCAGATCTCAATCCAGTTGTGCATCTGTGGGATGTGCTGGACCAAGAAGTTCGATCCATGCGGCTCCACCTTGCCATCTACAGGACTTGAAGGATCTGCTGCTAATGTCTTTATGCAAGATACCACAGGACACCTTCAGGAGGCTTGTAGAGTCTATGCCTCAGTGGGTCGGCACTGTTTTGACAGCATGTGGAGGACCAACAGCATATTAGGCAGGTGATCATAATGTTTTGGCTCATTGGTATAGAGTAATGTTTATTTATTAGTAACTAAAATCAGCTAAATACCATGTGAGTAATACACTAATCATACACCGATAATAGACGCTAATGCCACTAATGTCATTCTGAGCCATCTTTATCTGTCCTGGAACAACATCCATGTTGATCCAGAAACAACATTACAATCAACTAATCAGATTTGAGAGACAGGTTTCCAGCAAGGTTTCTCCCGATCTTAGATTTGGTTAAACTCGCCTGCACTGCCATCTAGTGTCATTAGGGTGAAATAAACAAAATAAAGTCACATGGTCACATGGATGATTTTTTTTTCTCTCAATTATTAGACTATTGAATTTTATTTTCATAATGTAATAAAATCTCTACAGTCACTAAATGTTTAATCGTTTACCAAAAACATTTTTTTTTATTACAGTTTAATTTTCATTATTACAGTTGTACATGTGGAAATTGTTAGATGAGATGAAACTAATGATAGATATATGTATAAATAAATGAAATATACTGTTGGGTTCTTTACAGACAAATTTATGTTTTCCTTTAACTTCATCAATGCTTTTCAATGCTTTTTTCTGGAAGTTAAGGTAAAAAAAAAGCTATTTATACAAATAATGACTTGAATGCAACTCTATGATGAATCAAGTTCATCATCCAAATGATTTAACTGAATTAATTATTTAAGTAATTAACGAATTCACTTTTAGATAATAGCTAAAAGGGCTTTCGAAACCTAAACCATCATGAATTACAAGGACGTTTCTTGGCACGTTTTTTGAAAATAGAGTTTACAAAATCAGTCATCCTGATTTATCACTGATTCTGTTACAAACAACGTCTAATAGCTAACTATAACTAAGTAAACTAACTGACTGGCCCTAACTAACTAGCTAAATGTGAATAGCAACCCAATAATCAACTTATCACGTGGTCACAGAAAGGAACGCTCAGATCAGATGCTTGACATTTGCTCAGAGTTTCCATGAGGTTACAGCTCTTGCGAGACTCCGACATCTACTGACTTTCTTACCTATCTCTCTAAAGAAACACGAGGTCATCACGCAGTACTGCTCGCTGCACACCGCACACTACATATCAACACAACAATACGGCTATGCTCCACCTCCATTGACCTTAGGCGACAAGGCAGCAGACCTCCCTCACACAATACCTGCTGAGTCACACAGCCCAAGCATGCTTATTTCACTTTAAACGGAGCTGGATTCTGTTTTGCGGATAAACTATAGCAGAGACATTGTACATTTGGTTCAACTCTTTCCCCTCAAGCAGCCCGATTCTCAGATCACTCGGGAACGACTAGGCGGTAAGTGGCACAGACGTATAGAATCGACACTTACAGTCAGAAATAACTGGCTTGTCTGAAAACATCTGCGACCTAAACGTTTGTGATCGCGCGATTTTGCTTAATAGAAACAAAGAAGTAAGCTAAGGTATTTTACAGCATGTTTTTATTACATCTGCATGGCTTTGACTGTGGATTTTTAAAAAATGATCTTCACCGTAAGCCTACACTAGTTGCCCATGTCTGTTAGAGCAGGATCAGGTGCCTTTGTTTCCCACGCTGCACTGTCACAGTGATGGTGCGAGTCAAAGCTTCTTTATAATGCAACAATAAAGCATGCGGTAATCAAATATAGGCTAATGCTGAAAATGTACTGTAGTTGGGTCATTCCTTATAAAAGGTGCCCTTTGTGTTTCCCATGAAAATGTGTAAACAATGACAAAACATGGTTTTTACTATATTATAAAAGGCACATTATTGTTGTCTTTCTGTATGAAGGATGTGTTTGCTTAATTAAAGAATATAGTATTTATATTTAGCACTCTAGATCTTACCTGACCTTAACATGTTAACCATGTTACCATAATCTGTAAACAAAAATTATTATTGTGAATTTGATATTCCTAAAATTATTACTGCAAACTTCTATTTTTAATTCATTTAGGTTGATCTTATATAGTCAACTCTTAAATCATGATTTTGTATCATAAACAAATATCGAAAACTAGATTTTTGTAGAAATATCAGCATTAAATTCCCTTTCTAATAAATACCTTGTAGATTCATGACCTTCAGCACCGGGATTGTAGTGAATAAATTAACTGTAAAGCTATTGTTTAGTGTAGCTGATGGCACAATCAATTTAGTAACAAGAAGGCATTTTCAGATATGTATATATATGAAATATGCTTTTAAAAATAAAATGTTTCAATGGAAAAGGCACCCAGTTTCATGTAATGACCCAGTTTCTGCAGGCTCCACAGAAGAAAACAGACAGGCTAATAGTTAAAAGTTAGAAACTGAACATATAGCATATAAACACACGTAAGTACTTACTAATGATATAATAAGTGTATATATACAATATGGACTCAAGAATATCACTTAAGAATGCTGAATGATAAATACTAACTGCCTATTGAGAATGTGGTAAATAATCCTCCTGAATTGTTGAAAATTGCATAACGTTTATAGGGGCTTTCAATGTCTGGGTGCTTGACGTCATAAGTATTGGTAAATGCAGATTAACCCATTTAATCCAATTTGTGAACAAAATTTATGTTGGAGTTTGAAGGGCCTTAAAAGAGTTGTTGTTGCGTTATAGAGTTATCAACTACTGATGAAAGTGCAGGTTTTCTGGAATTTATGTAAACATAATTTTATTCTCTTTTTCACCACAACTAATTAGTAGAAATGTTTTAATTATTGTTTGCAGTTACCCATTTGGTCTTAGTGAGTAACTTTCTTTAGACGCAAAGGGTCTAAAGTTGAAATAAATGTAGTGGGTGGCTTTTCTAATCCTTTCTTGCTTTTCAGAAGCTCCAGAGACATGGATTTTGGGATTGGACACATTATTGTGGGAATGACTCAAGCCAAACTTGCATCTGATTCTTAATCAGTCCTCTGTTGTTGGATATATAATGCCGGATTACTCAAGATGATGGAGTTGAATTATGCTTTCATAAGTGAAAACGGGAAGGAAGTGGATAAAACTTTGGACTGGAGTTACGTAGACTGGCATGAAAAGAAAACGGTCAGAGAAACAGATGCACAGACCCAAACCCAATGCGTACAAAGTAAGGACAAAGACACACAAACTGCTAGTCCTTTCATAATGCGAATAGATTTAGGAAGGACGTCCTCCAGACTGAGGTACGGTTCCCTTACAGAGTCTGACCGCATGCCTCCACACTTATTTCAGTTTGACAGACAAGCCCCGGCCCGCATCTCCACATCTCCCACTCTGAGGAGGATGAGGAGCACGAGAATCTTCTACAGAGATCCAAGCAAGTCAGACGGTCCTTTAGGAGAGGAGCCTCCCACTCCCACGAGTCCCCTTCCTCCATTATTCCGGCAGAAATCTCCACTGGTGGTTCAGTCGGATGGAGAGAATGGGAACTTTGAATCTTCAGTGATTTATGGGACAATTAGATCACACAGATCAAAGACCCTTGACAATGGCGTAATTTGCAAAAGCAAAGAGTCTCATGATTCAAAAGAGCCAGTTTCTGATGATAATGAGAGCACAACCAATGACAATGACCAGGTATACAATGAGTTCAAGATTTCTTAAATAAATCAATTAAAAATTTGATTTTTTAAAAATTAAAAATGGTTTTGCATTATATTATAGGTTTTGCATTCCTAACCCTAAATATATATGAACAGGAAATATGATACTGTACTGAAACTTATTACATCTATCTAGCGATCTGATATTTTTTAATATTCCATGCTGTCCATGGCAAATGCAACTGGCACCATCCTCGGTATTACGGTATTATCGTTTTTTTTTTGCAGAAGGTTTAAGGTAATATACAGGTAAAATAATGAATTAAAAACTTATGAAAACTTATCTCCACTTATGCATGTATTATATTTATGTAGTAGTTGTATAAAATTAGCTTATTTTTTTTAAATAGTTCATTTTCATTTTAATATTTTGTGTGCTTTTGGCATTTTTTTTATATTATTATTTCAGTTATTTTTAATTCATTTTTAGTTATAGTTCAGATTTAGTTTTTATTTATTTTTCCATTAGTAGTTTTAGGGCGTCACTTTCATTTTAAAATAAGTTTTTCATATAATATTTATATTTTAGTTTATTTTATTTGAGATTTATTTCAATTAACAAACATGTTTTTTAATAGTTTTAGATTCTGTTAACAATATTAACCTGATCATCTGCTGGCTTATTATTATCCATTTCTGCTGACTTTATATTATCCATTTCTAAGTTGATAATAATCAGTTTCCTTTGTTATGATATGTGATGATAATCTTTTTTACAAATGGCAAGAATCTTTCCGCTCTTAGCAAAGAAAGCCTTGTCTCATTCTTCTTCGAACTCCCAAAGTAGTAGTAGTTCACAATAAAAGCTTCTGACGGCAATTGAATCAGTTGCTTCGTGCACTGACAGCTTCGAGCAAACCCTCTGATGAGACTCCTTTCAACACAGTCAGCAATCACCAAATAATGGAAGGGTCAGTGAAGGATCAAAAATATAAAAGAGAAGCCCCATTCACTCCTTTCAAGCATTGATCCAAGCCTTGCCACAATAGAGTGAGATATCAGTAGAAGTGAGAACTTTAGGGGTCTTTAACTCACACATTGCATGATGATATCCTCTGAAATTGATATTTTGCAACTGATGACCAGTGTTTTTCCCTCATCAAGTACTTTGCTCACGTTTTGCTGTATCTTCTTTTGATTACAGGTCAAGGATCCCTGTCATAAAAGGTATGTGATCTGTCTCTATCTAATGTTTTGCATAAACCGTCCCCACCCGAGTCATATTTGCATGTGAACCATAATTCTGCCCTCAATGTCCTAGTCACTTTGTTCTGTGTCAAACCAGCGTTTCCTTGTTCACTTAAACTATTTGTCCTGTACGTGTTGCTCAACATCTTTAATTTGTAGTGTTGTTTCATTAATCCAGGAATTAGTTTGTGTGGAAACACACTGTTTGGGGTAATGTGGCCAAAGCAGGACACTTTTTCAGTAGAGCGCCACCATGCTGACGCAGGGGGAGCTGGGGTAGAGGGAGGTTCATTGTTCATTGTATTGCTGCTTTGTTAGCTGTGCATGAACTTTTAAGAGAGAGCTATTGTCCCATCGTTCAGCCCAGACAAACTCTCATTAGTGCTGCTTTTCTCCCCGTTGGGCCCACTGTGCTTGGACCATGGTCGTCTTTTCAGCGGTGGATAATTAGGCAGCTATTGTGGCCTTAATTACAGTATGGCACCGTCTGATTGCAGTGCTCATCCCTGGACGGCGATTGGACAGGACAGTTATTCATTATTCCGTGGAGGTGCGAAGACAAAGCTCCCTTCTTTGTGGCTGTGCCGGGGTTGGGATAGTCAGCATAGAGGGCTGCTTTATTCTAGGACTGCATTGTGGATGTGCCTCTAGATAACAAGCCATTAGCAGTGACCTGTTTTTTAATGTCGGTAAAAAGGAGATGTGCTGAGTGACTTTAACTTGTAGGGTTTCAAAACCTAATGTACTGGCATCTGTGTTTCTGTTTGCATTTGCAAAAGAGAAGTCAGAAGTGTAAGTAGCAAACACATGAGGCTTTTTATTAGCCTCTGTATCTCTGAAAAGGTCCAAAAGGATGCAAATGATAAAGTAAAACGTTAATAAGGAAGCATTTGATGGGTTCATTGTGCCAGGTGCTGTGGGAATGGGTGTTCACTTTATAATGCTGAAGAAATTATATCTCATAGCAACTCTATATGACTCAAGTGTTTATTGGTATATGATCCCATATTTACTGTGATGAACACAGAAAGATTGATAATAGTATCTGCAGTTGTTATTATATTTAGCTCTTCAGTTAGTGAACTTATGTTGGCTTGACAAACTCAAGCTATGTACACCAATCTTGTCACAGACCTTCATCCATCCATCCGATTTAATTTAGCTTAAAAACCAAAACCATTTAATCAATTAATCAAATTTTTTTAATAATCAATACTTGATTTTACTAATCAACTGAATTGTATATAAAAATAATTCCGTTTTTAACTTGTTCATTATAATCAATATGTTTCTACTGCAGTTCTTTGTTGAATTATAAACATTGAAATGGTGGCTATAATAACTTATTGATAGATTTATTCAAAATGCATTAAATAATTAAGACAACAGGTTAAGTAAAAATGAATGAATATGATATACAGTGGGGAAAAAAAGTATTTAGTCAGCCACCAATTGTGCAAGTTCTCCCACTTAAAAAGATGAGAGAGGCCTGTAATTTTCATAATAGGTATACCTCAACTATGATAGACAAAATGAGAAAAAAAACAGAAAATCACATTGTAGGATTTTTAAAGAATTTATTTGCAAATTATGGTGGAAAATAAGTATTTCGTCAATAACAAAATTTCATCTCAATACTTTGTTATATACCCTTTGTTGGCAATGACAGAGGTCAAACGTTTTCTGTAAGTCTTCACGAGGTTTTCACACACTTTTGCTGGTATTTTGGCCCATTCCTCCCTGCAGATCTCCTCTAGAGCAGTAATGTTTTGGGGCTGTCGCTGGGCAACACAGATTTTCAACTCCCTCCGAAGATTTTCTATGGGGTTGAGATCTGGTGACTGGCTAGGCCACTCCATGACCTTGAAATGCTTCTTACGAAGCCACTCACTCCTTCGTTGCCCGGGCGGTGTGTTGGGGATCATTGTCATGCTGAAAGACCCAGCCACGTTTCATCTTCAATGCCTTTGCTGATGGAAGGAGGTTTTCACTCAAGATCTCACGATACATTGCCCCATTCATTCTTTCGTTTACACGATCAGTCGTCCTGGTCCCTTTGCAGAAAAACTGCCCCAAAGCATGATGTTTCCACCCCCTTGCTTCACAGTAGGTATGGTGTTCTTGGATGCAACTCAGCATTCTTTCTCATCCAAACACGACAAGTTGAGTTTTTACCAAAAAGTTCTATTTTGGTTTTTATCTGACCATATGACATTCTCCCAATCCGCTTCTGGATCATCCAAATGCTCTCTAGCAAACTTCAGACGGGCCTGGACATGTACTGGCTTAAGCTGGGGACACGTCGGGCACTGCAGGATTTGAGTCCCTGGCGGCGCATTGTGTCACTGATGGTAGCCTTTGTTACTTTGGGCCCAGCTCTCTGCAGGTCATTCACTAGTCCCCCCGTGTGGTTCTGGGATTTTTGCTCACAGTTCTTGTGATCATTTTGACCCCACGGGGTGAGATCTTGCGTGGAGCCCCAGATCGAGGGAGATTATCAGTGGTCTTGTATGTTTCCATTTTCTAATAATTGCTCCCACAGTTGTTTTCTTCACACCAAGCTGCTTACCTATGCAGATTCAGTCTTCCCAGCCTGGCAGGTCTACAATTTTGTTTCTGGTGCCCTTTGACAGCTCTTTGGTCTTGGCCATGGTGGAGTTTGGAGTGTGCCTGTTTGAGGTTGTGGACAGATGTCTTTTATACTGATAACGAGTTCACACAGATGCCATTAATACAGGTAACGAGTGGAGAACAGAGGAGCCTCTTAAAGAAGAAGTAACAGGTCTGTGAGAGCCAGAAATCTTGCTTGTTGTAGGTGACCAAATACTTATTTTCCAACATAATTTGCAAATAAATTCTTAAAATCCTACAATGTGATTTTCTGGACTTTTTTCCCCTCATTTTGTCTCATAGTTGAGGTATACCTATGATGAAAATTACAGGCCTCTCTCATCTTTTTAAGTGGGAGAACTTGCACAATTGGTGGCTGACTAAATACTTTTTTGCCCCACTGTATATAGCACATATTGAATAATGAGCTATGGACATTAAATGGGTTTTCTGAGGTAAATGTAAGGTTATGTTACATGACATTCTTTATGAAGTGTTTTATTGACATCTTTCCGCCTTTGAAATACTGCGATTACAAGAGATGTAATACATTTCAGTAAGTTTTACAGTTTTTTTTCAACATATCTTCTGATGTTCATTCATGTTTATTTTGTGCTATAACTAGTAGTAAAGTGGAAAAGAAGATCGATCTGTCACGCCACATTGAAGTAACATTTATTGTTTGAATTTCACAATAAAATTGACTTAATTTGAAGGCGGACTATTTGTCTATATAGAACACTATTTATCAGTCCTATACTATATATGACTTTCAAATTTCTAGGCTTATTATTTTTCAGATAAAGATTTGTCAAGCCAACAGTCAACTTTGTCTTGATCAACTTTAGCTTCTAGTAATAACAGAATTGTATTTATTACAGAGATGGAAGGTACGATTAACTTTTACTTCCAAGCTCTTACTGCTCTCCCATACCTGCATCTGAAGAAGAAAACCCCCATAAAATGTTTATTGACACTAGGGTTGCAAAAAAGCTGGACATTTTCCACCACTTTGTAACCCTAATTGACACACATCACATAGTGGCACGACACACATCACATAGTGGCACATCATTGAGTCTCTGTACAGCTGGATGGGCACAAAGCTGAGAATAACTCAAACAAAAACCAGACTGTCCAGTTGTCTGTGAAAACAGTCATAGCTCTGCCTAAAAGCCCTTAGGATTTTATGTCAAAATGTAAGAGGAACTGAAGCAGAACAGAACAGAACACAAAATCACTATATGGAACTATAATCTTGTTTAATCTAATGTATTGGTGATAAACTATAATGACTAGGAACTGCACAAGACCAAAATGCAGGTTTTTCTGTATTGTTTTCAATCCATAAGTGAGCTCATGTTTATAGTCTTGACATTTACATTGCATGCAAACCATTTTAATTTTAATACCATTTTAGTTTCAATTTGAGTTCATTATAAGTTTTCAGAATTATTGGAACCTTTGAGCCTTTACCTTTGAACCTATTTGGCAAAATCTGTCAGTAAATACATTTCATATATATATATACACACACACACACACACACACACACACATATATACCATACATGGTGTGTGTGGTGTGTGTGTGTGTGTGTGTGTGTGTGTGTAAAGATTAAAGATCATAAAATCTAATATTTTAGTAACTGTTTTAGTTTTGCATTTACTTTGCAGTTAACGGAAATGTTTTAAACCAATAGTGTTTGTCATAGTTTTAGCTTTCCTGTGTATTTAACCCTGGTTAATACACAAAAGCACTAGGAAAAAAAATCTAACATTTGACTTGATTAACAATGACTTCGCTCCTATGGCTGCAGACAAAAAATCAGGATGCTTTTCCACCCCTGCTGCTCTTTGTTCTTGACCAGTGGACATATTAAAATTTCAATCTTACAATATATCCAACTGTTCAGGTATCAGTAGACAGGCCTGTAGATCCATTATGCAATGGTGTGCGTGTACAGCTTATACATGGTATGGTTTTGTTTATCATCTTTTCAAACGCAGTTCCGGCCACCTAATACTAACAAGGCATGTTAGAAATGTGAACATGGAATTCTTTGATTTCCTGCTAAATCAAATCTGCCTTGAATTTTCAAGTTTAGCATGGCTTGGCTCTGCATAAAGAGATTACAACAGCGCATTGGCCAGGGTTTATCAAATCTTCTCTGATTAATTTAGTGGAATAATTGTTTTCCGTGGTTTGAAGAGCTATTGTGTGGACTGGAGTAAAGGTAGAAATAATTTGGCAGAATTCCAATTCACGTGCAGATCTACCCTCTAAACTCGTCCGGCTTGTGGCGAACTTGTAGAAAGTGTTGTTATACAAATACGAAGCAAATAAATCTTAGATGTGATGCTCTGTGGTTAACCAACATTATTTCAGTGAGCATCCATCATGCATAACTTTGAAAGGCTGGCTGCCTCAGGGGCCGGAATGTTCTCCGAACTCACCTGCTCTCTTCTGGTTTGTTTTTTCTCAGGATGCAGGAGAGGAGGCGGAGCTCCGTGGTTGTGAGTCTTCCTGGATTGGATGTTTCTCCTGGAGATTTGTTCGTGTCCAATGGCGTTGCTGATATTTTAAATAAATCAGCCTATTCAGGTTAGTCATGCCTCAATGTCATGACTCTGGGTTTAATATGATTTGCTAACATGTGCTACTGTATACCTGTAGAATTAAATAATGAAAGAACAAAAGTATATAAATCAGTTTTATAGCCCATCTCCAACTAGCAATACTTAATAAAATGCAAGACTTTATGCAGAACATTTTGTTTTATTGCTCTCTTTTACAGACACTAAGAAATCAAAGTGGCCTTTCTCGAGGCGTAACACAGTAAGTGCAAATATTCGCATATTTTAACGTTTCAGTACCATCATGCAGATATCTGTTCCGTGACGTTTTGATATTGTGCCAGTTATGTGGTTGTTGCCATCTGCAGATACTCGTAATTTTTTTAGATGCTTCGGATGATATCTAGCACATAGTGTTCACTGACCCACTTTGAGCTAAATCAGATTTGAATGCATGCACCCCTTCCCCCAATCAATTCCATTAACAGTAAACAACAACAAAACGGGCACGTCTAACAGAGCTCAAACATACCGTGCTATGCAGTCTGCTCCACAGTTTGTGCTTGACAACAAAGAGACCTGTTGAGGGCAGGGCACTGTGATGTTAAATAAATGTGAGTGGTGTTTTTCAGCAGACAAAAGGGAAGACTCGCAGCGTAGCTGACATTGACAACTGTCTGGCTGGCATTCAGATCCAGGAATGGCGAGACACAGACTTTCAGACATATAAGGTAAGTGTTCAAAACTGGTGCCTCAAAACTGCTATGAGTTGAAAACTAATGCGAGCACATTAGTTGTTATGCATGGCCATGGCCACACCCCAGGTTACTTGGTTGAATAAAAAAAAACGAATAGGCATTACCATACTTCCTTGGTTGGTTGATTACTGCAAACTTTTTTTTGTATTACACTTTTTCTGTAATGTTATGTTTAAATATGCAAAAGAGGCATTATCTAATTAACTATTCACTAATAAATACATTTCCATAACAGACTTCTAAACATTGAATAAAGCCAGGTTCAATTTGTTTACATGTTAGTTTTTTTACAGAGGGGATTTTAGATTTTTTTTATCACTCCATAATATGTATATTGTCATATGTATTAATTGTAATTGAAATCTACAGAGGCAAATAAACACTTTAAAGTGTATTTAATGTTTTTCACTAGTCTGAAATCTATGTTTTTGCCTGTAATGTCTTGCTTAAAGAGTCCGTTTTCTATAATTTTTCAGGATATGTCTTTGGAGGACTTTTTGAGAGGTCACTCTGAACTGGGAGCAGTGGAGAATCCAAAAGCCTACCGTAAACAGGAAGCCATTTGGGAGCTTTTCACCAGTGAATGCGTCTACTTCCTCGATCAGCTCATGGTTTTAAAAGAGGTATGAACACAGTGCCTTTAGAATTATGGAATGACATGTCCTCCGGTGAAAGAGACAAACTGCCAAAAACTACTGTATGTCGCATGGTTACAATAGCTTTACTATCGAACCATTAGATAGCTCAAATGTTCTGGGGCCAACAGACCATTTAATCACTTTGTAAGAATAGAACTTACACGTGTTTGCTTTTGTTCTGGATGTAGGTGTTTTTGACCACACTAACAGACCTTCAGATGAGAGAGTGTCTTCAAGACATTGACTCCTGGAGGCTCTTTGCAAATCTCAATGAGCTCTGTCTGGTAAGACTTCAATGAATTAGGTGGAAATATGTTACCCTGGACCACAAAACCACCCGACATCAGTGATCCCATGACTAACAATTTGTTTAGTCTTGCCCGCCCCCTCCCCCCCCAATGTCGCCCATGAACACGGGTATACAGTGCCTATAGAAAGTCTTCATACCCCTTAATTTTTTTCACATTTTGTTATGTTGCGTTATTATGTTAAACTTATGTTAAACTGATCTTTAAATTACTTTTTTTCCCACATAAATCTACACCCCACTCACCCACTCACTCATCACTAAATTAAAGCTTAAAGTGAAGACCTGATTATTTCAGGGGCCTTTTCACAAGTCCATTGTTTTTTAATTTCTGTGTTACTTTGGCTATATTTTCACAATTAAAACAATAATTTGGTATTCCTCTTGTACCATTGCCCTCTTTTATGCTAAGAAATAAATCTCCTGACAGTTCTCTCTCAGGTGGTTTCATTGTTGTAAGCATTAAGTCTGAGTATGATTCAGTGGGCCATATAACACTTAATTATCAAGAAATGACTTACCTTTAACAGTTTTGGTTCAACATACCTGTTGATCAATACTTGCCTTAACCTTACACCAGAATTGTTTTTGTTTTTAGTTTTTTTAGTAACTTTCAGGAGGGTGTACTCATTTTTGCAACACAACATTTTATCACTTTGATAAGAAAATGGTATTTCTTGAATAATTTTAACATTCTTCTTTGGTAACTGATCAAGCAGACTTGCTGGAATATCATATCTCTAAAAAACAACATGTCTTCTAAGCAAAGAGTAATTGCTGAATTTAAGTTTTAGAGGGGGTTTACTCATTTATGCTGTGCACTGTATATAGACAGGTGTGTGTGCCTTTCCAAATCATGTCCAATCAACTGAATTTGCGACAGGTTAACTCCAGTCGGAGTATAGAAACATCTCAAAGACGATCCAGTGAAACTGGAATGCTCCTGATCTAAATTTCAAGTGTCAAAGCACTTTTTTTTCAGTGTTTCCTTTTTAAGATTTATGATAATGTAGATTTATGTGGGGAAAAAAGTAATTTAAAGCAGTTTAACATAACAACGCAACATAACAAAATGGAAAAAAAGGAACTTTGTCTATAGGCACTGTTTGTTGTAGCAATAGCCAAAAAATCATTGTATGTGTCAAAATTATAAATTTTTCTTTTATGTCAAAAATCATTAGGATATCAAGTAAAGATCATGTTCCATTAAGATATTTTGTAAATTTCCTACCGTAAATGTATCAAAATTAAATTTTTCATTAGTACTATGCATGGCTAAGAGCTTCATTTGGCCAACTTTAAAGGCGATTTTCTCAATATTTAGATTTTTTGCACACTCAGATTCCAGATTTTCAAATAGTTGTATCTCAACCAAATACTGTCCTATCCTAACAAACAATACATCAAAGGAAAGCTTATTTATTCAGCTTTCAGATGATGTATTAATCTCAATTTCATAAAATTGACTCTTATGACTGGTTTGTGGTCCAGGGTCACATATGTAACTGGAAAGTAACCTGCTTGTTTTTACAACTTGTTGTGAGTTTTTGTTTTTTTTTTGTCTGTGTTCCAGTTTATAATATGAAATGTTATAATGTCTCAGTTTGTTTCTTACTGTATTGCAGGTTAGCTTTGGCTTCCTTACTAGCCTCTTGCATGTCATTAAGGAGATGTGGACAAATCCAGACAGCTATAGTACTCAATCTCTTCTTGAACTCCTAAAAAAGGTAAGATACCATAGGTTGATATATATATCTATATATATATATATATTAGATAACGATATATGTTTTTTGTTGTGGTGTTTGTGTGATCATGTGTGTGTGTGAATGTTTTAAATGTTTTTGACAAAGATCACTTATGCTTAACTAAAAATAATTTTCTGCATCCATTACTCTTCAATGTCACATGATCCTTCAGAAATCATTCTAATATGTCAATCCAGTGCTTTTATAATATTATCAATGTTGAAACAAAAAAAAAATGCTTATAAAAATGGAAAGTCATGGTCAGTGACCTTTAAACATAATGTATAACTACCCAAATGCAGACTATTATATTAGGCAGTTAGCAAATGATTGTTCTAGAAAAAAACTGAACACCATTAAACATTTGTTCCTTATTTGCTGAAAGATAACAATGTTTTCTCTAATCTCTGTTGTTCTCTTCTGATTACTCTCCCATATTGACTGTTTACTTTGCAGGCATTTGGTGACAGCATTTGCCATTGTCTACAAAAATACTGCCTGAATTACAGTACGGCCATCCTTTATCTGGACAGCCTGAAGCTCAGGGAGGACTTTGGCTCTTTTGTGAAGGTAACCGTGGCAAGCTTGAATTTACATGGTAAATCAGGGCTTGGTCTCAATACTGACAAGACGCGAGGTTCAGGCCACTGTTGGGTGGTTGTCAGGAACATGGTGACCAGCTCGCTGGTGAAAGAGTGTTGACTCCACTACTTTCCCTTTCTTTCATCATCAGCTCTCGCCGAGTATTGTTCCCTGTTGTGTTCTTAAGCTGTCTCCGCATCAGTTTTGCCCTGTCACTTCTAGCTTTTGCACTCAGTTGCACACAAGGGATTTTGTTTGTCAGCTGACTTTTTATTCAAGACAAAATCAGTAGAGTCTCATTAGACACTTAACATTCCAAATCTCCTCCTATCCTTCACTCTTTCTCTCATCCAGTGGTGTGAACGAAACGAGCAGTGCCGCAGGCTGCAGCTGAAGGATCTGCTGGTGGTTCCTCTGCAGAGGTTTACACGGTACCCTCTGCTGTTGAGGAACATAGGGAAAAAGAGTTGCTCGGAGACCGAGGAGAACACCATACAGACCATCGTGGATCTCGTTGACAGAGCCATCTGTAAGTTGGTGGCATTGTGACAGATGAAAGTACAGGTGCACTGACATAATTCTAGCCAATAAGCAGATAATTAATTTCCTCTTATTATATCTGATAACTTTGGAAGGTTGTTTCCACCACAGGATAATAAAAATATCCCACAAAAAAAAAAATTATCCCACAGTTCAAGACTTCTTTACTCCCAGTTCTTAGAGAAATAGTCTCAGACACAAACACAGAAAAAAATTCTGAATTGTGAGAATTTATTTTTATTCCGTGGTGAAAAAATAAAAACAACAAAAGTTGCGAGAAGAAAACTTACAATAATGAGTTTAGAGAGATGTAAACTCTCAAATCTCAGAAAAAAAGTCAGACTTGTGAGATAAAATTACCTTATTTTTTGTGGCGAAACCCAGCTCCTTAATAGACTGATAAATGGGCGATATTAAAATTATATGCTGCTGTTTCCCAATAAATTATTTTTAAATGCTACAAGTGAATTTAGACATCAAAACATTACATGTACAGTATGAAAATTAATTTAATAGTGTTATATAATTAAATAATTAGCGCTTTTTAAAGACCAACTTTTAGTGAGCATTATATGATGGCAAAGGTAAACTAATTTTAAAAACAGGCTAAATAAATATCCAATATTGACCAATATTTATACAGGTGGCTCCATAATGAAATTTAAAACAATTTAAAAAACGATCAAGTAAATTTAAACGTCAAAATATTACATGTACAGTATGAAAATTAATTTTTATTTTGAGATAACATTTAACAGTGTTATTAAAGGATGAACACTTTTAAAGACCAACCTTTAGTGACCTTTTATATGATACAGAAAAAAAAGGTAGACTATTGTAAAATAAGGTAAATAACGTCCAGTGTTGGCCATAACTTGTATGTCTCTAAATTAGCTCCATATTAAAAAAAATATTATATATATATATATGTATATCTCTAGTTATCATCTTTGAGTATTTTTTACAATAGTTGGGAAAATTGGTTTTCAATTTCAACCAGTTATTGTGACAGATAATCTGTGTTTCTCTGATGACACTTTGATCTCGTTTGGGTAAAACACTCATGTCAAACCAGGTGACAGGTGACTTTTCCTGTTCTCTGACTGCCATCATAGGGAAGCTGTTTGTGAGGCGTGTAGTGACAGCCACTGTGAGAAACGACACGCAGTGACTCTGTGAAAGACAGAGCTATTTTTACCTCAGAGATGTGAGCCAAAACAGCTAAAAAGGACGCCATGTTTTAGTAAGCCATGAAAACGTGACATTTGAATTGACATGTCGTGTAAAAGCCCAGTTATCTTTTTATGAAGCATTACACAACTTGTCATAAATCCATTATGTGTTTATCAAGTACCCTGTTTTGATAAGGAAGCGAGATTAATATACTGTTGTTTCATCCATTCGCATTAGCCCTTTCAACTGTGTTGAAATATTTTTGTTTACAATATTTTTATATACATTAATTAAAATGTGTTGTTTATAAGTTGTTATAAAATAACATTTTATAACTTTGTTTTCATAAAATAGTTTTATTAAAATGTATATTTTACTATGAAACAATTATGAATCGAAATGGCACGAATGCGGTAATGATCGTGTATGTTGTGAAACAATATAAAAATTAATATTTAAAAAAATATTATAGTTTTTATAAAATAGTTTATTTGTGTCTTTTTAACAAGAATTTAAAAGAAAAATGCTCCATGATGGTAATGACTGTGTTATGTTGTGGTAGTGATACAAGATTTTGCTGATGACACAAACAACTAAATATTTGTAGTAATATTAAAGGGCAAAATATTTTTGTTATTTTACAACAAATATCCCAGCAACTGGTTCTTTGTGATGGTAATGACATTTTGTGTTTTTTTATATAGCAAGCTAGCTGGCAGTAATTGAACTTTTAACCAAAAATACACTGAAGTTGGCTGCTATGAATTCAATAATATTCTCTACAGTGCTTGAGGTGATGGTAATAATCACACTTGTCATCCTGTCTTGACTTGTTGACCTGCTCCAGGGCTGATTTATGGCTAGACGGGCTTGAAATGATTAATAGGTTAATCTTCTATACAAAAGCAATCTTCTTCCAGGATGGCAGCAGCTCATTTCAACACACTTTATGACACCGCTCCCATAACCAATGTAAGGGTGTGTGTACAACTCTTCTTGGTGACTTTCATGCAATTAAAAAAAGCGTATGAAGAGTCGTCAGATGGGTGTGGGGTTCAAACTACATGATCGTGTCATTGTTGATGAAAGAGCCTGTACTTGGAACGCAGTAGGAAGAATCTACAATTAAATTCAGTTGATTGTCTCCAACTGAACAACCAAAAACAGGATCTGTGGTTTTACAGAAGCAGTAATGTTTGTTTGGGGAGGTGTGGATGAACACGCTAACCTTTCATGACCAACCGCCTTTGTGTAGGCTGATGATACAACAGAGTTCCCACTCACATCTCTCTCTCTCTCTCTCTCTCTCTCTCTCTCTCTCTCTCTCTCTCTCTCTGTGTCTCTGTACAGATGATCTTGACGGAAAAGTGAAGTGGTTGGACAACTATCAGAAGGTGAAGCAGCTGAAGGAAGCTCTGGTGTGGCTTCCTGTTTGGGAGCGAGACAAGAGGGCGCATGTTCCTGAGGTTTATGTCAAAATCTGTATCTTCAAGCATGCTATATGTTCATTTTAGTTTGATGTGAACTGAATTTATAGAGATTTCAAGGCTGCGTGTGTCTGATCCTTCACAGAATCTGAAGCACTTGCTAAAAGCTGTAACCCTTGAGAACCTGGTGTCTCATCGTAGTCTTCTGCACGATGGGAAGCTTGTTCTCATAGGTCAGAAAAATAAATCCCTTTTTCTCATTGGTCCATTTATGCTTTTAGGACGGTCATGTTGTGTATGCTTACATGATTTTCTTTTGCACACAGAAAATGCAAAGATGCATGAGGTCTACCTGTTTCTGTTTGACGAATTCCTTCTAATCACGAAGCTCAAGCGAAGCAAAAAGGTGCTGTTATTGATCAGTATTAAGTATGTTTATAAAGATTCAAGGAAAGTGACGATTGTTTGGTGTTATTACTGTGAAAGGCTTAGCAGCCCTGTTGACATAAATCAAAGCATGGGCGATGCGTCAGAGCGTGTGGCGGTGATGTGAAAATAGATTTGTTGATTCTGGCTGGGAGTGATTATTGATACTCCCTTTTACACGCTAAGGTTGAATAGAGATCAGTGGATTGTGTCAGATGATAGTACTGTACTGAATACTGTAAATGGAGATTAAAAGTTAAATATATTTATATGAATATATGTTATCTTATATGAGATGCTGTTAAATTCACAATAAAAGTTACGTTTGCAAAATAATAATGCTATAAAATGCTGAAAAGTAAACATAAAATAAAAAAGACTATACTTTTTAAATACACTACTAGTCTAAAGTTTGGGAAACAGCAACATTACAGACTAACTAAAGTTGAAAAAGTGAAAAAGCATAATAGGACCCCTTTAAGCAGCACACTGTTTTTTCAAACATTGATAATAAGAAATGTTTCATGAGCACCAAATCAGCATATTAGAATGATTTCCGAAGGATCATGTGACACTGGAAACTAGAATCATGGCTGCTGAAAATTCAGCTTTCCCATCACAGGAATAAGTTCAATTTTAATACATATTAAAATAGAAAAAATATTTTAAATTGTAATAACATTTCAATATGGTGTTTTTATGTTGTGTTTTGTTTCCCATAAGTAATCGCCTTCCTTATATGAGCTTTTTTTTAACCATGAAAATCTTACCACCCTTAAATAGTTGTGCCATAGGTTTTTAAAAATATCTTTTAAAAAAAAATATATATATAAACTAAAAAATAAATCATACATGTAATATTTTGGCCTCATCAAACAAAAATATTGTTTGATTTTATTTAACATTAGTTAACATTTCACGTATATTTAAATAATGTAGCATTCAGGTCTGGACTGGAAGGGCCACTTTTCACAATACAATTAATTCTGGGAAATTATGAATCAAAAAGTAAATGGATACAATTCCAATCTCATCCTATATTTATTATACGTTTAAATATTTTCTTTCACTTGAAAATACAGCACAATACAGAAGTAAAATAGGTTTTCAGTGCTGTTTAATATTTACTTTACGCAAAACTTTTAAACAGCTAATATCACATGCTTGTGTTTTTGTATTGTAGAGGTCTGGCGTGGTGGAGTCGAGCCCCCTGCGTTCGGCTGCGGGCCAAGAGCTTGAGCTCTTATTACAGGAGAGCTGTAGCTTCATTGTCCTGGACCAGCCCATCTCTCTGGACCGCCTGCAGTTAAAGAACATAGACCAGCTCAACGCCACAGGTGCCGACAGCACGCACAGACATACCATGACGCACTCTTTGGATTAAGATCATGTTGCAGTTGTTACGTAATTATTTAGTAATCCAGACATTTCCATTGAGGATGGACCAGCCCATGTGTGATCAGCACTGATACAAACACTGAAGTTCTCACTGATGGACTGACATTATGTCTCTGAATGTTTCAGCATCCGGTCTGCCCAATTCCTTCATAATAATGCACCAGAATCGTTACCAGCAGTGCATCGGTGTCTTCATTCTGCAAGCCCAGACTGAATCTGTGAAGGTGAATATTTGATCCTGCTAATGTTTTCTCAAAGGCTTTGATTTCCATCCAACACCCATAATTCACAAACTTAACCAGTGCTGGCATGTCAAACATCATCAGATTATTCAGTATTAACGTCAATTTGGCATGGCAGATGCTTTCTCTTTCTATTCATTCTGGAAACAAATTATGGTTTGGTTTACACAAAAATATTTCAACATTGATAAAAATAAGAATTTTTTCTTGAGCACCAAATCAGCATATTAGAATGATTTCTGAAGGAACATGTGACACTGAAGACTGGAGTAATGATGCTGAAAATTCAGCTTTGCCATTACAGGAATTTAAAATATATATAAACAGTTATTTTAAGTTGTAATAATATTTCTGTATTTTTGCTCCAATAATTGCAGTCTTGTTAAGCATTAGAGACTATTTGAATGGTAGTGTACTTGAATGGTGGAAAAAAAACTGAAATCTTAAGTTTGTCAAGGTTACATAAATAAATTGGCAATATAATCTAACAGTGGTATTACACTGAACAAAATTATAAACGCAACACTTTTGTTTTTGCCCCCATTTTTCATGAGCTGAACTCAAAGATCTAAGACTTTTTCTATGTACACAAAAGACCTATTTCTCGCAAATATTGTTCACAAATCTGTCTAAATCTGTGTTAGTGAGCACTTCTCCTTTGCCGAGATAATCCATCCACCTCACAGGTGTGGCATATCAAGATGCTGATTAGACAGCATGATTATTGCACAGGTGTGCCTTAGGCTGGCCACAATAAAAGGCCTCTCTAAAATGTGCAGTTTTATCACACAGTACAATGCCACAGATGTCGCAAGTTTTTTTTGCAATTGGCATGCTGACTGCAGGAATTTCCACCAGATCTGTTGCCCGTGAATTGAATGTTCATCTCTCCTGAGCCCCAGCTCCAAAGGTGTTTCAGAGAATTTGGCAGTACATCCAACCGGCCTCACAACCGCTGACCACGTGTAACCACACCAGACCAGGACCTCCTAATCCAGCATCTTCACCTCCAAGATTGTTTGAGACCAGCCACCCGGACAGCTGCTGGCACAATCGGTTTGCATAACCAAAGAATTTCTGCACAAACTGTCTGAAACTGTCTCAGGGAAGCTCATCTGCATGCTCGTCATCCTCATCGGGGTCTAGACCTGACTGCAGTTCGTCGTCGTAACCGACTTGAGTGGGCAAATGCTCACATTCGATGGCGTCTGGCACTTTGGAGAGGTGTTCTTTTCACTGTACAGGGCAGATGGCAGAGAGCATGTATGGCGTTGTGTGGGTGAGCGGTTTGCTGATGTCAACGTTGTGGATCGAGTGGCCCTTGGTGGCTGTGGGGTTATGGTATGGGCAGGCGTTTGTTATGGACAACGAACGCAGGTGCATTTTATTGATGGTATTTTGAATGCACAGAGATACCGTGAAGAGATCCTGAGGACCATTGTTGTGCCATTCTTCCACGACCATCACCTCATGTTGCAGCATGATAATGCACTGCCCCATGTTGCAAGGATCTGTACACAATTCCTGGAAGCTGAAAACATCCAAGTTTTTGCATGGCCAGCATACTCACCGGACGTGTCATCCATTGAGCATGTTTGGGATGCTCTGAATCTGCGTTTACGACAGTGTGTTCCAGTTCCTGCCTATATCCAGTAACTTCGCACAGCCATTGAATAGGAGTGAACCAACATTCCACAGGCCACAATCAACAACCTGATAAACTCTATGCGAAGGAGATGTGTTGCACTGCTTGAGGAAAATGGTGGTCACACCAGATACTGACTGGTTTCGGACCCACCCCGGACCCCCCAATACAGTAAAACTGCCCATTTTAGAGTGGCCTTTTATTGTGGCCAGCCTAAGGCACACCTGTGCAATAATCATGCTGTCTAATCAGCATCTTGATATGCCACACCTGTAAGGTGGATGGATTATCTCGGCAAAGGAAAGTGCTCCCTAACAGATTTAGACAGATTTGTGAACAATTTTTGAGAGAAATAGGCTTTTTGTGTACATAGAAAAAGTCTTAGATGGGGGCAAAAACAAAAGTGTTGCGTTTATAATTTTGTTCAGTGTATAAACGTAGCTTTTAGCTCAAATCACAAAAATGGTCTGTCAGCTGATTTTGTGTATGTTCTAAAGCGTGGGTGTCGGAGATTGAGGATGCCACCAATTCTCTGCGAAGCAGACTGTCAGCAGCCGCGGGTTAATCACTCTTTTCTGGTCTCAACAGATCTAATTTTACACAGAGACTTCCAAGAGAACTTCCCAAGATTGCCATGACCAACAAGTTCACACCAAATGAAAATTCTGTCATCGTTTACCTCCCCTTCATCTTATTCCAAATATGACAGGCTTTTACTTAAGAATGTCTGTTCGTTTCCATACAGTAAAGTAGGACTGAAGCTGTCAAGCTCTTAAAAGGACAGAAATCACCATGAAAGTATTCTTGTCTTCTGTATGACTCAAATTGTGCAAAACGTCTCTTTTTATGTCCTAGAAAGAAAACCATGAGTGTTTGAAACTTTTTTTTTTTTTGCTAAAAATGGAAATACATCACCACTGTAACAGTAGTAACACCGTTTAAAGGGGTCATATGATGTTGCTAAAAATAACATTTTTTTGTGTATTTGGTGTAATGAAATGTTTTATGCGGTTTAAGGTTAAAAAAAAAAAAACATTATTTTCCACATACTGTACATTATGTTTCTCCTCTATGGCTAGGTGCCATAATGCCATTTTTCCCGGACGCGTCCTGTCCAGGATTTCTATATTGCCTAAAATATCTAGGTTTGGCTTTGTTTGCGTGTGCAGACCGATCGTTGTATGACATCAAAATACCTCGAGAGCTTTTTGAAAGCATAAGGAACTGTCTGTGTGGTATTTTGATGTCATACACCGATCTGTCTGCACACGCAAACAAAGCCAAAACCTAGATACTGTAGGCAATATATAAATCCTGGCCAGGACGCGTCCTGGGAAATGGCACGTATGGTCACCCTAATCATATACAACCGATCGTGTTGGGGGTCCTGGCACACACAAGAGTAAAGCAAAACCTGGATATTTTAGGCAATATAGAAATCTTTGCGAGGACGCGTCCTGGGAAAATGGCACGTATGGTCACCCTACTCTAGCCCCGCCTTTTTGAAACGCGTTCGATTTTTACAAAGCTCTCGGTCTGAAAAGCGAGTTGTGCTGTGATTGGCCAGCTATCCAATGCTTTGTGATTGGCCGAATACCTCAAACGTGTGGCATAAATTTTACGCCCCTTACCATACTGTTGATGTCGTGTCACGGCCGGAGCGACGAGACAAAAACATTAAAACCCATTACAAACGAGGCATTTGTTGCGTCCAGTGGGGACATAATTATGGTTTATAATTATTTATACTGTCTTTTTACACGTTGCGTTGGATCGCGCCGCGTAAACATAAAACCCTGTCTGCATTTGTGATCGGAGAAATTACAAACAACAAGTGCTACTCTACACTGCCCAAAACTCGCGTTTGAATCATCAGTGGCAAATCCTTTAAATATAAAAAACTTACTTGCATTCTGTGAGTCAGAACAGCCGGCAGTGTAGTCTAACGTTATACTCTCTACCAGGATCAGTAAACAGTCCTCCAGAAAATGTGCTGCACACAAATGAATATCTGGGTTGAACTGTTCTGGAACAGTGTTGTAAAACCACTTACCAATGATTTCTAGTTGTGTCCTCTTTTGGAAGATCAAAGTAGTTTTGCTTTCACAACGAACAACACAGCGGCCTAGCGTGAGGGGAAGCCCCGGCTTAGCGTGCGCTGAGGCCGGGATAGAGTGAGCTGAGGCTGCGGGGTCGAGAACGGCGCGCCCGCCGGATCCGACGAATGAGCGGCAACCACATGTGACGACCCCGGGCTGGACTCCGCTTCGTCCACGGTGCAGTTTTGATGTCATTCCCTCAGCGACCATCACAAGATCAGCTCTAGGCATGACGAAGCGGATATCGTCCTTTTTTGGAAGACCAAACAAAGTAGTTTCGCTTTCACAACAAAGCACACAGCGTCTTCAGGACATGGTGGCGGCAACAACAATACTACAGCGAGAATAAAAGTTACGCCTTCTTTCTTTGCGTGAACATTTGGGCGGTGTTATGCAAATCTTCCCACATAGTGAGGTAGATATGTGGGGGCGTGTTAGAACGAGCCGTTTTAGGTAGGTGTGGCTGACTCTGAACTTTTATAAAGAATATCTCTTTGGAATTGAGACTTTAGTCTTTACAACTTTAAAGATCTTCTTTATGCACAAAGAGCTTATAACACTCCAAAGAGAAAGGAACAATTTAAATCGCATCATATGACCCCTTTAAAGTTCCACAAAATGAACAAGCTTTTCAATATCCTTTTTTTTTTCATTTTTGGAGAACTGAATGTTGCATGTTCCTAACGCAAATAAATAATTATGAATTTGTGTCACAGAAAGTGACATTGTGTGTTGTGGGAAAGTTAAATGCTAAGATACAGTAAAGAACCTACTGTATGTGTTGTAATACAGTGTGCAAGTTAGCAAAATTCTAATTTGTATAAATTAAAAATTTCTTTAAAACAATGTTATGCATTACGTTGTTTTGTAAATAATTTACTTGTTTGACCATGAAAAAATTAAATATCAAGTTTTTATACATAATGATTCAAGTATTTGATTTAAAAGTACAAACAGGACATCAGTAAAACCAATAAGAGTTTTTGGTCATTTGAAATGAAGCTGAAATAAAATATAAATAATAGATTAAAAAAAAAGTATGTATGTTTAAAAAAAATAAAAAAAAAAGACAAAGCCACAACAAAATGACTAAAACATAAAATAAAATGAATCCTGATAATATTCAAAATAAAAACTAATTCAAAACCTTAATATTACAGTAGTATATAAATAATACTAAATAACACTGCGGGACACTGAAAGAAAATAGAAACAGTTTATTTACTTTTAAACATGATGAAAAATTAGAAAACATAATACCATTGAACAATTTTTTTTCCTCAACAAAAAAATCTTGGGTGGTGAAGTTCATCTGTTCTTCATTTGAATCAGGACCGTCAGGCAAACAAACCAATTAACCTGAAATCACCTTCAGTATGTGATATTTTACACTTTTTATTTTTTAACTCATTTAGTATATTCTGATTGATTTTTTCATCCATTTCCGATACTGCTTTCACATCACAAATATGTAGAATCCTGCTAAACAAATTAACATGTATCTGATGGGTCTTGCCTGTTAAGACATGTCTGCATTCAAAAATACACCAATGTGACAGAAACAAACCTTGATATAAGGCACACAAACACATTACCACAACATGAATGTGAACACCCTGCTGTTCAGCACATCAAAAAACATGTATCAATCAATAATAATAATGCATGACAACCATATAACAGATACTGTCAGTGAGTAGTGCTGATCCAAAAACCTACAAGTGATGCACTTTGCATATGCGGTCACAAATTAGCTTTATTTGCAAGCTGCACGACCTATTTTTCTTCAAACACTTTGCTAATAATTACAGCATTGTGATGTCCGATGGAAGGTTTTGACCAGTTATATGGCACTGAGTGGCTTCTATCATACTGTTGACTGCAGCACACATTTCATCCAAAATCAAGTTAAAGGGCTGCTATCACGTCACATGACTGAGCTGGTGATGAGCACAAAACATCCTGAGACACTTTTGATTCATCCTGGGATACATATGAATCACTATGCATTATGCTCCTGAATCCATCTACCGACACAAACAGGAAGGAATCAATACCTCAGAATCACACTGACAGCAAACAGTGCCATCGACGCGGCAAGCCACGTACAATCTATTAAGCAGAGCGAAAACATCAGAACGTGGCTACTGCATAAACCACATACAGTGAAGCATACTTTACAGCAGTTAGTTGCAGTGCACTCGCTCACATTTAGTTCTACACCTAAGCGCTTACAATGACGCTCGCCACACTTTTAGCTTCTAATAAGGGACTAGTTCACCAAAAAATTTAAATTCTGTCATTTCAAACCTCCATGATGGGGAGATATTTTGAAAAACGTCGTTTTTTTTTTTGTCTATACAATGGAAGTCAGTGGGGTCCAAAACAATCTCATTTGGACCCCATTGAACTGAAACTGTTTGGTCTTCAACATTCTTCAAAATATCTTCTTTTGTTGTAATCCACAAAACACACAAAGAAAACAAAGCATATAAAATATTTTGAAAAATGTCGGTAAATAAATTGTTTGGGTTCCATTTGACTTCCACTGTTTGGACATTTTTGTTTGTTTGCTTGTTTGTTTGTTTATCAACATTCTTCAAAATATTTTTTTGTATTCTGTTAAGAAAAAACAAGGAAAACAAGACTAGATATTTTTAAGTTGGTAACTAAAACAGTAACAAGACATAAGATGGTATTTTGATATAATGACGGTAAATAAAGTGCTTCGGTTCCTATTGATTTTTGTTTGGTTACCAACATTCTTCAAAATATATTCTTTTGTGTTCTGCAACACAAAGAAAAAAAAAAGACAATATTTTGAGAAATGTTAACTAAAGAGTTTAAGTTCCCATTGACTTTCATTGTATGGACAAAAATATAAGTTACTGTTTGGTTCTCAACATTCTTCAAAATATGTTCTTTTGTAATCCACAAAACAGAATGTTGGTAACTAAACACACAAACAAGACATAATAAGATACTCTGAAGAATGTTGGTAAATAGTTTTGGTTCCCATTGACTTTCATTGTGTGGACAGAAATTCAATGGAAGTCACTGTTTGGTTCTCAACATTATTCAAAATATCTACTTTTATATTCTGCAGAAGAAAGTCTGTCATACAGGTTTGGAATGACGAGGGTGAATCATTTTATTAGGTGAACTACCCCTTTTAGTCTAAAGTGTTGGCTCGCGGCATTGCATTCGCTCAATTGCGTAGATGCCATGAATGAGAGAAACCGCTCAAGTTGAAGAGAAATGTAGCAGCTGATATTTTAAACAATCAGCGGTTTGTCATTCATTTTCAATATACTATCACACAAACAATCACACCCAATGCACAGTTATTGCTTAAAAGCATGGCACGTACATCCAACATGTACAAATTGATAAAAGAAAACAAAAAAGACATTTGTGTGCGTAAATCTTTAAAAGAATCACCAACTTCTACTGGTGAGATTATGAATGCAAAACAAACATCAAGTGTTTCATTTCAACAGACATAAGAGCAGCAAAGCAAGCAAGCATGTACGTTACACCCACATATCTTGCTAACATGCCCACATTGAATGAACAATGATACAGTCTCCATAGAGTGACAGTTATATCTGAATTATTCACATGTGCCTCTTTTGTCTGTACATTTACTTACAAATATGATATATCAAATAAGGACCCTGCGAACAGCTTTGGTTCTACTCCGATTCGCTCCGACACACGTATCTTAAACTTAAATCTTTTAAAAGACGATATCAATGTAAAACTCAATCCTGAGTGCCAAAGCTGCTGTACTTTAGCACAAAATTTCTGTAAGGAACTGGTTTTTATATTACAAATTATACATCTGCTTAAGCGGTCCCTCCCTTTTGATTCCTCTGGGTCTGAAAGTGGCCCCGTAAGTGGCAAAGGCACTGGACAGATGAGGACAGCCGTTCTGGCCGGGTTAATTTACTGATCCCTCTATCTGATTGGCAGCATCGAGTGACCACCGTGACATGCTGCTCATCAGTGGTCCCTGCAGCTTCTGCGTCCGCCCTCGGCTGTCCTCTCCTGGTTGCTCATGTTTCCTGGGAAGAGGTCAGGGCGAGCGGGGTGCAGAGGGCTGCAGGGGACGGGGTTAAGAGGGAGGGAGATCAGCCCTGGAGATCCTCATAGCAACTGTCACACACTCGGACAGCCTTCTTGGAGGAGGGTGTCATGACACTGCGGGCGGAGCACTCCGCACAGAAGATGTTGCCGCAGTGTCGACAGTGGTGCTGGGGGAAAAGAGAGACACAAGGGTCATGATTCAGGTCAGGTGGGTAAAGCTGGGCTCACACTACAGGATTTTTAGCCTGATTTAGCCCCGATTCCCCCTCCCAAGAATCATAGCAAAAATCTTGCAGAGCACCTCGATCAGTTTCGATGTTCGGCGCGGATTATCTGGTAATGTGAGGCATTCACCGATCGAATCTTGCACCTCCCGATCTGCTCGCACACAAATCAGGGCCTCCCCGATCATATCAAACATGTTTGAATGTTTTAGGATCTAAATCGGATGATGACGGCTATATGATCGTCTTACTTGTTCACAATACTAATGTGCTACCGCAAAACAGCTGCGGTCTGGCTCCGTTGGATAGCGATACGAAGAAATTGCTTCTTGACATTTTGTAGTAACACGACTGTCTGTATAATGTGTAACATATGTAAACATCATGAGATATCGTGACCGCTTTGAATGCAGGAGCACGGATCAATATTTTAGATCATTAACACTGTATTGATCTCATACTTTGATCCATTCGAGTGGCTGCATCATCAAATAAGAATGTGAGCGTGTGTGTATGCATGATGCAGACCTTTCTGACAGTGACAGAGAAGCCTTTCCCACAAGCCATACAGTTCTGCACCTCGTGATCTTCCGCCCACTTTCGCGTGAGGGACTGTGACTGCTTTATCTGGAACAGGAAAAAGGAGCCACATTTGACAAAAAAAATGAAGTTTCCTTAGCTAGAGACGCAAAACAACACCAAAACTGAATTGTAAGGTCAGTTATTTCAGTCTAGGGTTGGTGTCAGTCTGACCTGTAAGGACTGGTTCTCACGGCCAAGCTCCTGCATGGCGGCTGTAGTGTCATCCAACTTCCTGCGCATCTCCACTAACTTAGCCTGAAGCTTCTCGATCTCACCCTCACCCTGGACACACCTGGAAAAGGATCAAATTGAAAGTGATCATCCCTTTTTCTCTGTGTTTTTATGCCGAAAAAGTATCTAGCGAAACAGTCAAACCTCTCCAGCAGTGCACGCCTCTCATCCTGGTTGTTCTGGACGGTGGCCTCCAACACAGCGATCTCCCCTCTCAGCTCATCCGTCTGTTTCTCCAGCTCACCCACCCGTCTCTGGCTGCTCTGCCACTCTCGCTTCAGCGTCGCCATATTCTCGTTCAGTGCCGCCACCTGCATAGATATCTTCACCTCCGCCTCTTCCCTCTGCTTCTCCACCTCCTCTTTAGCCTTCACTTCTGATGCCTGAGAAAGAAGATAATATAGCTTTTCTGTGGAAAATTTAGAAAGCATTTTTGCTGCAGCATATAAGTCAGCAATAGAGGTTACTTGCTAAGGATTAATAATAATATTATTACAGTAATAATTAATAATTAAATCATTGAAGTTGGTATTATAAGTACCAGTTGCTGTTGTAGTTTGTCCGTCTCAGATTTGAGCTGCTGCTGTTTTTGTTTGATGGAGTCTCTGGTCTTCTGATGCTCTCTCTGTTCCTGCTCCAGAGATGCTTGAGCTGCCTCCACCTTCCCTTGCAGCTCCACCTTCTGCTGGATCAACAGCTGCTTCGCTGCCTGGAGCTCCTTCAGCTCCTGCAAGAGACACATAGACAATTCTGTCAGTTATAAACATAGTTGGATGTTAACATGTAACACTATGGATACAAGCCCAGATCATCAAACTATGCTACACAATTCATAGGAATCCAAAAGTCATCAAAATACTTAAGGCTAGTGGTCGACCGATAATGTTTTTTTGACAGCCGATGCTGATATCTTGGAAAGCCAGGTAGCGAACACGCACAGAGAACACGCGATCATGCAGGTCACATGCACACTTCACAAGATCTCACAGCTGGATCCAAATAAGTTTGCAAGGTTTGTGAAATGAAATGTTCATTAGCCATTCAAAGATTTGTTTAAATTATGTAAATGAGTATTTGCTGAATGCTGACGGCAAACGAGAAAGTATTATAATGTTTGCCTTTCTATTACTAATAATATAAAAGCAATCGTTATAATACTTTTTGTATACTTTTTAATTCCTTTGTTTAACAATTCTATCAGATTATTAGACAGACTTCTATCCGTATTAGACAGAAGTGAACGATGACAGCAAACAAGGAGAATGTGAGCACTGTGTGCTCAGGCGCTGCCGCCGTCAAAATAAAAGTCCTGCCTCGAATGCATCGGCCAAACAGAAAAACGTATCTTATCTTATTAACTTATCTTAACTTATGCCGATATTTGAAAAATGCCAAATACCGGCCGATATATCGGCCTTGGCGATTATATCGGTCTTGGCGATATATCGGTCGACCACTAATTAAGGCAGTGGAGAATGAAAAACAATGACATGCCAGTTAAAGGTACAACATGTTTTTTGTTCAGTATCAGAGTTTCCACAATAATATTAAGCAGCACGTTTTTAACACTGAGAATATGAAATGTTTCTTGAGAACCAAATCTGCATTTCAGATTGATTTCTGAAGGATCACGTGACACTAAAAACTGGAGTAATGGCTACTGAAAAGGAGTTTTGCCGAGAATAAACTAGATTTTAAAAATATATATATAAAAAAACCTTAATGAAAAAATGTCAATTTTAATACTATTCACAATGTTACAGATTTTCCTTTACTTTTAATCAAATAAATGGAGCCTTGAACCCCAAACTTTTGAACAGTAGTGTAGAGTCTCATACAAAATGTTTCAGTTACAAGATGCCATTACAAAAATATTAGTCTGTCATAACTACTTTGAGTAACTGGAAATGTATAAAAATAGCTTAGTAAAATAAACTAAGTACTTTGGCTGGACATTAAAAAGTATTAATAATAAGTCTCATCATGGGGGTCCCTATCAAGGGGTGACTCTGCTTAGAATAAAGCAGCTGTTTTTAGGACACTAATAGGATTCATTCAAAGTACTAGCATTTTGTGGGAAAAATAGCAATTAATTAATAATGGTAGATATTTTACAGTGAAACAACATATAGTGCACCTTTAAGTAGCAGATTTTAAGGCTGCTATGATTCATAAAAGTGATTTGGGGTCAGAGGTGATCAGTCTGACCTTCTCATTCTTCTCGGCCAGAGCTTTAAGATCAGCAGACAGTTTGTTTTTGTCCTTCTCCAGAGCGCTCTGGCACTCTTTGAGCTCCTCGCATTGAGCCTTCTCCTTCTTCAGCTGCTCCTCAGTTTGTTTCTGAAACAAAAGACACAGTCAGCTGAACAACTCCATTCTCCATGTCTGTGATGGCAAGCAAATTAAAAGTTATAACAATTCCTGCTCACAACAGAAGGTTGTATTGTAGTCTCACTGTGTTTGGAACAGAGTCTTTATTTATCGCCACACAATCGAGACAAGTGGCATTTGTTTCCGTAACCTTCACACCACAGGAAAATCTGTGGTTCAAAGACTTGCTTGAGGGCACAATGATGATATCTCAAAAATTTGCAGCATATTTTGTTACCTGTTGTTTCTGGAGCTTCTGTAGAGCCTCCACCTGCTTTTTGATCTTCTCGTCTCTCTTGCTGAGGTCTTTCTCCAGCTCCGTGCGGGCCGTCTTTAGCTCCTGGATCTGGGTTTCGTGAGCACTCAGCTGGTTTCTGTTGGCCACCAGCTCCTCCTGAGCTAGAAGCAGCTTCTCCTCACACACCTAAATGACACATAATAAGATAATAATCAGATACTGCACGGAATCATTTATTAAGATGTGCTCATACTTTATAAAACAGACCTTGAGGTCCTGGCGTACAGCAGAGAGCTCAGACTCCTTGCCGTAGTAATCAGACTGAAGGGTGGCGAGACTTTCTTTGGTGCTGTCACTGGTCTTCTGCAGTTCTGCACAGTGATTCTTCTCTGAGTTGAGATCTTTAGACAATGTCGTCACCTGCTCCTTCAGCTTTGCCTCCTCTTCAGTCTGAAACACAATTCAATTGATTCACACAAAGTTCAGTCATAATGTCCAACAACATGGCAGGGACTCATCATTAACCTCCTACCAAATGTATGACTTTCTTCTGTAGAACACATATATTTATATTAAGAACACACATAAGAATATATTTTAAAGAGAATGTTGGTTCTCATTGACTTCTCACTGAAAAACAAGTGGGAACCAAGACTGTTTGGTTATCAACTATTCTTCAAAATATCTTCTTTTATGTTCCACAGTATAAAATACAATGGAACCCAATGGAAATCAAAACCATTTGGTTACCAACATTCTTTAAAATATCTTCTGTTATGTTTCACAGAACAAAGAAAATCATACAGGTTTGAAACAACATGAGGGAGAGTAAATAATGACAGAATGTTAATTTTTGGGTGGACTATCCCTTTAAGTACAGGAAAATAAATCAGTCAATTTAGGTATGCTAGGAGTACATTTAAGTGCCTTTTATGACACATAGGTGTGTAAGGAAACTCTACATGCCTTTTTAGTGAAGGAAGTCTGCAGCTCGGACACTTGCGCCTTAAATTTCTTCACTTCCAGGCTTAAGGACCCCTGAGTAGTCTTCAGCTCTGCCTGTAGCTGCTGTACACGATTTTCTTTCTCTTTCAGCGTATCTTGATACTGTTTCAGTTGAGTGTTCAGTGCAGTCAGCTGAGATTGAAGCCCCTTTTCTGCCTAAAAGATTCAACATAATTGCAAAATATCAAGATTCCTCTAATATGAGGTTACATAAAAGTCATAATCAATGCTTTCTTGAAATATAAATGGAGTTATAATGCACAATCTTACCTCTATTGATTTCTCCAGCTGACCTTTGACACGGCTGAGCTCTTTAGAAGCGGTCTCTGTGTTTTTCTGAAGCTCTTGCTGTGCTTTCTGATAAAACTTTTCCTACAAATTAGAGAAAGCTTGATATTTAAATTTCTGTGAAAAGGTTTGCATGAAAAAAGTGTGCTTGTACTGAACTACTTTTAAATAACAGCAAATGATTTGATAATTTTTGTCGTACTATGAATTAAATTTTTTTATACATACACAAGTATCCAAATAATTTTTGGGGCCAAACTTCTCACCTTCTCCTCCAAAGTGGCATTGCTGCTCTTCTTCTCTGCCTCCAATTGAGTCTGGCTCTCTTTTAGAGCTTTAGAAGCTTTGCTCAGAGCCTCTTTCACCATTGCCATTTCTTTAGTCAGAGCTTCCTTCTCCTCCAGAGTTTTCTTAAGATCTGCACTCAGACCCTGAACTTTCTTGTCCAGCTCTGCTTGCTGCTTCTGACCCTCCTGAGACAGTTTATCCAGGCTGGCCTGCAGGGTTGCACGCTTCTGCTCTGCCTTCTCCAGCTGTTGTTTTGTTTGGGAGAGGGCTGACGTTTTCTTCTTCAACTCCTCTTGCTGGGTGGCAGCTCTGAGACAGAAAGGAAAGGAAAGATCGACAAGTCACACCTGTGATCTATACTAATTAGATTTGAAGTGTGGGGTTGGTTACATTTTTTATGTTTTTGAAAGTCACCAAGCTCACCAAGGCTAAATTTATTTGATCAAACATACAGCAAAAATAATTTTGGGAAATGTTACTACAATTTTAAATCATGTTTTTTCATTTTAATATATTTTAATATCAGGAAACATTTATTTTTATTATCAGTGTTGAAAACAGTTGTGCTGCTTAATATCTTTGTGAAAAACATTATTTAATTTTTCAGGATCCTTTGATGAATCAAAAGAAAAGCTTTTAGTTGAAACAGATTTTTTTTGTATTATGTGTCTTTACTGTCACTTTTGATCAGTGTAATGCATCCTGTATAAAAAGTATTAATTTATTTAAAAAATAAAATACTGACCTCAAACTGTTATATTAGTATACTTTTCAAATTAAGCATTTACACATATCATTTGTACAATCTTTTTTTCAGAGAAATTAATAAACTAAGATGTATTTTACTTAAATACTTCAATCAGATTAAGGAAATAAGCCAAGATTGGAAAGAAAACTGCTCGTTAAAACATTTCTTTCTTTAACATTGTACATTTTTCCATATGAGGTACCTACTCTTGTTTCTCAGAGTCTAAAAGACGGTTCAGCTCCTTTGTCTTCATCTCCAGCTCACTGATTTGCTTCTTCAGCATCTGCTGCTCCTTCTGAGCCTGTTCCCTTCCAGAGCAGAGTTCAGTTAACTCTACCTCTACTTTCTATATAAGACAAAAACACACACAGAAAAAACATTTGATCACAGAAATTTCAATGCATAATACAATACATATTGAAAGATTAAATTAAGACAATGGCATGTAGCTTTCAAGTATTTCTCAATCAAATAAACACTTATTTCCATGTAATTATAATTAGGTAAATAGTCAATAAAAAAACAGCAAAGAAATAATTCAAGACCACTTTCTTATCAATACAGTCATTTGATATCTGTAACAATCACAACAGGCCTGTAACATTTTCAAAATGAAGTCACGATGACGAAGCAGAAATGTGCTGCAGTGACGCTGACCTTGGTCTGGGTCTCCAGTGTCTCTATCCTCTGCTCTGCAGTCAGCAGTTTGTCTCTGCTGTCCTTCAGACTGGTCTCCAGCTGAGAGCATTGCTCCTGCTTCTCTTGCAGCCTGCGGCCCTGCTCTTCCAGCTGAGCCTGCACTTTACTCAACTCCTGCCGAAACACACACACAAAAAACAACAACTTTGAACTTACAACAAAATGACATTCTTATATTGGACTGATATAAATACACTAGGTTCAAATGGTGTCAAAGCAATAGTACATACTTGCTGCTTATCTTGCAATGCATTCTGGGCAGTCTCTAGGTGGTTCTCCAAGTCTGCTCTCTGGGCATTTTTTGCTGCTTCAGCAGACAACAGCATTTCAGTCTTGGCTTTTAGCTAAAAGACAAAAAAGTCATATATAAACTTTACTAGTATTTTTTTTAAATACTTAATTTGGTATTATTAATATTTTAACACATCTATAAACCATTAGGCTGGAATAAATACAATTTAAAAGCACTATAATGTCACTTTGTATTAAAGGAATGGTTCACAGAAAACGTTAGGTTACTTGTGTAACCCCGGTTCTCTGAGAACAGAGCAAGGTATCTCACTATGGGAACGCCCCCAGGCATGATAGCCTATGGAAGCACCAATTACACCACGTCTGTCCAAAGGACAGACCAATCACAGCTCATGAAAAGGAGCCCACCCCCTCCCTATATATACAGCTGTGATCCCCGAAACGGCATTCTAAGCTCGCTCTTCCCCCGTGTTATGCGAGTAGGGAAGCTTGGTGAGATACCTCGCTCTGTTCTCAGAGAACCGGGGTTACGCAAGTAACCTAACGTTCTCTTTCAAACAATCACTTGGTATCTCACTATAGGAATGATATAGCCAACTCCCGTAACCCATGCTTTCCGAAGCCGCCGAACAGACTCAAAAAGGAAGAAAGACAACCTTTCAATTCTCCAAAGAGCCAACTTTAAGAACAGTATGAGCCAATGAAGGCGCAGTGACATCAAGACGGTAAAATCTGATAAATATATGCGGGGAAGTCCAACTTGCCACCACACAAATATCTCCCACCGAAATCTTCTTGAACAACGCCCATGAGGTAGCAATACCTCGTGTAGAATGGGCCCTAAGGCCCTCTGGGGAATGAAGACCCATAGATGTATAGGCTATTTCAATAGCCTCCACCATCCAGTGGGAGAGGTGCTGTGAGGAGATCGGCTTACCCCTTACAATGAATGGCCCATGAAACGAATAACTGATCATCTTTTCTGAAGGATCGTGTCTCGTTTACATAATAGCGTAACACTAGTACAGGACACAAAGTGAGCAATTTCCTCTCCTCTGAAGAAGAAAATGGAGGAGGGTAAAAAGCACGCAACTCCAAAGCTGAGCAGTTATTAGCTGAATCACTGACTTCTGAAATGCGCGGTGCTCCAGACAGTCAGCATGCGCGCTAGATTGTGCAGTTGCAACGAACGCGTTCCCCCTTGTCGATTGATATATGCCACCACCGTTGTGTTGTCTGTCCTGACTAGAACATGAAAACCTTCCAAGAATGGGCGAAAATGCTTCAGGGCTAGAAAGACTGCCATTAACTCCAGCATGTTTATGTGAAGTCTGCAAAGCTGAGGCGTCCAGCAACCGTTTACCGAGCTGCCCTGAAAGACAGCTCCCCATCCCATCAGGGATGCGTCCGTTGTCACTACTTTTCTCAGAGACACGCCCCCCAGCAGAACCCCCTGTCCGGAATACACAGGGGTTTTTCCACTGATGAAGAGCCATCACGCACTCCGTGGTAATTCTCACTCTGCGTGAGAGGTGCCGACGAGGACAAAGATGCCGTGCCGCTACCCAACGCTGGAAGTCCCTCATTTTTAGCAAGCCCAGTGGGACCACGGACAGTGCCGAAGCCATCATGCCCATAAGGCGGAGACAGTTCCTGAACGAGACCAGGTTATCCACACGAAACTGGGCTAGGCACTGATAAAACGCCGTTACCCAAGAGCATAGCGCGGTATAGCGCGGTATGCCACCGAGTCTATTTGCAAGCCTAAATACTCTATCTCCTGGGACGGAATCAGCTGGCTTTTGGCATAGTTGATCCTGAACCCCAGATTCGTGAGATGAGACGTGAGCATCTCTGTGTCCCGCTCCCCGCGCTCCCGCGAATGAGCACATATCAGACAGTCGTCCAAATAAGCCGATATTCTGAGACCCTTGTGTCTCAGCGGAGATAATGCTGCCTCTATGCACCGGCTGAACACGCACGGAGCTAGGCTGAGCCCGAACGGGAGAGTAACAAATTTGTACACTTCGTTCTGAAAGGAAAACCCAAAGGATTAAAAAAAAATCTAAAATATTTCCTGTGCGCAGGTTAGATGCTTATATGAAAGTAAGCATCCTTGAGATCGACCGCAGCAAATCAATCACCCCGGCGGATTGAACAAGTGAGAGCCCAGACTGTGAGCATCCTGAATTTGTACTTCCTTAAGTGCTTGTTTAAAGCATGCAGGTCCAGTATAGGCCGCAAACCCCCATCTTTCTTTGGAATTAGAAAATAAGGGGAGTAATAGCCCCTCTGAGTTTCCCCCACTGGAACTTGTCTTATAGCTCTTTTCTTCAAGAGGGAGGGTATTTCTGCTTCCATAACCCGAGCTGATTCCCCATTTGCTACAGAAGCTATAACCCCGTTGAAAGGAGGTGGTTTTATAGCGAACTGATGCCTAAAACCCTTGGTTACAGACGCGAGGACCCACGGATGCGCAGAACACTCTCTCCACTTCTCCTGATGAAGAGCCAGAGGGTTCTGTTGAACCGATTCCAGATGGGAGTGATGGCGCCATCTAGTGGACAGAGAAAAACGGTCAGGATCTGTGTGGCTCAGAGACAGAATCTCTCGGTTCTTTGATATTATTATGTTTTTGTCTCCCTGCGCCCTCGGCACTGATCCTGGATGCAACAGAGGATTTTTTATTTGCTTTGAACCCAGGGCTTGAAGTGCTTTGTAACAATACACTTGAGAACTTGTGCTTGAACTCAGCATACCTCTTTTGCTGGCTGCGTTCTCCGCACTCGAACTTGTGGAATTGCTGTCAACAATCCACGGAACATTGTGTGTTGAGGGGAAGCTGAACTGGCCTGAACACAATTTTGAACCATTTCTCCGCCCAAACTCCACATCTTCCGCTTCTTCGCGGGTGGGGGAACAGATATGGTGGGCTCGGGAGAGGACATCACAGAGAACCCTAGGTGCTGCCCATCCCTCCCATGCAGAGATTGTGTCCAAGGAATCCCTCTTCTTTTTGTTGGAAGGGTTAGCGGACCTGGACTTTGCAGCCACTGCCGCGAATGACTGCTTTCCCCATGGCTTAGTGTTCGGAGCAGCAGGGGGGCAGGTCGCCTGCTCTGCACTCTGGGGTTTTGCAGTTCTGGACGCATTCAAAAATCTCCTGTTCTGCGTTGGAGGAACAGGCCGAGGGGGAACAGGAAGACGGGATGCTCTTTTACGTGGGAGACAGATGTCAAACGCCTCTCTCATTTATTTTTTAATCAATTTTCAAAAAAATTATTTAAAATTCTTAAATATTATAAAATAATAATTATATCACTTTCCAGATATCCCATCGGCTGTTCAAAAAACAATATCGGTCGACCACTAGTGCTGACGACTTATACATTTTCTGGTACACGGAAGCGGTGAAGCGTTACATTTTCCCAGGGAGGGAAGGGCTGGTTGATGAGAGAGTGCTCCGCCTGTTCGGAAGCAGGTGGCGAGCCACTGACTGCTTGACCGTGGGAGGGTTAGAGAGCCCAAGCCCCTCCATCTCACTCACATCAAGACACGAGTAACCCTTGACGGGCACACGATAAGAAAAGGGTTTATCCAATGAACGCTTCATCTCTGCTATACACACCGGCACAGCAGGAAACAGTTGTTTCGCCGGGGGAAGGCGGGAAGGGAGCCTTTTCCCGTCATAAATATCCCGTTTAACTCCCGGATCCCCGGGAGCTGCAGCACGTTTACAGACCTCGACTAGGTCGCAATCCAGCACCTTCGACGCCACATCGCCACTCTGCGCGCTCACGGGCCTGGACACTTGGGCTGCAGACAGGATAGCATCATCCGGCTCCTTTCGGAGGAGGTGAGCTAGCATCTTTTCATCTTTCTCCTCATCTCCCTTGACCTCATCGCCATCTGCAAGCAATCTGGTCGAAAAGCAGTGCAAACTCAGGGGACTCCAAATCCATAATATCCCCCCACGAAGAAAGATCATGTGGGGGAGAGGGTTGGACCCCCTTTGCCAAAGGAGGGACCGCGGAGAGAACCGAATCGTCTTTGGAAGTTGCCGCCACTCGAAGCCTTCTCTCTAGAATCCTGGCCGGCATTACACGACAGTGGGAGCAACTTTCCGCATCCGCCAGCGCAGCCTGGACATGCTTGACACCCATGCATGCGATACACATTGGATGCAAATCCCTGCCCGAGATCATAAATCCACATGTTGCCGGACATGAGCGTGAAGGGGCATCCTTCCCTTTCTCCGCCGCGACCTTGGACACGACATGGTGAGTCAAATATCCCCTAAACTTAGCTCGCCTTAACATGTTAGCTAGGATAGGAAACACCGCTAATAACAGAGGAGCAAATAAGCTCAGTAAAGAGCAGAAAATCCGCAACAGATTTTCTCTTTTTTGTTTTACTCTGACTACACTGCATTCGGCAACGTCAACCTTGACGGTACATCTACGAACTGAAAGCAGCGCAGCCTAGGTGCTGAAGGGAAGTCTTCACTGGGAAGAGAACAAGAATGCCGTTTCGGGAATCACAGCTGCATATATAGGGAGGGGGTGGACTCCTTGTCATGAGCTGTGATTGGTCCGGGCAGACGTGTTTACCTGTGCTTCCATGTCTATCACGCTGGGGGCGTTCCCATAGTGAGATACCGAGCGATTGTTTGAAAGAGAACTGGTTTAGAATGAGATGGGGGTGAATAAATTGATTAATTGTTTTACTATTGTTTTTATTGTTATGTCAAAGCATATACATATATATATATATATATATATATATGTTTACATAATATATGTGTGTGTGTACAATATATATTTATAAATACACACACATAGATGTAAATATGTAAGAAATATATGTTATATATTTTAGGGCTGTGCAATTAATCGAAATACAGTTTCGATTTTGGCCTCCAACGATTATGAATATACAATAATCGAGATAAAACGATTATTACGCCCCATTCCGACCCCCTTTCCAGTGGTGGGCTTTCGCTCCTTTTAAAAGCCCAATTTCTCATGCAAATCAGTAAAATCATGTTATGTGACTTTTGCCAAATGGGACATGCTTGATTTATTTAAGTTGATTCGATTTATTTATGTTTTTAAAAGCGTGAAAGAGAACTTTTTTGTGCTATTCCTGCATGGCGCTCAGAGACTGAAGCAGAACACCACAACGGACATTAAAAGTCATCTTTTCGCTCAGGTGCGCGCCTTAACATCAATACACACAAAAATGTGTCAAAATGCGGCGCTTAGTGATTATTCACGTAAACCCTCGTCGGTTATGTAATAAATGAACGTAAAGAGTTGAGAATGAAAATACATGTGTAACAGTAAATTGGATCTGTGCGGCTCTTAAAGAGACAGCAAGCTATATTCCTGCTGCCGACAGTGTGATTAATATTAAATTAAACAACAAAAGACAAAATCACTCACTGCTCTTACCTAAATAACTTTTGTAGCTTTAATACAACATTAGAGTTTCATTTTTACAGGTGAAGACTATGCCTGTTTTATTTTACATTTCGGACCCGGGACCACAAACCAGTCATAAGGGTACATTTTTTGGAATTGAGATTTATACATCATCTGAAAACGGAATAAATAAGCTTTTCCATTGATGTGTGGTTTGTTAGGATAGGACGATATTTGGCCAAAATACAACTATTTGAAAATCTGAATCTGAGGGTACAAAAAAAATCGAAATACTGAGAAAATCGCCTTTAAAGTTGTCCGAATGGAGTTCTTAGCAATGCATATTACTAATCAAAAGTTAAGGTTTAATATATTTACAGTAGGAAATTTACTAAGATCTTTATGGAACATGATCTTTATTTAATGTCCTAATGATTTTGGCATAAAAGAAAAATCAATATTTTTGACAGATACAATGTATTTTTGGCTATTGCTACCAATACACCCGAGCGACTTATGACTGCTTTTGTGTTCATTTCTGTAGTAGCTGTTAATGATACTTCACCAACAGGGTGGTTCATGTTGTATTTTTGTATAATTTTTTTAATTCTAATGTATTGTCCTTTTTTATTAACCTGGGGACAGTTGTTATTGATATCAATAAGTTTGGAACATTGTTATTATTTTTTTTTTACTAATATAGTTTACTAGTATTCGTCTCTTTTTGGTGGTATGAGAATTGTTATTTCGCCGTCTCTAAATTAAGGCATAGATCCTTTTACAGAAAATATATATTTGATATATATCGATACCTTTAAATAAATCATTCATATAAAGTTTTGGTCATATGGCCCACTCATAATCGTGTTAAATAATTGTGATTACAATATTGACCAAATTAATCGTGATTATGATTTTTGTCATAATCAAGAGCCCTATATTATATATATATATAGACGTTGTATTATATATATATATATATACATACATTAAAGATAAATATATCATGGTTTATTATATATATCTAATATATATAATATATTATATATATATATATATATATATAATATAACATATAAATATAACAGTACACCCCACATATTATGTAAACAAACTTCTTTGGATGTGATTATGTTGATTAATCGATTTGACAACCACTATTACTCTATATTATTTATAAGATATTGGGAATTGTCTTTTAATGCTATATTTGCCATTTTCCATTCTATTTTTTTGTTAAGTTTGTCATTTTGCTTTGTGCGTTTTGTCATTGTTAGTAGTATATTAGTTTGTATATATAGATATTATTTTATTATTATTTTTTATGTGTTTCATCTGTTATTAAGAAACTATTCTTAAAGGTGCAGTAGAAGATCTTGGAAAATGCTAACTTTAGCCTGATAGCACTGAAAGCGAACGTCCCACCCTCCCTGCAATCGCCGACCAAAGCCACGCCCCCTGAATGCAACATTACTACAATATAGTACAACATTACTACAATACATCATGTGTTATACACAGTGAGAAAACTTTTTCTAGTACAGTTAATAACAGTACTAAAATACCAGGAAGGAAGATCAGGTTGTTGATGTTTGCCTGCCATTCTCCCTCTGTCTGCAGCAGCGTACGTGAAACGCCTGATTAAGTATCCTGTCTACGCGAACAGGGTGCGCAGAGGTATGCAAATAAATATGTTGACAGGCAGGTAGGAAAGTCAATCAAAACGCTCGGAACGAGCATTTTGATTGGACCAACATTTCTTGGTCCTACGCCTTCCACAGAATATATAAATACAGATCAATATACGTCTTAGACCACTTAACATAATGATTGCTATCGGGATGTGAAGATACTTTCAACCAGCATAACAAAAAAATATTTTTGAACCAAATCACCTACCCTGCCTTTAAATGATTTAAAGTAAACATAACAACGGGCCGAATAGACATATTTTCACGATTGCATTAATTATTATTTGAAATAATTATGAGCAATCACAGCACAACTACCTGTGTGTCTAGCTGGGCAATCTTCTCTTTGCTCTCTGTGAACTGTGTGGTAAGCTCAGAGATGGTGGTCTCTAGGCTCTGGCAGCGGTCTTGCGCTGAACACAAGTGGGTCTTCTGCTCCTGCACCTGCTCGTGAAGGTTGTCCTGAGCCTGTTTGTGGCTTTCAGACTGGTTCTTGAGCTTGTCGGTAAACTGCGTAATCTGAATTAACACATGGGTGAAAAACTAGAGTGAGCTTCCTCCCTGTTCAAAGTAGTTTAGTCATACTAGTCCAGTGTCCAGTACCTGTTCCTGTAGTGAGTGATTTTTCTCTTTTAATTGGTTCAGCACAGCTGCCTCTCCTTCACCGGCCTGGATCTTAGCACACAGATCTTCTCTCTCTGCCTCCAGCTGGCTCACGCTGTCCTTGCTCTTCTGCAGCAGAGCTTCAAGATTCTGGATCTTCTGGTCCTTGTCCCCAATCTGACGCAACACCTGTTCCAGGTCATTCTGCATAGGTCAAGGGAACATGTATGATAAACAATTCTTGAAAACCAAATCAGCATATTATAATAATTTCCGAAGGATTATGTGACACTGAAGAAATGGGTAAAGGCTTCTAAAAATAAAAGCTTTTCGCTTCGCCATCCACAGAAATAAATTTACATTTTAAACTATATAAAATCGAAAACAGTTACTTTAAATTGTAATCATAATTTACAATATTCTTGTTTTTACTTATTATTTTTCCTGCATGGTAAAGCAAATATTGCTTTTTATAGAAACATCCACTGATGGAACTCTTAATGAGATGTAACAGTTATATTTACCTGTGCTTCTCTAAGTTTGCCATTAGTGCTCTGTTGAAGTGTTTGTAGTTCTTGGTATGCTGTTTGAATTTGTCCAGCTGTATGCTGCGGTCGTAGACTTGTAGAGCTCTCTTTAACTCCACACACATAATCACATATATGCAGTCAAGAGCGAAAGAGAGACAGTGAGTGGTTAACAGATGGGAAAAAGACACTCAAGCCCATCATTGTAATAATTATTTGGTCTGGGTTTTGCATGTAAACAACACACATTATCAATTAACACGCTGACTACTGCAGTAATTATTCTTAGTGCGCTTTACTGCATTCACGTGATCCAAGTCCTCCAGCTTGTATGTGCAGTGCTCTGAAATTTGTACTAATCAGCTGTTTTGTTTTTTTTCTTTAACCTGTCCCTCCACGCGGAGAAGTTTAGAGAGCTGCAGGTTCTCCCACCTGCGCCCCGATCTTTGAGTTTGATCTGCCTGACGCTTTCTCTGTCCGGCTCGGTCACCAGGCCGGAACCTGGCAGCTCCCCCAACTGACGCTCGGTTTCCAGCAGCTTCGTGTGCAGCTAGAGAGGATGGAAGTATGAGAGCATGATTATAATACAAGTTCAAATGTGTAATGGATCAGTGGATTTGACTCAGAAAATATTTTTATCAGATTTTGATTCTGATTCTAACCTGATGAATTTGATTCTGAACTAAAGGATGGCCAGATTTGATTCTGATTCTAACTTGATGAAACTGATTCTGAAGTAAAGGATGGTCAGATTTGATTCTTATTCTAACCTGATGAATTTGATTCTGAACTAAAGGGTGGATGAATTTGACTCTGAACTAAAAGATGGATGGGATTGATTCTGATTCTAACTGGATGGACTGTTGTTATAATATTGTGCATTTTTTACTGACCTGGCTGATCTCACTTTGCTGCTGCAGGCCCTGGTTTTCTTTATCTTCTCTCTGCTGTTGAAGTTGCTTCCTCTCTGCCTTCAACTCCTGGTGGTTCTTCTCCAGCTCACTGAGTTCCCGTCTTAGTCGTGCAGCCTCCTCCCCACGTTCGGTCAATTCAGCCTGGACCCGACTCAGAGCTGTCTCTCCCGATGACACCCGGGCTTGGCTCTCCTGGAGCTCCAGGTCTTTCTGGTGCAGACTAGCCTGAATACTCTTCTTAGAGGCCTGTTCCTGACCCAGACGCTCCTCGAGTTCCTGACTCTCCTTCTCCTTACGAGATAACTTCTGTGACAAAAGCTGAGGAGTGGCAGAATAATTAGACCAACTCACTCATACAAAACTTATAACAATTAAATTATAATGCATTCTTCAGACCAGCCTATGCACACTGTACAGAGCACCAATATCCAATAAGATGCCAAATAACAGTGTTGTGGTATGCTGACAAATATCTGGGAATTCTGGGATAGCTTAGGGATCTCTCTTATGAGGGCAGAGTTTAATGAGGGCAGGGCAGGGCAATTGTGTTGTGACCTTTGCCTGTGACAGCTATTAAAAAGGACAAGGTAGATAAGGTTGCATTTGGTCATGTGTTGCTGTTAATAGTGTCCTCTTGCATTGGACCATTTTCTGTTTGGTCCTTCAAATGTAGGAAAGAGTCTTAAAGGGATAGTTCCCCCAAAACTGAAAATGTCAATATTAACTCAAGCGGATCTAAAGCTATATGCGTTTTTTTCCTAGTCACACTGCCTCAAGTATTTTAGAGCAGTGGTTCTCAACCAAAACCTACTTGCGGTAACTTGCAAGGGGACTGCAAAATGTCTTAATTATTTAAAATAAATAATGTTATATAATTTAATGTAATGAACATAATGAATACATAAATAATAAATATAGAAATAAATATGTAAAGCTGCTAAAATGCATAAAAATATATAAATATCATGAACTAATAATGAATAATACTTTTACAATATTTGTGAATCTAGATTAATATTAATATCTACATACACTAATATATTTTTAACATTTTAGTTAACAGAAAATTTGTATTATGAAACAATAGGAGTTAACAATGAAAAATAGCATAAGCTAGTTGAGACAAGATCATCAACAAGTTTTAGTTTGCCCTCTTTCTTATTCCTGTCCTTGCATGCATCTTCCTTTTGAACTTTAAATTATCGTTTATATTTATCCCGCAGGACACTTCACAGGGATGGTTCTATAAACGACCCCTTAATCGCTCCTGTTTCACTTCCCATCAGTACCATGGTCCACGTTTTTCAGAAGCCAGCCCACCTTTGGAGTCTGATCTCCTAATCCCGTCCTGACAACTTGAACAATGGACTAGAGAGTTGTGGGTCATTACCTGTGGCTGTATATCGCTCTGACTGTCACAGGCACGAGACAAATTGCTCCCTGCTGCTTTAATTACACAGCATCTGTGATGTGTCTGTCAACACTCTTTAATGGCCAATCAAAACACACAGTGTGCTGACAGGTCAATGGGGCGACTTTGGACTGGACATACAGGGCCAGCAGCCCGAGAAACTTCCTATGAAATGTGTTGGGCCATTTCCTGAAAGCCAGCTGGTGATGCTTGTAAACGGCGGTACAGTAAACTTATATTTGGAAGTGGGTCTTAACATAGCCGGCACTGGCGTGTGTTCTGTGAAGCTGTAAAGTAGGCCATTAAAATATACAGCTGGATTTGCTGTGAGCATACAACACATGCCTTGTTACTTAGGGTGGTCCAGTAACTCTAGACACAACATATCTCCATCTGTTTGTATATGTGAGTGTTACCTGGGTCTGGTGCTGGTAGTTGTTGAGGCTGCTCTGTAATTGGTGGATTTGTTGGGTGTAGACCGCTGCCTCCTGAGGACCCTTCTCCAGTTCTGCCTTCAACTGAGCAATCGTTGTCTACAAACAAGCAAAAAAGTCTAGTCAAAGTATAGCCCATAATTTTTTTTTTGAAGAAAACAGAAGCTGTGAGGGACAGAGGCACAGTCATGTAGGCCTAGTATTGTTGTTCATTTTACTGTAAAATTTTACTCAAAAATGCTACTGAAATGTTCATATTGTAGAGCCCTGGATGGTCTCTTTCAAATTCTGTGAAAATGTTCTGCTGTTTTGTGGGCACAGAAACTTTGTTGGTCTGGGAATGACCTAGGACTTAAAGTCTATGACTATACTTTCATCCTTCACCGTGTCATTTATGTCCACATTAATTTTAATCTGCCATCTACTCTGCCGTGTGCAAAATGATCATACTTTGACCAAAACAAGAGAGCAAGAAAAGAATAATTTCATTGCATACTACATTTTTCATTGGATGAAAATGAAAAGAACATTACATTATGGTGGTAAAAATTCTAAAGCTGATGACATGAAGATCATAAAACACAGACATTAGGAAAGACTACTTCAATGTTGCACAACATCTAACTTAGTAAATTTCTAAAGAAAAAAAAGGGCATTCAGGCAGATTTATGAAAAACAACTGACACTGAGGCATTCAAGAGGAGAAATTGTTAACTCCAGTTTACGAATCTCCAAGAGCAAGCAAAGCAAGTGCAGAGTTATGTGAAGAGTGAACGAGGGAGAAGCACACACAAACAATAAACCAGTGAGGTGAGACAGGACACACAGTACAGAGACAGAGGTGTCAATACTCTGCGTCTACAGGTTATGACAAGTACTTTAGGGCAAAATACTGGCTGTGTTTCAAACCCTGTTGAGCTGCCTACCTAGAAGGCACTTTTAGGCATGCTTCTAATGATAAAAATAGTAAATATACATTGTTAAAAAAATTCAGTTTTACCATCACATGAAAAAATTACAGTATAAAATGTATTAAAAATAATTATTTTTTTTAATTGCAATAATGTTTCACAATATGTTTTACTGTATTTTTGATCAAATGAACAGAGATCCTTGGTGAGCACAGGAGACTTTTGAAAAAGTAGTGTGACTATTTTGTTTAGTGCTAAAAAGTATTGAAAGAAAACGTCTAGTTCAAAATAAAGTAGTTCACACACTTTGTGTGTGATTAATGTGAGGAACAACTCAGTTAGTAGGCTGCATATTATTGCTTAACTAGACAGCTCTCTAGGGCCTAAAACAGACACACTATAATCTAATGGATCTATGGAGGCATGTAAAGAATGATGTCAGCAACCTTAACATTTCCAAATACCGTCACTAGATGGCAGCCTTTGTATTAGGTAAACCAACTAAAGTCAAACCAAAATATCTGAAAAAAATACACTCAAGTGACCTGTTTGTAATGATCTATGAACCAGAACTATTCTGCATTTGTGGGACCTTATATAATAAAAAGCCATTTTTAGGTCAGAAGTGCAGGCGATTACAGGCATGTTTACAGGAAACACTCAGAGGTGGGAGGTCTGCCAGTGAGTTAATGGTTAACCTCAGGAATCTGTTAGAGAGGACAGTCAGTGTGACCCTTAGATGTTTAGCAAACACTTTCGGATACAACATTACGATTGGAACTTACAGTAGTAAATAGCTTGCGAGTTTTAATGGCTTCACAGTTTTTGGGTAAATCACCAAACCAGCCATTTGCAGTCGTTCATAATCTCGGTTTACTGCAATGGGCAAAGTGACGTCACTGTTGCACCCATTCAAAGGTCAGCTGCTTGTCGCTATCTCAAAATGACCTTTCATTATCTCTGCCTTCACGAGCTATTGATTCTGGCATATGAGTCTCCATATTTGTCCGCTTCTATCAATACATTTTCCGAATAAACAGCAGAGATCGACTATTTATAAAGCAAAGCATCATGGTAACTCTCCTTATGTTAGTTATACAGTACAGACAAGGTCAGAGCAGGTTTGAGCTCACCTCTGAGGTAGTGAAGTTGGCCTGCAGCTGTTCGTATTGGCTCTTGAGGCGCTCTGACTCCTCCTCCCTCTCACGGGTCATGTTGTCCATTAGCGTCTGCACCTGCACCAGCTCTTTCTTCAACACCTCCACGTCTTCCACTCCAGGCCTCTGGAGCTGGAGAAGAGCCAGTGACAGCCAGGATTAAGCCGAGAGAGGTTGATGAGGTATGGGCAGCAGCAGATGAGAGGATGCATGCAAACTCATTGATTATCACGAGACAATAAATGTGACATTACCAGCTCTGCTGCCAGTTTCTCCTTCTCCTGTTTCTCTTTCTGCAGATCTTGGTTTAGATTGGCCAGCCTTTGCTCCAGTGCTTCTCTCATGCTTTTCTCCTCATCATAACGAGATTTGATGTCTGGGATATGAAACACATGCTCATTTAAAGCGACTTTTTTATTTTATTTTCCATTTTTTTAGAACTGGCCTTAATCAGATCTTTTTTTTTTTATAATGTTAAGTATAGAAACAAACATTTGAACTCTCTAAAGATCGCATAAATATAAAATGCAAGAACTTTCCTGCAAAACTTACCAACTATCTCAGTTGCAAGCTGAGCAGCTTTCTGTTCAAACAAGTCTTTCATCTGTTTGATGTTGAATTTCTCGGTCTCAGATTCATTAAGCCTCATCTCGAGCTCTGAGAAGAAAAAATACTGACTGCAAAATCACAAAAAGAACGATTATGCTTTAAAACAAAACATTTAAACGCATGTACAAGATTCAATAGAAGATTTTCAGAATTTGCACCGCAAACAATTTTGATATATTCCTTCCATTTTTTTTTAAAGAAATTAAAATGTTGTTACAGTATATATACATTTAAAAACTGCAATATCCTGTGCTAATTTGGTAATCAACGTAATGCCACTGAGCTATTGATTGAGCTTAACTTGTATTGAACCCAGTACATTCCTTTAAAGAATGAAATTAACACTACTTAACTAACCTGATTTTTCACCAGTACCATCACTCTGTGGGCCCTAAAATCAATACACATCCCACAATTCAATTAGAGAACACAGCAAACATTCCTTCAGTAATCAATAGACATCATGAAAAATGTGAACTTTTCTTTATTCATCTTTGATCTCTGTTTGAACAACCAAGCATTTCAAAGGATTTACTTTGTTAGTTGCTAGTTGTCCTTGTACTTTGTCTAATTCTTTTTTCAATTCCTCAGAAAACCAGCGTTCCTCCTGAAAACACACACCAAAATTGCATATCATCAATTTTAAACCCAATACACATATCCACTGGAAATTATATTATTGAGTAATGGTGCTATGAGTAATGCACATTTCATGCATTCTAAGGCTGATAAGATAAAAGAAGGGTGGGAGTCAAAGGCAGAATACCTTCAGTGAAGCTTGTAAATCTTGGACTTCCTGACGAAGAAGGGGTAGATCCTCCCTTAACAAGAAAAACACACGCCTTTATTATACTGTATATATTTCATATTAATGACTAACTATATGAATTTCATTCTTTCTGTATTGCTTAAGTCTTAGTATAGTTCCCTTTAAGATGAAATAGATTGCTAGATTATCTGGCTGAGTGACTGAGTTTCTCTGACAGGAAAGGAAGCAAGAAGGGTTTAATATTACAGAAGCCCACCTGCCAGGGCTGAAGGGGGACGGCTGGCCTCCTGGCTCATGGAACACCTCATAATGTTTGAAGAGCTCCTCAGCAGAGTTATGTGACTTCATACACTGGGGACAAATGAAGCCCTGTTGACAAACAAATTAACACCACAATGAAATCAGGTGAAGTTACGAAACAGCAAAGAACACGTAATTTAACATCATCGTACATCAGTTACTAAAAAGAGAGTTAAAGGGAGAGTTCATCCAAAAATGTATATCCTTTGATTATTTATTCACCCTCATTTTATTCCAAACTCATTTCTTCTGATGAACACAAAAGGAGATGTTCATGCTACTCTTTACTATATTAAGGAGACATTCTCAAGAATGCATTTTTGCTTTTTAAAACGGAAGAAACTACTAAAAATACTTTGTGTGTGCCTCATTTTTAGAAAGTTGAATCATGTACAAGACACTGGAAAATATGTTGGCCTAGCATGTTTATATAGTGCTTTCTTTGTGAAACAGTCCCAAAGAAAGTAGCTAAATGGTGACCAAAAATGGGGAATAAAATACCAAAAATATCTTAATGGATAGTTCACCAAAAAATGAACACTCTGTCATCATTTCCTAATGTTGTTCCAAATCCATAAAACTTTGCTTAGTCTTTAAAACACAAATTAAGATATCTTTAATGAAACCTAAAAGGTTTCTGTCCATCCATCCATCCAAGTTCAGGTAACCAATGTTTTAAGGATCCAAAAATTAGGCACTGTAAAACAAATCCATATGAATCAAGCAGTTTAGTCCAAGTCTTAATTTAGTCTTTAATTTAGACTTTCATTCACATACTGTATAAACACACATACAGCTAATTATATTTGGTAAACACAAAAGCCTGTTCGTTTACCTGGACTTTCATTGGAGGGACAGAAACCGCTCTCATGTTTCATTTAAATTTCTTAATTTGTGTTTCGGAGATTAACCTCTTATGGGTTTGCGACAACATGAGAATGAGTACATGACGACAGAATTTTAATTTTTTTGGGTGAACTATCTTTTTTAATTTGTAGAATTTGAATATGCACATATTCAGATTTGGCACGCTGTGGTTGATTACAAGACACGCGATAACCACTATCATTAAGCATCTGATAAAAACCTTGTATGCAAGTGTTCCTTATGTAAATATATAGACACACATGAATGAGATTTGAGATCTGCAATGGTGACAACAACTTAAATTTCAGTCTGTTCCTCACATAAAGGACTTCAGAAGACTTGACTCATATAGACTAATTTTATGGTGTTTTTTGTCATTTCTAAAGCTTGATGGCAACTGGTCACCATTCACTTTCATTTTATGGAAAAGAGCAGCACGGACATTTTGATAAACTTCTAATTTTAATAGCAAAACTACAGTTTTAGAAAAAAAAAAATATGACAACTTTCATTTCTGGGTGAACTATCCCTAAAACAGGCTTGAATACAACACACTGATATAATTTAAAAATAAAAGAAAGAGAAAGACTTTAAGGCAATGAGGCATTTAGCCAGTAATATGGTAGGGTTATAAATTGAATTCGGCTTACCTCTGAGGACTCATTATTCATATCAGCAGACGGCTGCTCAGACTCCGAGCTCTGGGAGCCTCCTTTCCCAGGAGTCTATTTCCACAAAGATACAGACAGAGAAAGCAGAGAAAGGAAGAATTTGAGTCAGATGTCAGCTGTGGTAGAATTCATCTCATTACATCACACTATTCTGGTCTGGCTCAGCTGATCCGGTATCTGGGAAGCCGATCAAGACTGGGTGCTGGTTTGGCCTGCTCACTGCATGTCATTCACAAGGTGTAAAAGCAAAGATCACTTTGTTCGCTTCTTGGGATGTGCTCGGCACTGCTGTCATTCATGCGAGGACATGCATCAGGCTGAAACAAAATACTCAGCAAGAGGGGCGTTTAGCATTTCCCTCGGTCTTGGCAACGAGAGCGGTATGATGTCAAACAATACTGCTTTCTAACATTGATATGCCCTTGACATTTCATATGTGTCTACTGTCAGATCACAAGATGTCACAGTGGTTGGAAACAGCTCTTTAATCACAGTTAGATCTCACTCTCAGCTTCCCTGTCACTTGTGAAAGAGAATAACTTTGACACCTCACAACATAACATTGGCCTGATTCAAAAAAATCATTCTTCTATGATACAAAGTCCAAATATGCAGCCTTCCCTGTGCAAAAAAGCAGCATGTTAAATAAGCAGGATGTTTAAGACCTCAAAGACTGACATGGTATTAAAGACAGGAGTTGGGTGACCGTGAATCTCATGAAAACCTGGCAAAAAATATTCACATCACACCTCAAAACAAAAAGGAAAAAGAACATTTATTTTGCATAATTTTATTTTTATATAACCTACTATTAAGAACCTTGGAATTTTGGGTTTAATTTGTTTTATTATTTTCAGGATAATAAATTGTAACATTTTATCCCCCAATTCTCATTATTGTAATTTTTTTTCAACTTCATTACAGAACAAATACTGTTTTACGCTGATTTAAATGTAACTAACTTTTAAATAAAAGCAGTGCAGCAAATATACTAAGATCTTAGTTGTATACATACTTATATGATCAAATACAGTGTTTAAATATATATTTTGCAATAAAAATAAAATACACTATATAAGTTTGTTAATACTTTCAGGATTGCAAGGCTGCATTAAATTGATCAAAATTGACAAAGACATTGATACTGTTACAAGAGATTTCTATTTAACTGCATGCAAAGAATACTAATAATATATATATATCTATGAATAGAATATATTATATATATTATATATATTATATATATTATATTTTTCCAGAAAAATATTAGCCGCAACTTTTAACACATTGGTGATCATATTTTTTTTTTTTCTTGAGCACCAAAATGCAGCTCGGACATCACAAGATAAATTACATTTTAAAATGACTGATAGAAATTCATTTAAAAATTCGAATAATATTCTGTATTTTTTTTATCAAATAAATGCAGCATAAGAGACCTTTTTCAAAAACATTAAAACACTGTAGTTTATACACACCACACCACAGCACATGCTTTTATTTTTTATCATTTGTCCAAATAAATAAATAAATAACAGTTATATCACCATGGTGGATTGCACAAAATGTTACGTCGCCTGGTGCTGGACCAAAAAGCTATTGTAAATCTTTTAGCTAATGTTACATGACATAATTGAACACGTTTTTCTTGTTATGGTAGAACCAGAAGATAAACATTCAATGATTCAATGAACTGCTGAATGGCCATAACTGCACATCACCTTCCATGCATGACAACTGACAATCATTCAGATCAGAGCTTACAGGAATATTAAGCAGAAATGATGGCTTTCTGGGCTGTCAGCTGCTGCTTTAAAAAGGGAAGGCTGTATGACTATAGCAAGAGGATCCGACACATCAGACGTTTCAATTAACGGAGACATCATCTAGTGTGAGTCACAGATCACTGCAAAATACATACACACCAGCTATTTCAACAGAACACATCTTCTGGACAAAATGAACAAAGTTGACACCTTGTCGTTGCTTGTTGTTAATCATAAAACGACTTATTAATAAGTAATTGTGCAAAGCTATGTAGCCCGCTAACAAGCTAACAGCTCAGTCTCCATGTCAACATTTACGCAGAATGACATTATCAGGATCTTTACTGTTCCTCAAGAACAAAACAGGTCTTCTTCACTCGCGCTTTGAGACTGTCCTCAAGAAACCACAAGCGAAAAGTCATTTTTAATCAATCTTGCACAAGGCCATCATTCAGTGTCAGGCCCGACGAGCTACAAATCACATGCAACTGAACGAGTGTCTGTGAGGATTTCACTCACCATCTGTAATATTCTTCTTAACATTTTGGTCCTTTCTCTGGCTAGAACTAGGAAAATCTTAAAAGTTTTGTGCTAATGAGGGTGTGTTTTAATATTTTGTTGTTGACACCTGCAGACACACACTGCTGCTGTGCTTCTGTACAAACCCACCCGTTTTCCGATAAGTCCCGCCCTTCACCGAATCATTGTTTGCCATGATTGGACGGCTTGCATGAGGGGCTTCTAAGATGCCCAATCGTAGGCTGTCTGTAAGGAGCGTCCACCAATCATTAGAACGAGAGATTAGGTCAAAGGCGGGACTTGTCGGAATGGAGCCCAACAGTGACCGCCCACTTTTTCAGTGCCCTTGATTCCGGAAGTATTTTCCCATTCATTTTTTTTTCACTCAAGATAAAAAAAAAAAATCCACAGTAAAAGATGGCTTAAACAAAGCCATCGAGCTCAGAAATTGTTTAAAACATTACAAATATTATTTTAAAGCAAACATATATTTGAAAACCGGATTACCCGATGTAAGGTATTAGGCCATGAACTACGCATCCCATGAAGCATTTCTAATGACGTAAAATAACATTTTTTTAGGTGAGCCGAAAAAGTTAAAGTGTTCAACCGGTATACAAGTTGTTTGAGAATATGGGTCGTCTGACTCCATTTTATTTAGATATTTGTATATGTTTGTATACTGATGTATACAAAAAATATGCTGCTCTGTTGATGCATTTTGATAGGGGTTCCCAAACCATTTCAAGCACTTTTACCCGACTAGAGAGGTATCATCAATCTCGAGACCCTTAAAAACGTTTTAGACAGATATATGATGGAGAAAATGCATTAGTTTTACATTTTTAAATTTCTCCACTCAGGGAAGATGGGAGATCAGCTAAGAACACCCAACCATCTTAGTCTGGTTTAATGTTTTTTCCCCCAGCAGATTTAAAGTAAGGATAAAGATGTTTACATTTGGAAAACAAAAAATAGAAAAATATCCTGTGGCTTTTGAACAGAAGACAAACATACTTACATGTTTGCAGCCTCATAATAAACTCATACTTGTATATGCCTCCAGGAGAGGACTTGCCACATGACTTTCCAAGAAAGTTCATACCTTTTCTTTGGAACGTTTTTAAGGATGTTTTCTGATAATAGGTTATCCTATGCTGCCGAATCCCTCTTTCAACCATGTTTATCATTCATCATTACATTACCGAAAAGTGATCATAAATCACATTTAACAACCCATCTGGTGGTTACCTCAGGGAGTTGAGCTATCATTCCACCCCTAGCCTAACCCCAATCGGCACCATTTACAGAGATCATTCCAACTTTAACACAGAGATGAGTTTATTTTGTTAAAAAGCTGTCAGGGTGTTTCTGATTTTCCTAAGATAGGCAAAACGCATTTGTGTCATTTCTGTTAAATCACATAGGGCACATTTTAACACCGTAATTTTTTACATATTAAACAGTGTTCAATAAGCCTAACTGATAAACACGTAAAGAGCTGAGGTGCCTGTGTTTAGCAGTGCAATTCTTTAATCCTGTCTAAAACAAACTGTGGGACTAAAACTATTTAGGCAGAAGCTGACATATTTAATATTAAAACATATTTACAACCTAACATGCAATCTTCCCTCTGAGGAAAGATATTACAGTCTATTACAGATATAAAGATATAAAGACATTTACAGTCTTAATAAAACAGTTTGGCAACATATTCACATCCCATTCAGTGAATTCCACATAAAGTTCATTATGGAAGATTGCAAAGGCCCCAGTTGAACAAAGTCGTATGCAAAATTAAATAAAATTCCTCCTCAGCTATTTGAGTTATTGATGTGAGAATTATTAATATGATGACAGTACATGTATATTGCATTTCTGTGGCCTTTAAAAAACACTGGTTTGACAAGATAGACTAGGGTTAACATTGGGCGTTTTGCCTTCTCTTTTTCTGAAATATTCAGAATATCACTTCAGGCAATACAAACCGCATAGCATTCCATAGTCTTTCATGGACCAATGACACCGGGAGCATATTTTTTCTGTCTTCACATTTTACCAAATTAAAGAGACAGTGGCTCAAAAGTAGTTCCTCTGCCTTACAGGAGATGGAAAATTAAACATTTATGTGCAAAAAGAAAGAAGGGCAAACAAATTGCGCCGTTTAATGTGGCAAATTCACATTTAAGACCAAACTTTGAAAATACCTTCAACTTCACAGCATGTTAAACCTATATTACAGGTAGATATCTGTGATGAAGGCATCTAATATAATCAAAAGCAGCCCAAATCTTCTTTTAGACTATTTACATATTCTATAATTCATGATTTGACTTTTTTTCTTCTTATTTGGTTCTTTATCAAGAATTTGTATATACCCAATGTCTAACAAATATGCCTAGTTATCTATTAGATATAAATAGACAGCATTTCAAAAGACCATCCTAGTTATCCGTTCTAAAAAAACAATCCAAAGCTTGGCACATCCCTCATTGTGTTCCTCCACCTAAAGCCATCTGTAAAATAATATTTCCAAAATGTCCATCATGGCAAGCATCTCCGTTAATCTGTGCTTAATACTTAACATCACAATCTTCAAATAACTTCACCTTGTTTAGCCTGAAATGTACGTTTACAAATGAAAAGTTATGAAAATAACTCTCCTTGTTCATTTTGACCCAGAAACTTGCAGGCATTTCACAACGAGCCTTTGGTTTCTACACTTAAAAAAAGAGGTTCAAATAGTAAACATTGAAATTATACATGCAAAACTGTCTTTTCCAGTCCAAGCATAGTTTCCCTTGCATCGATGCCCTCTGGTGACAGTTCTATCTGTGCAAACGGGGTAGTCCACAGTCATGTGGGGCTGTCTGGCGGAGGGGGGCATTGTCGTCCGTGTTCGCCGGCTCCTGAGCATTGCCGTTCGTGGGGCCGCGCGCGGAGGAGTTTATTCCGGAGAATACCCCGCAGGACGTGTGTGGCATTGTACAACTCGGCTCGCACAATCTCGATATATTGACACCATTTTCCTTATATACCCCTAAAAACTATTGTACGATTTAATCTTTTTTGTATACATGTTGAAAGCATCCTCTGCCAACGCTGAAAACCAATACAAAACATGTGCATTAACAATAGTACACTTTTAAAAATTAAGGTTCCTTATTGGTTCCATGAAGAACTTTTAACATCCATGGAACGCTTTCATTCCACATCGGATCCATTGTAGTGAATGGGTGCCGTCAGAATAAAAAAAAAACAGCTGATAAAGACATCACAATAATCCACAAGTAATCAACACAACTCCAGTCCATCAATTAACACCTTGTGAAGTGAAAAGCTGTGTGTTTGTAGTAAACAAATCCATCATTAATACATTTTAACTTCAAACCGTTGCGTCCTGATTATGACCTCTATCAATAATATTGCTTTCTCCAATGACAAAGTTGTTCCATCTGAATCAGAAGAGAAATGCACAGATCAAGCAGTGTTTTTGATGCAACTTCCTCCTTGTGCCGCTGGAGGAACTTAGTTATGTAGATTTGTTTTTTGCAAGATAGCAAAACGTGTTTACAAGTTAATCCTTATGATGGCTTGTTTTTCTTATCAACTCGCGTCACTTCAACCAACTGTAATTGATGCAGGAGCGGTGTGATTACTTGGGCTTATTGTGATGCTTTACTGGTTGGACTCGCCATTCTGACAGCACCCATTGACTGATGATCAAGTAACCATAATTGGCCCCCTACATGTTCTCCACATCTGTTCGGATGATAAACACTCTGTACATCTGGATTGCCTGAGGGTCTCACACGTCACAAATACAATTTTATTGGTGAACATATTCCTTTAAGTAAGAAGATTCTGCGGAACCCAACTGTATCTTCTAATTCATTGCTACAATTCCACCTTTTGCAGACAGTATTTTAAAGAGTTTAGTTACATTTTGTCCATTGCCTGAGGTGACTGAAAATTAATTTTGTTCTCACGAGAGTTTCATTTATTTCTAACATACTGTTATTAACTACATTTGCTGCTTGAGTTTAAAAATGTATAGCTTTATTTTAAATACAGTACAAAACGTCACCTTCACTGTGAACTTGTCAAACGTTTTGCTGCCCAACCATCTGGCTGACAAACATTCCACTGTATTTATAGTCCTGAAAACAGTCTCTCACAAAGTGCTGAAACTTAAACATTCACCTTAAGCACTTTAAATATGTCATATATGCAGGAAGGTTAAAGGTCATTACTTTGACAATCAGACTATTGACCTTTTTTGCATTTGCTGCTCAGCTCTGTGTCGAGTAAACCTGTTTCCTCTCTGTGTATTGAGGTTATGGTGCCCTATTTGGCATCTGAAACTATGGTACAGGCAGAGCGAGGCCAGTGATAGGGGAGTGTAGTGACGCTAACTGGAAAACAACTGTGCCCCTGCTAACAACACGCCTCCCTGTGAACAAACTTCAGTCTATTTATACGGCTGCTGGGAGTGAAGGATTACCAGTTTTTTTCTTTCCTCGCTATCTACAAATAGTGCAAGTTTTGAATTGCGCTGTCTGTGGGCAAATGTTATTATTGTGTATCCTTCCTGACAACAAAAATTCAGTAAGTAAAAGGTTTTAAGTGGCTAATCCACATACCTGGTCCTTATCCGTAACAGCTTTGTAAAATAGTTATATAAATCCCCATATTTGCAACTGCTTACAGATCAGCAGTTGTGTCTTAGGAAAAGAAACGAGCTGGTTATGATAAGCTTGTCTAAAATGATTGAAATTCTTAGCAGACTAAGCTGTTTGCACACAAATAAAGTCCCCTGTTGATTTACTGCAGACATGGGAAGAGGTCACTTTGGTAAAGTTTCAAGTGAGCTTCTCTAGAGGACTCAATTACCATAAAGTAGTCAATGGCTGAGATCCCACAACTTAATTATCAAAAATGGCTTTCAAACATGTCACACTGCTGTCATACCTTGATAAAATTCAACGTGAAACGCAGCACAATCAGTGAAGTCTGATTCCTGAATTAATGATTTTTTGAGTCCTTTCTTTTTAGTGAATCAAAATCATACAGTGCAACCAGTGTGATCCGATTCACAAGCGAATGAGTCTTTCAGTCTGGTTCTTTTTAGTGAACCTGAATCACTTGGAGGAGTTACTAAATGAACCCAACTGACTAACTGAACCGTTTACACACATAACATCAACTTACCAATATTGACCGAGTCCTCCCAGTCTTCCAGTGTCTCTGTAACAGTAAGCACATACACATAGGTCCGATGCTTGCTGTCCTGGTTCTGCTGTACAGAATGAGAAATATAAAGTTATCATGTGGCTACACAATGTGTGAAACACAGTAAAGCATGCATTGAGAAGGTGTGAAGATAAGATATTTATAAATGTTTATGAAATAAAGTCTTGTTTATTGAAGTATCAGTGACGTGCTGAAGTAACGTCTTCCTTTATATAAGGCAGTTTGGCAGTCTTACCTCAAACACCCCCAGTAGCCTGCCAAGAGTACCCCTCACACCAGCCTGTTTAAGCAGGAACAGACACAGAAAAAGCATTAGAGACCTTTTCGGTTTTAAATATAGTCAAACTGCAAATCATACAGAAATAACTAACAAACACTCAAATTCTCTTCCTTCTAACAGGCCACACTAACATCAAAATTTATACATGATGCTCGTTGGGGTTTAGGCACTTTAAAAAGGAAATGACTTCTGCTATGACATAAGCTGCAGCATGAGTCTATCAGTGTTAACAGCGGCTTAACAAGAAGATGAACACACTGCATTTCTGGAACCGTACCAGCCAATGCTGACACATCAGGCCAGAACATTAGCCCCAGCTCACTGTTCCGGGAGACCTGAGCTGCATGTTTCCATAACACAAGAAGGCCCAGGACCACGAAAGGCCACAAGGGAACTCAGGTCACATTCTTATCACAGACACTGCAAAATCACACTATACCAGCCCAGCCTTATCCCCAATATGGTTGATACGACATGCAAACACATCGAACCTGACACAACATGGGCGATTTCAGGGACTATGGAGAGATTTTTCATCCTTTCTAAAACGCCCTGAGCGTGTTTTGTCATCTAAGTATAGCCTCATCTGACACGGTCACACATGACTGTGCAGGCCCTACAACCCTCAAAAGTAAAGAAAGCAACGTTCAATATTCATTCTGTCAGATCGCAAAAGACCAATTTCCAACATTTCATAGATCTTAATTCATTTTTATGCCGCTCACATTTAATTTACATGACACCATATATTTTTCAGTTATCCTTAAAACAACATAAAATTGTAACAGGTTCTTTCTCATAGCGGCGTGTTTAAAAAAAACGGCAAGAGCTTTGGATCATCTCAGTCCCCCCCTACGCAAGCCCCTAGGGTAATACAGTTATGGTCCCATGCTGCTGCCATAGCAGAAGCATCCGATAATTCACAGAACAGGTTTAGAGGTCTCACTCCAGTCCCTAACACTCAAGGCTTTGAGCTAATACTTTTACAAACATTATGTAACCATTAATCCCATCGAAGTAAAATAAAGTCTTGTCGCACATGAAGATCAAATGAAAAGGGGCCCAAATTGGCGCGATAGTACGCAGGTATTTTTTTTAGTGTTATGCCATTAATAACTGAGATTTAAACCTGACATTCGATTGGAAAGGAATGAATAGATCAACATGTTTTAAAGAACACCTCACACTGCTGATTTATTTTACTATACATTCAGAATACCCTAACAGTACAGCTCTACTATACCATGTCACACACTATTGGGTTGCAGGTACCGCAACTTCATTGCACTTAAAACAAACAAAAAAACACTGCTGCGGATTACTGCATTCAATTGTCTTCCAACCAACCACGACTCTTGAACCTCTGGCCATGTACATTTAGAAACGAACTGACAAGTTTTACTAAATGTCGCTGCAATCCTCACCGCTGTCAACAATGACCCCTCTTGGCAACCTCTCCGATGGCCCTCATTCATGACACAAGCCCATCCCTTGAACGAACACAATAACCTATAGCTGAGAGAAGACATAAAAAGATTCATTTAGACAGAAGCCGCTTAAACTTTAAGATGACAAAAACGTAGGCTCAAATGCACATATTGGGATAGCAACGACAGAGAATCTCTATGGGTGGTGTGGTGTGGATCACATGACCTATATCTGTAACAGATTGAGTCGAAGGTTCTGGCAACCTGAATGGAATGCAGTGTAGGATGAGAGGCATAGAATAGCACTTTTTATCATATGGTAATACATAATTGTGCATAAAAACACATTTTACAAAAGATAAACCAGAGATAAGATGAGCTTACTCGAGTCGGTCGTTTTAATATTAGGATCACACCAAATAATAAAACAACTGTTTTTGTCCTAAATTTACACCACACTACATAGACCCCATTGATTTTCATTGTATCGAAACATATTACATATCTATTAATATTCCCCATAAGAAAGAAAGGCCATAAACGTGGAAACACATGTGAAAATTCTGACACACTGGTGATTTTATGGACACCTATCCCTGAATCGTTACATCAGATGTTCTCTTCATCATTATTTGTTTAGACGACATGATTATCCACAACCTGCAGTGAAAATAGGCTTAACGATGATGACTGTTTGCAGCTTGCTTATACACATGTCACATATTCCTCTACCATACTAAATGAAAAGTCATAACACAGCTATAAGTCTCTCCAGCTAAGTATGCAATAAGCAGTATGCATGTTGCAAAGCAAAAAAATCCTGGTGACAAGATATGGGACAGCTGCAACCCATAACTCACTTAAACATGAGCAAGGTCTCAAGGTCGACAGCCCCTCAAAAGCCTGAGGAACCAGTAAACCAGTGAAGATAATAATTTGTTTTTTAAATTTTACTCTAATACACGGAGATAAACCTCTTGTGATTCCTACATGTTTTAATTAAACGGGATTCCTGCAAAATAACTAAAATAACCATTCTTATATTAATGAATGTTGTTCTCATATTACACAGTATTCCTTGCTAATGTTTTAAAATATTCATTACCATTCAAGAGTTGGTAAGATTTTTTAATGTCTTCAGTGTCACATGATCCTTCAGAAATCATTCTTATTTGCTGATTTGTTGCTCAATAAACATTTCTTCTTATTATAAATGTTGTTGCAACAGTTTTGAGGTCTTGGAGGTTCATTCAAACTTTTTTCTGAAGAACAGGTAGAAGTGTTTAAAAAAAAACAAAAAACGAGCTCACCTCCTCATAGACCTCTCGAACCGCGGCTCCTCCAGGCTCCTCTTCTGGCTCCATCCCTCCTCCTGGAACGATCCACTGATCTGGATGTCGACTGCTGCTAACAAGCAAAACCTGCCACACACATATTCACAAACAGAGCTTAGTCAGATAGACCGAATCCAAATGCTCATCAACACTTTGTCAGAACATCTTGATTACATAACTGAGTCTAACCTGATACTGCTCAAAGTACATCAATCTGCAAAAATACCATCCATCTGATAAACTTTCCTGGCACTCTAAGAGAAATGTTGAGCTCATTTAATTTAAAGTGATAGTCCAACCAAAACCATTTCTGACATCATTTACTGTACGATTTTATTTCTGTGGAACACAAAAAACAACATTCTGAAGATTGTTTTAACTGTTTCTGTTCATACGATGAAAGTCAATGGGGTCCAAAGCATGAAAAGAGATGAGGTTTAGGTGCTTTATTATACTACGTATATGGTACAGCAATTGTGTATTATGAAAGAAACGGTGCATCTTTTTATTTGAACCAGTTCACTGAAACAACTGTTCCACAAGACCCAGTTCGCCCTGAAAAATCAAGACTCTTGTTTTGCTTATTCTTGTAAGGCTATATTATTGGGAAATAATTTTGTAAAAACTGTTCATTCTTGCACAGACCCGATTGTTGCATTTCTAAGACCTCTATATTGTCGAAGCCTTGGATTACAGGGACAATTCACCCAAAATTAAAATTCTGTCATTAATTGCTCCCCATCATGTCGTTTCAAACCCGCAAGACCATTGTTCATCTTCGGAACATAAATTAAGATTAAATCTTTTTGATTTTGATTAAATCCGAGAGATTTCTGACCCTGCATAGATAGCAATGCAACTACCATGTTCAAGGCCTAGAAAGGTAGTTAGGACATCATTAAAATAATCCATGTGACTTATGATTTATTAATATCATCCGATGATAATGATTTATAATCAACCGTTGAACTTTATAAAGCAACGCGGGAATACTTTTTTTGGTGTGCAAAGAAACCCAAATAATGACCTTTATTCAACATTTCTTCCTCTTCCGTTCCGTCGAATTTCAGGCTGGTTCACGACATTACACCACACGCATGCGATACATGCATTCCTCTCTTTGCAAAATAAAAACCGCAGCACCCAGGTATTTACATCAAATGCCAGGCTACCTAGCAGTCACAGACATCACACGTAATGTGCGGGGTGCTGTACGTGCATGCCCATGGACCTCCAACCGGAGAGAAGAACCGTTTTGATAAGTAGTTTCGCATTGTATTTCCTTTCGCGCACAAAGACGTCTTGAGCTTCAGAACAGCAAAATCCCTAATTTTCATTTTGGGGGTGAGCAATTCTTAAAGGGTTGTTCCCACACACAATGCTCAAAACCCTCAAGAGTCAATCCTAGGTCATATGACTTATCTCACTTTCAAACGCATCCAGTCGAGTTATTTTTTACACAATGTCTTTGTAATCTTTCAACATGTTTGATGCCACTACAGCGGTGTTGCATGTCAGTCAGATCCAAAAGAAGTTAAATCAAAAGCGTCCCACCCATATAAAAAAAGTCCTGTCTCACACGCTTTCCTACGAGGGGTGGAACAAAGGCTCCTGATAGCGACCGATGCATTTTCTCAGAACATACCATATTCAAAAATGTAATAATCATATTTAATGATGGTCCAAAACCCGTTTGTTTAAACAGGAGCAAGGGAAGACAAATTGCCTTCTTTTCAAAGGAAAACCATCTCCTCTTGCTTTATCGAAACTCCTCCTGCATTCTTCTTAATCAAATCCTCGTTTATGTACTTCTCCATAATAACCTTTTTTGTTGATTTGTTTAATCATCTCCCGCCCTGCTGCATCCGCGTGCGTCACTTCTGCGGCGCATGCCACTCCGCCACTCTTACGTCATCCGCACCGAGATGCTTCCGTGTACAACTGTTGCGCAAAAGCTACCTATAAAGTGTATTACGTTATTGAATATGGTATTTGTCTTAACAAAAACGCATCGAACGAATCGCTACAGAACCTTGTTCCAACCCCCGAGCACATGTGGACACTTTTTTAATAGATGGGCGTCTTTTATTCGTGTGACGATGCATGCAACACACGCGAGTCAGGACATTAAACAGCTTGAAGATAAAGGACAATTTAACATATATACTACTGACTGGAGCGTCTGAAAGAAGAAAGTCTATACACTAGGTAGACTTAGGTGAGTCTTTTATGGGATAATTTCAGTTTTGGGTGAACTAACCCTTTAAGGGGTTTTTCTGGGCGGTTTTTAAGTGGTTGTTCTGACAGATGTCTGACAGATAATTACAAGCTTGATCACTTACAAAAATGTTAACAGATCAAATGCAATATTTTTACTGAATTCTATTTGAATTACAACTGCATTTCTACTTCCATAATGAGCTACTGCGATTCCATTGCATTACTCTCACTGAATGCCATCACTCTCCACTACTCTTCTAAAAGGCAATCGTATATCTGTGGTATCACTTTTTATAAATGAACTACCGGCAACAGCTGCCTCAGCCATAGTGACAGATTCTGTCTGCTGAGAGTCAAGCTCTGCTTTGGGATAGGAGTTGTGGGAGCAAAAACAGCTGCGGCCGGACCAGGTGACCATGAGAGATGTGGAGAAATCTCACAGGTTCAGCATTCACAGTGCTCAGTCATAGCCTTAATTTGGGAAAACCTAATATATCTACTAATGCAGGATCAGTGAGCTGTTAAAGAATAAAAACATAAAAATACAGCTTCATAATATAGAAAGCAGGATGCAATTAGCATTAAGGTTGTTCACCTTTATTTTTAGCAATTTAGTACACTTTCATTCCAGTAAGCAGTCAATATTAGGCTGTGATATGTCAAGCAAAATTCCCCACCCACTTATAGCCATAAAAACGATTCTGATAACTCTTTTGATTCAGTCGTCCTTGGAACTGATAAATGAATAGAACCAAGCCATAAGGATAACAAACCTACTGGCAGCACTACTGTTTCAAAGTGTTATCTACATTAAAGCATGTGTGGTTGTAATATTAAATAGAGTTCAATATCTTTACAAAAGTATTAACTGTACTACCTATATTTATTCTAGATATATATATATAATATATCTTGTACATATATATCTATAGATATAGATTTTAAACCCATGGTATCTTATTCTGGGAAATTCTTCCACATAACCCATAACATAAAAGTATATTTAAAAACATAAATTCATAGATTTATCAATACAAATTGAGAGAAACCTATATAAATAAACACAATTAGAATACACATAAATTAAATACCCCAGCTTGCACTATCTAACAGTGGCATTTCAATATAAATATATATAAATATTACTTTACAAAAAGTTCTATCTGACGGCCTTAATGGGTAATTCCAAATCTGATCATGAAACTTTTACTTACAAAATGTCAAATTAGTGCATTCAAACTCTAAATAAATTTAATCCAAGTATTCTTTTGTTAACTTCCTTTAAATTATTTAATATCCCTGAAATACTATATCAGATCCATCCTAATTATTATATACTCAATTACTTGTGTATTTAAGTATTATTAATTTTGTTTTGTTATTATCTAATTAATGGTTTAAAAAATCTAATACTTTTTATATTTTATTTCATTTTAGTTATTTTAGTACATCAAGTTTAACTAAAATATAATGCTTAATAAAATAACTGAAATGAAATGTTTAATAAAGTGTTTTTTTATTAAACTCAAATTTAAACTGAATTAGAATTTAAAAGCATTCTCAATCCAGTTCTGAATGGTACACAACCCTACAGTTTATAGAGAAATCTACCAGCTAAAGACGTTCAAAATCAAGGATAAAGTAAAAATTCTGAATCAAGGACTGTCTGAAAGCCAAAACAGATGGATAACAGTTTCTATGACTTATACCATAAAAAAAACACAGCACATTCTTTTGAATTACATTCCCTAAACAACTGTCTAATAAATTAATCAATCTTTTTCTCCATTATACAAATATTAATTGGCTTTATTACTCCAATCCTTCACAGTCCTGAGCATCTGCTGACACACTGACCCAGTTCAGAGTCCCACTGACACTCAAGATGAAGTGCATGTTAAATCCCAGCATGAGTCTGAGGGCCACGTGTTGCCCATCGTCATAAACACGACCGAAGAGAGCTCGAATCTTATCACCCCAGCAAACAGTGGCTGTCTTCCAGTCACAATAGGCATCAGGGTCAGGGCTGTTTTTGAGGTTTCAGGAGAGTCTGTGAAACTATTTATGGACTAGTTCATAAAAAGTATTACAAGATTCACAAATACTGTAAAACTTCTTACAGTGGATTGACACGCGTGTTCCTGGGAATCGAACCCATGACCTTAGAGTTGCTATGTCCCAGAGGTATTTGATGGTTTCAGCACAGAGTCATATTGAAACTATTTGTGGACAGTATATTTATAAGAAATCATACAATATTCACACACATACTGTAAAACTCTTACAGTGGTATGACAAACAGCAGTGTTCCTGGGCAACGAACCATGCCTCCCAGTTGCGACGTGTAACACAAGAAGCTACTGTCTGTACTAAAATAACCTAAACGTGCCTAACAGTCATTCGACACAAAATCTAGCAACAAGAAGGTATCATTGCTATGCAAACCTTTCCATGTCAGTGCATTTCAGTTTGAAAGGTAAAGGCCACACTGCCAAAGAGAGACAACGCTTACGGCTTAAATCAGTCACGTACAGCATGTGCACCTGTAAGTGCTGTGTTTCATTCTGGTTTGTTTATAACAATGGGCAAATGTTTCAGGTTCAGTCTTATCTGTCACATGCCCTGTTCGCATATTAACAAGATCATTGTTGCTATATCATCACACACTACGCTAGGCAAATTACTGTATATCGACCAGCTTGACAATTAAAAAAACTTCAATACAGTCCCTGACGAGACGAATAGTGTGCTTTGGATAAGACCTAACTTACACGCTTATCGCTCAACATAAACCTTGTACACTTAGAACAATAGCTAGAGGTAGAATCTCCGATTTGGGCTAGGACAACGCCCTACCAACACTAAAACAACAAAGCCACCACCAAAGAATTCATAACAGTCCTAAGCCAGGCGAAATTACCAGTGGCTCAAACCAAAAGCACACCCAAAACACAAACACATTTTTCAGAAGCACTGTATCAGCAGTATTCTTTCTGATGGTAAACACACACTCTCAAGAGAACCACATTGAAAAGTCAACCAGTCATGTTTACGTAACATTGTTTCAATGATAAATTAGGCAAAAAAAATCCCACAGATTTATCATAGGCTGTTCGAAATAGTGTACTTACTGCTGCTACACTAAGCAATTTATTTTGCATACATTAAGCACAATAGAGCACACAGTGTGGAATACTGTATCCCACAATTCAATGCGACTTTCCATGTGTATACAGGCATAAATTTCTAATAAACTTTCTTTAAAGTCTTATATTACTCAAACGGCCAAATATTATTTGTGGGACCGTGGTGGAAACAGTTGACAGAGTATACATAAGTTCAAAATAACATAATATTAGTTACAACTGAAATTTCTGGTAACAACACGGAAACGTCGTTCCTGTCACTTAAATCATTACATCATCCTTAGCGAATACAAGTGTCAGTTTACTTTCCGAAAATACAAGATTGCCACCAAACATAGTGTATACATTATATAAAATCTGGTGAACCTGGACACAAAAACCAGCTTAAATAGCATGGTACGTGTAGCAAAAATACAATTGTCTTTGTAACTGTCTCTTTGGATAAAAGTCGGCTGAAGAACAAAAAAAAATATACTATCTAATATAAGATGATAACAACACACACACACCACACAATCATAGGCCAAAGGTATGGCATGACAAAGTTTGTGTTTACTCGCAAAGTTTGCTGCTTCAGATTATGTAGATTAATTTTTCCACAACTAAATGTTTTTCAACCTGGTATCCTGAACAAAAAAATTAAGCATAACCAGTTTTACAAAGGCTTTTATTGCAAAAAAAAATCTATTGAGATCATATTTACAGCATTGACCCCACTGGTTTCACTCAGACACCTCTGCAATTCTCTCTGGCAGCTATTATACATATCATTCTGGCCAAATCCTGACTGAATGCGAGCATAATCCTGCCTTAAGTTCTCGAGTGGATCCCATTTGTGGCTTCTGCTTGTCCCACAAACAATAAAAAAAAAAAAAAAAAAAAAAAAAAAAAATTCGCCTGTTCCACTGGACCACAGGTTTCTCTATGGGTTGAGATCCGGGAGATGCCTGGCCACCGAATCCAAATTTCAATGTAATGATCTTCGAGCCACTTTTTATCACTCTTGCTTTGTGACATGATGCTCCATCATGCTGAAAAGTGCACGGATCATCACCAAATTGCTCATTGATCGTTGGAAGAAGTCGCTCTTGCAAGAACGTTTTGATACCATTCTTTATTCAGTGTTTTTGGGCAGAATTATGAGATAGCCCACTCCCTTGGTTGAAAATCAACCCCACACATGGATGGTCTCAAGAAGCTTTACTGTTGGCACAACACAGGATTCATGGTAGCATTCACCTTTTCTTCTCAGAACAATCGATTTTCCATATGTCAAAAACAGTCGGAAGGGAGCTTCATCAGAAAAAAATAACTGCTCCAGTCTTCTGCTGTCCAATCCTTGTAACTTCCTGCAGAACTTCAGTCTGTCCTTGATGTTTTTCATGGAGAGAAGTGGCTTCTTTGCTGCCCTTCTTGACACCCCAGCCTTGTCGCAAAATCTTAGACACTCACGTGCATAGCCGAGGCTCAACCTCATATCCACCCCAACCTGCTGCCATTCCTGAGCAAGCTGTGCACTGGTGGTGACACGATTCTGTAGCGGACTCCTCGGGTGGAGACGTCTTGGTGCTTGCTGGACACTCTGGGACGTCTTGAAGTCTTCTTCATTGCAGTCGAACCTCTCTCCTTGAAGTTTTTGTAATCCGGTAGATGGTTCTTTTTAGGTGCAATATTCTTTGTAGCAATTTGCATGTGAGGCCATTTTGATGCACCGCGATGCTAGCTGCATGTGTTTCTTTGGAGATAACTATTGCTAACAAGAACACAATGATTGGAAGTGTTTCTTCCCTCCTTTTATAGCAATCAGCCTGTTCTTACAATCTAATTAGTATGATAGTGATTTCATCTGACTAGTACTCATTCACACTTTCATGTGGTGCTGATATGATTATCCAATTAATGTTAGCTAGTCATTTTGTGTCAGGATAAAAAAACAGAATTATTTTTTTTTTGTGAAAAGTTTCTCCCAAACTTTTGGCCTGATGTATTTATATAGTATCTAACTAATTTATATTATATACTCTTTTTTTGCAGATACTGATTCACAAACCAATTAAAATACATTAGCAACTGCATATCAATATCCTAGCATTGTGTTTGGCACTTTCTTCAGAAAATGTAAAAATCAAACACTCAGAACACATTAGCAAATGCATAACATGGCCCTCACAACCATCCAAAACACCAACCAGACCATTATAGCAGTGAGCTTTAGAAAAGCAAAGTACCTTTTTCACTTTTTTAGAAAAATGTGAAGATTCAGCTATTATTATTATGGGTCTTTGTGAGGTCTTGCTGTAGGACAGGAGCACAAAGAGCAGACGAGCTGACTGACTTCTCGAGGATGTGCAATGTTGTCGCCTGTACTCGGCTAACTGTTGCTATGACAGGAATGTACTGACGTCCACAGTAGACCGAGTTCCTATACTCAACTATTAAAATGATCAGGAGTCAATAGAAATAGACAAAAAAAGAAGTATAATTTTCCCCAAACAGGAGGATTAAAAAAATGCAACCGACTGAATCAATTAGACAGAAAAAGACTGATCAAAAGTGGGAAAAGGAGTCCGTCAGGGCAGAGTGAGTGCTGTCATTCTGGTTCTATAAATTGCTGCTGATAGGTCACTTGGAGCCTCAGAACATAGTGTAACTTACCTCCTCTCTTCCCCCATCTCAGTGCTAATCACATGGAGGAGAGACCTGGGAGACCAGGTCCTGTTGCAATGCAGAATATTCAGGGTCTGAAGCGCCCATGCCTCAACATGTCTTATGTCACCAAACTTCAACAGCTCTAGTGGTACTTCTTAATTAAAAATACACTGACTTGGTAGTTTGAACAAGTTCGAGCTCATTTAAGGAAAAGAAGACATCTATGGGGGAGTGTTTGTGTATACAACAGCATTTTCCTGTAATTTCTGAGTGCACTACCCACATTAGGTCAAGCCCTCGTCTCAGAAGTCAAGAACACCTCGACTGTGGCTGAAATGTTTCATAATAGACAGTATTTTTAGTCTAAGCAGAACCTACTTTCAAGGATGTCGCAAAATGTTACGAGTAATAAATTTCATAGTAACTGCTCTTTCAGAATTCTCAACGAGAGACCGAATATAAATTTTTTAAAGTCATGGTTTAGAAATACATGAGGGCGAGTAAATTATATAAGTGATTAATTTTTGGGTAATCACCTTTTCTCCTTCGTAACTATCCATTTGACATTTTGAACATCCTGTGCATGAAGTTGCATAAATTGACTGTACATGTCAAACAATCATAAAACCCTTAGTTAGTATGCACTAAATAGAGCCTCTATAAAACTACATATCAACATCAACTGAGTCTTGCTTTTAATAAATACTTATCAAACCTGTGGCAGACCAATCAAACTAGCTCTATGAAAACAAAATCTCATACTAGCATTGGCTGATGTGGTACATTTAAAAAAAAATTAGGCAACAACCCTGCTGATTAAGAACATTGTGTCCCCTTATTCTCTCTCTCTCATATAGGATACAAAACAGTATACAAATACCTTAAACCGCAAAAACCACGAAAACATTAAACTGGAGAATGGGTAACAACTGTGAGATATGATCTGGATGAGAAATCATGTCTTAAGCAGAAGGTCAATTGCTACCTGTTGTGGACAGCTGTCATTACTCAGGAGTAAAGCTCACTGCTGGCTTTTAGTGAGCTGATCTCATTGATTCCATTTATAACACCTGCCATCAGTCCTCCATGCAGAGTCATATATTTCTAGACATGAATCATGAATTAGTGGTCGTGAGAACCACCCATAAGAGTCTTATCATTGTGATTTTTCTTGTGCGGATTTACTTTAGGGAGTTAAAAAGGATGAAATATGGCAAGCCATTTAAACATTCTGTCCTTAAAATGAACTAGTATCTATGTTTATGTTATTATTACTTATTTAGGGATACTTATACACTTTACGAGAATTTCCTATTAGTAAAGGTTAGTTAACGATAGCTCATGTAAGCTCAAGTCAAATACATATTAGCAGATACAACTTTTGATATCGAAAAATTATTAATATTAGTAAGTCTTGAAATTAAAATTAACTTTATTTTTAATATTATTAGTTACTGGCACAAACTCAGCGTTTATAGCACTGCCAGCATGTAGTCTTTTTTTTACTAGTACGATTTTTATTGAATTATCCATGAACAGCTAACTAGTAAAATAGGAAATGAAAACAAGTTACAGTGGTGTGAAAAAGTGTTGACCCCCCTCCTGTTTTTGTAATTTTTTTGCATATTTGTCACACTTAAAAAGATTCAGATCATCAAACAAATTTTAATATTACGCAAAGATAATGCAAGTAAATATAAAATGCAGTTTTTAAATTATTATTTCTTTTATTAAGGGAAAAAAAGCTGTCCACCTGCCTGGCCCTACGTGAAAAGTAATTGCCCCCTAAATCTAATAAAAGTCTAATAATTGTGCCACACTTTGCAGCAACAACTGAAATCAAGTGTTTGCGATAACTGGCAAAATGTCTTTCATATCGCTGTGGAGGAATATTGGCCCACTCTTCTTTGCAGAATTGTTGTAATTCAGCCACAATGGAAGGTTTTTTGAGCATGAAGGACTGTTTAAGCACTCAATCGATTTAAGAGATCCGGACTTTGATTTAGCCACTCCCAAACCTATTTGTTTTTCTTGAGCCAGTCAGTTTGATCCCCCGGTGGACTTGCTGGTGTAGTTTTTTTTGGATCTGTCCGGCTACATAACCTAAGTGCGCTTGAGCTTGAGGTCACAAACTGATGGCCTTACATTCTCCTTCAGGATTTTCTGATATAGAGCAGAATTCATGGTTCCATCAGTTGTGGCAAGTTGTCCAGGTCCTGAAGCTGTAAAGCAGCCCCAGATCATCACACTACAACCAGCATGTTTGACTGTTGGTATGATGTTTTTTATGAAATGCTGTGTTGGTTTTACGCCTGATGTAACGGGACACACACCTTCCAACAAGTTCAACTTTTGTTTTGTCTCATCTGTCCACAGAATATTTGCCCAAAAGTCGTGGGGATAATCAAGATATTTTTTGGCAAAAGAGAGACGAGCCTTTGTGTTCTTTTTAGTCAGCAATGGCTTTTCCCTTGGAACTCTCCCATGGATGCCAGTCTCTTTCTTATTGTTGAATCAAGAACACTGACCTTAATTGAGGCAAGTAAAGCCTGCAGTTCTTTAGATGTTGTTCTGGATTCTTTTTTGACCTCTTGGATGAGTCATCGTTGCACTCTTGGAGTAATTTTGGTAGGCCAGCAACTCCTGGGAAGGTTCACCATTGTTCCAGTTTTTTTCAATTTAGAGGATAATGGCTCTGCCATTGGTTCGCTGGAGTCCAAAGCCCTTATAAGCTATGGCATTAAAATATAATCTTTTCTAGACTGATACATGTCAACTGTTTTGAGTCTCATCTGTTCTTGAATTTCTTTAGATCGCGGTATGATGTGTTGCTCTTTAAGCATGCTTCACTTTGTCAGACAGCTTCTATTTAAGTGATTTTTTTGATTCAACAGGTCTGGCAGTAATCCGGCTTGGGTATGGCTAGTGAAATTTTACTCTGCTTTCTAAAATAATGTGGTTGCAGTTCTTTCATGATTTAACAGGCGGGGGCAATTAATTTTTCACATAGGGCCACGTAGGTTTGGACAGCTTTTTTCCCTTAATAAATGAATCATCATTTAAAAACTGCATTTTGTATTTACTTGCATTATCTTTGAGTAATATTTAAATTTGTTTGATGATCTGAAACATTAAAGTGTGACAAACATGCAAAAAAATAAGAAATCAGGAAGGGGGCCAACACTTTTTCACACCACTGTATAGAGGTGGGATAGATACTAGTCACTAGCACAAGTACAAGTAAAACTGGAATGGATACTATATTAGTAACTAAGAAATAGGCTAAATAGCAGTACTATTGAATAGTTACTAGTAAACTGGATTAGGTCAGAAGATAGTAGTTTATACCTGCCACAGATACATATAACAATCAATGGCAATGTTGCAGTGGAATAATTACACATCACTACTAGTGACTATTAAGTAATTGAGTTGACCTGTTGTCACTATTGGATGGTTCCAATTGTTAACGTTAGTGAACTAACAATTAAGTTATTTACTAGCCTACGTTTAACTAATGGGACCTTATTGTAAAGTGTTAACAGATAAGCATCAATGACTCTAGTCACTATTGGTTGGCTTACATTAATTAAAGGAATAGTCATTGTATTGTAAAATATATAGTTAGGAACAAGGAATACAATTGAAAACCGGCTTGTAATATCCATTTCTGACGTCTCTGAAGGCGACAGTAGTAGTAGTAGTACTACATGTAAACCACCAACCACTTTTCTCAGCGTTACCTCGTCCTCCCGATCGTTCTTGAAACACAGACAGGCTGCTCGTTTTTTGAAGCCCTCTCCGTCATACGTCCTTGTCTGATTGGGCTTAAATTTCATCATGTGGGGTTTTCTCCGAACAAAACAAGAATACAAGTGTTCTCGGTTGCCTAGTTTTTGGATTCTACGCGCAACGCAGCTGCCTTTCAGGCCAAGAGCTGAAAGTCGTCCCAGATCTTCCAGGCTGATCATACAGTTTGCATTTATAAGAAGCGCCTCACGTTGAAGACATAATTCCTCTCTTGACAGCGGAGATTGTGAGTTGAGGTGTTCTCGTCGTGAGCATGCTGGCTGGTTGGTGCTGTGTGAACACTCCTCTGCTGCGGCTCTCCAGCTCTGCGCAGTCGCTTTAAATCAGCTGCAATAGGATCTGCGTTACAAACCCAAGATGCCATCAACAGATAGGCGTTTCCCTTTTTGATAATATGAATGAGACATCATCCCAGCCGCCAGACAAAAGAGGAAATTGATTCACGAGCGTTAGAAGAGGGTGGAATTAAACAATGCTGCATCGCTATAATTTATATACAAATGTCAGCAGTTATTGATTCAAAGTAACACTAGAGACAAAAGCCGCGCTGCAGCGTTATAACAGAGATTGTGGTGGTGTTGTTCTGGCGCCATCTGCTGGTACCCTTGAATAAATACAATCGTTTGAGAGTGCAGAGAGCAATTTATTATTTTAAGAATAATTCATTATTTTAACTCTTTGATGTTCTCGAATCAACCCCTCACCGACTTATTGAACAGCAAACCAACTTTTTCTGACAGGTTCGACTTGATAAACCAAGAGTGAATCTACGATATGACTTGAGCTCTTGCTTTAATAGTCGAAGAGCGGAAATGATACAAATAAAACGTACTGGGAACATTTATCATTTTATTGTGTAATAATTTAACAACACAAATCGTTTTACTAAAACGTGCTACAGCTTTGGAGCTAAATAATTGTCTGTTTTAACTAGTTCCGGCCAGTCAAAGAACCGATTCACGAAATATTGTAGGAGAAACCTTATGGGAAACACTGATTTAAATATTTAATAAATTATTCAATATTAACAGTTGATAAAGTTTAATGCAGACATCACCTATATAGGCACAACAGCAATCTTCATAACTTAAAAGGGTACTTGTTTAAGAGAAGTAAATCTATAACTGACCACAGGTTATTTTGGAGTAACGATAAACATTATGCTGTGACTAATATTTTCTCCAGCCTATGAAAGCCATCTGAGAGGCAGGAAAACAGCAGACATGGAAAAACAAATGAGCATTTAACGTGTTAGTCATTCTCGGAAATGTAATAAAACCACCACCATAAATATTTCTTATTAATCAACAGATTTTATTTACAGAAAGAACAGAAATATGTGTGTGGACTGTTGTCATCACATTTTAAAAAGCAGGATCTTTTTCCCCTTTCTATAGAAAGCAGGAACTTACAAACACAGTTGAAATTGACGTTTTAACCAAAGACCAATCGTGGAAATTGAGACAAAGCCTTTATTGATCTTTTGCAATGTTTCTGCAAACATTCCCACCCCTCACCCCTTTACTAAAATCTAACAATTCATAATTCGTCTCCAGCCCCCCTCCCCTGCAACCATGGCATTTCAAAATAAATGCTTAAAGGAAGAAACAGACAAATTAATCTTAATGCACTGGACTGTGATGGACACAAGAAAATAAAAAGCACGCGTTTCAAGAGTGCAATTAGTACAGCGATGGCAAGATAGATAAAACAAAACACTAAAACCGGATACATTAACAGAATTGTTATACTAAAAGAAATATTACGCAAAATCTCCCTTCACTCTAGCTCTACCTTGCCCGTAGTCCAAAACAAATCAAGTCTACATTAGGGTTTACATCTTTAAATGTTTCTGTGATGGTGGAAGGACTTTCCAATTGAACCATTTCCCAGGTGAAATTACTGTTTGCATGTGGTTTAAATCTGGCGTCTCATTTCCGTTTTAGTGAACGTACACTTTTTTGCTAGGTTTTCTATCAGGGTAAGTCTGCAGTTTGACAGAAAGGGTGCTCTAAACGGGGGTAGTCTGCTGCTCCAGTGTAAAAAAAAAAAAAAAAAGCAATTAGAGGGGAAAATAGGTTAAAAGAAATATAAAAAGTTATCCCCTTCCCACAAAATAAAACAAACAAATAAACAAAGGGACAGACAAATGACAGTCAGTTTTAATGCACGCTTCATAGCAGAAGTCTGCGGCTACCTCCTTAACCACTGTAAAAGAAAGCCTTATGAGTAGATCATCTGCCCATGCATCTCAACAGCAGTGAATCAGGACAAAGACATTTTCTGTACTAATGTGCATTTAAATCACAAATTGTCTGAAGTTTTCTTTTTTACTTGTGTTAATATATTCTTTACAGTTTATCATAATTTTGTTTCCTAAGACTGTGTCCTTTACATGAAAATGAATAAGTCTTGGCAGAACATGGAGTTGTTTTCACTCTTGACTTGCTTTTTTTTCTCTTTTCGTCCCCCCACATACATTTCTAGACTTCAATATTGTTTCCGGCATAAAGCCTGGTCCATGTTCGGGCTGAAAAAGACAAACAAATTCAGAGTTAATACACCCGGAAGTGTTTTCTCTCATACTTAAATCCATGTAGAGATAAATTACTTGGTATCTTCAGCACAAAGCTGACTTCAACTCCAGTTGTGTGAACAAAAAGGGTGCAGATTTTTCCAATTCATTACGACTAAATGTAAAAAGCAATTAATAACAGCAAAACAATGTGCTTCGAAGGCAGCTACATGAGATAAGAACTATTTCGCGCAACGGCGAGGTCATTCGTGGATTAAGGCTCTGGGACCAAGCACAGGACATCAACTTGGCTCCTAGCAGGGATGTGATAAAGCTGAGTGAGTTGAACCAGAGAAAAACTCTTATTTAGTGAATTAATTCAGGGCCAAGCTGTTTAACCGATGTAATCAGAGGTAGAAGAAGTACACAGAGAATAGGGATTCCGTCGAGCATGCCATTCTAAACCTTTATGATTTTCTTCTGTTGAACACACAAGAACATTTTTTTGAAGACTGTTGTTGTACATACACAGTACTGGAAGCAAGAATTCATGTTCAATTATATGCCCCGAAAAAAAATATTGAAATATTGTGTCTGCAGAAGTCAGTTAAAGGTTTAGAAGTATGGAAACCCGTTTCCGCCATAAAAAATTAAATAGGTAATTGCGACTTTTTATCTCACAATTCTGACTTCTCACCACAATTTTTAAATCCCTTTTTAATCTAAACTCAGAAATTACGAGATGTAAACTCAGAATAGTTTAAGAGTGTCAACGCGGCAAAAGAAGAGAAAAAAAAGTATGAATTATGAACAACGTTATATTGATTCTGTGGTGGAGAGAGGGGGGAAAAAAAAGAAGAAAAAAAAGGAGTTGAGAGATGTAAATTCAAAGAAAAAGTCAATTTCGACATGTAAATTTAGAATTCTAATATACAGTGGGGCAAAAAAGTATTTAGTCAGCTACCAATTGTGCAAGTACTCCCACTTAAAAAGATGAGAGAGGCTGTAATTATCCTCATAGGTTAACCTCAATAATGAGAGACAAAATGAGAAAAAAAAAATCAAGAAAATAACATTGTAGGATTTTTAAAGAATTAATTGGTAAATTACTCGGTAAAATAAGTATTTGGTCACCTACAAACAAGCAGGATTTCTGGCTCTCACAGACCTGTAACTACTTCTTTAAGAGGCTCCTCTGTCCTCACTCGTTACCTGTATTAATGGCATCTGTTGGAACTCGTTATCAGTATAAAAGACACAACCTCAAACAGTCACACTCCAAAACTCCACCATGGCCAAGACCAAAGAACTGTCAAAGAACACCAGAAACAAAATTGTAGACATGCACCAGGCTGGGAAGACTGAATCTAAAATAGGTAAGCAGCTTGGTGTGAAGAAAAATAACTGTGGGAGCAATTATTAGAAAATGGAAGAAATACAAGACCACTGATAATCTCCCTCGATCTGGGGCTCCACGCAAGATCTCTCCCCGTGGGGTCAAAATGATCACATGGACACTGTCTTGTAGGCAAAAAGAATCTCAGAACCCCAGGGTGGGATCTAGGAAGACATGCAGAGCGCTGGGAGGGCAAAGTACAAAGGCTACCGATCAGTAACAGAACACTGCTCCGCCAGGGCTCAAATAGCTGCAGTGCAGTGCCAGAGCGTGTCCCGTGCTACGCCAGAGTACCATGTTCCAGGCCCGTGCTGAAGTTGCTAGAGAGCATTGGTGATCAGAAGAGGTTGGGAGAATGGTATATGGTCGATGAAACCAAATAGAACGCTTTTGTGGTTAAACTCAATGGTATTGTTTGAGGAGAAAGAAGCTGAGTGCATCCAAAGAAACAGAGACCGTACGGGGGGAGCATGGGGGTTGAAACATCATGCTTTGGGGCTGTTTTCTGCAAAGGGACCAGGACCACTGATCCGTGTAAACGAAAGAATGAATGGGGCCATGTATCGTGAGATTTTGAGTGAAAACCTCCTTCATCAGCAAGGGCATTGAAGATGAAATGTGGCGGGGTCTTTCAGCATGACAATGATCCCAAACACAGCCGCACCATGAAGTTGACGGCAACGAAGGAGTTGGTCATTCGGTAACAGAAGCATTTAAACGGATTCCTGAGGTGGCCTCACGCCAGTGCTCCAGATCTCAACCACATAGCTCTTTGAGGGAGGTGGAAAATCCGTGTTGCACCGTGAGAGCCCAAACCCTTACTGCTCTAGAGGAGAGTCGGCAGGGGGGGAATGGGCCGAAATACCGCAACAGCTGGGTGAAAACCTTGTGAAGACTGTACAGAAAACGTTTGTTTTTGACCTCTGTCATGCCAACATAAGGGGGAATAAGCAAGAGTATGGAGATGACATTGAGGTACTACCAAAGACGTATTTCACCATATTGCAATAAGCGTTCTTGGAAAAATCCTACAATGTTATTTTCTGGATTTTTTTTATCATTTTGTCTCTCATAGTTGAGGTAAACCTATGATGAAAATTACAGGCCTCTATCATCTTTTTAAGTGGGAGAAATTGCAAAATTGGTGGCTGACTAAATACTTTTTCCCCCACTGTATAGTCTGGTGACTTATAAAAGCATATCTTGTCACCGGATAACATCTTGCACGTCTGGTATAACCGAGTACATTGAGTTTCTCATCACTACACAAGTTTTTCCCAGAATTGCGGGTTTATATTTTGCAATATTTTCTCAGAACTGAGAGAAGAAATGCTGAATCATAAGCCAAACTCAAACTTATCTTTTCATCAGAAAATTAAAGAATTTTCTTTTTAAGAATCAGCTATCCCTTTAAATGCATTTAACCAGCACCCACCTGTCTCTATGGCTTGAGCTTCGTTAGTCTTCCACTGCTCTGCAACGTCATTTGCTAGAGGATCATCAGGGTTGGGAGCGCTTAGTAATGCCTGGATTGATAGCAGCACTGTGCGGATCTGCAAGGCTGGAGACCACTTATCTGTGAGACATCATGCCATGGAGAGAGATAAACAAGAGAAAGAGCATTAGCAGAAATGTAGCAGCTAGCTTCCATATGTACCAAATCCTGGACAGTCGAGCAGAGAATAATTCTCTGTGGGGTCAAAAGTGTGATCTGAAACCATTATCATATATTTTGGGAATGCCAACATATTCAAGAATACTGGAAAGAAATACAGGAGGCACTAATATATTTTTAGAAGAGACATACCTTCAGAAAGCAAATTGTTGTATTTTGGCTGTGTATGTCCAGATATAGTAACAGCAGATAATAAATACCTGATGGGTGTGCTTATGGCAGCCAGTAAGAAACCAATCACACGTAAATGGTTAAAACAAGAGAGACCAACTTTAGATGATTGGATAGATGTGACCATAGAGATTTATACAATGGAAAAGTTTTTTTGGTTAATTTAAAGAAGGATGCCTTTCTGGGAAAATGGGTTGAATATGTATCAGAAAGAAGGTCTGATTTTGTTGCTATAAATAAATAAAGGATGATCAATATATAGAAAGATACATGTAATATAATATATGCTTGTGTGTGTACATGTACATGTTTGCGAATATGCATGTATTTTGCTTAATATCTATATACATAATGAAGGTCATTTGAGGTCATTCTGGATGGAATTGAATCAGGACACATGTTCTCTCCCTGGATGTATATAGTTTTTTTTTTTTAATGTTACTTTTCTTTGTAAAAAGGAAAACAGGTTATACTTTGAAACAATTTAATGAAGGTGGAGTATCATTTATAGTTAAAACATACCAGGTTAATTGTACATAATTGAGACAAGATACTCCATGGTGGCATGGTATTGTATGTAATTGAAATAGTACATGATTACTCAATGAGGTGTCACACAAACAAACAAAAAAGAAAAAAAAGTGTGATCTGACATCCTCAATCTTCCAACAGAGATTAAATGGGCAAATCTTTCACACTATGTGCATGTTATGTAAGTGAGCTATAAAATGTAAGACTCAAACTGCCATTTCTCGGAGGTAAAGATAAAATTAGTCTTTCCCCAGAAATCATAACTCTCATATTAATTTTTCTCCCACAGACTACTTGAGGGACAAAATCCTAATTTCCCCATTTTATCAGCACATTTTAATGCCTACTTCAACCAAGAGTGAAGGGGAAAAAAATGATATTTATAATTTTTACTATCTACTGTTTTGTTAGTACTGTGACACTACAGAAATGATTTTTTAAAAAATAATAATAACATTTTATGTAGCAAGGAATTATTTTGGATAAAAATGTTAAATAAGTTCCAAGTATGTGGTTTTTGCTTGGGAAAATGTTTGCTTCTCCCATTTTTTGTTTTCTCTCAATATGAGCAAACACTGTCAGATACAAACACAACCAATTCTATAATATAATTACTGTAAATAATATTGGTTAGTCTAGCATTCACACTGATGAATGAACTGAGAACAAGGGTTGTTCCAAGCTCATTTTTAGCTATAGCTATTGAATTTTCACCATCACACAGAAACTCACATGACAAAATCATATCTTGCATATCACACATGTATTAAAGGAAGTAGCCATTTAGTATAATCAAGCTATGGCCATGACGCTTTAAGCTGACGTCGACTAGCGCTGGTCGATAGAGGGTGGCAACAGGATAAGAAAACCTTGAAGGACTGTCGCACATTTCGCTCTGTTTCAAACAGTTCAAGACCAAAAAATGCTACTAGGAAGCGCCACAAGACATGTGTGATTAATACTGGATGCTCGAAATGCACGGGAGAATGCACGTTTTAACCAGCATGTCCAGGTAAGTTTAACGCGTTACCTCAGTTGCTGCGCAACTGGTATCGCACATACCTAGGTTCTACCAGCACGTAGGGGAACGATCGCACCGCGCCGCGGCACGCACACATTGTCTGCGGACACGTAGAGGGTGAGACAGGGAAGGCAGAGGAACAGGAAGAGGATAGCGGACCGAGCTTCTTTTAACCACTGTTCTTTGATTTCTCAAAATAGCTTTAGAACCTGAAACCGTCAGATATTTCGAGGAACGCTAATTACACCAGGCTCACTAATAGTAGAGGAGATGCTGACAGGCAGAATTAAGTCACAAGGGAACAGACACACAATCGAACTCATAATGCCTTCAATATGAATTCCGTTACTGTGCTACTTATCTGTATCTTATTAGAATGAGGCAGAAATCTTGTGCGAGAAAAAATAGCTATAAGACCCAGGAAAGACAAAGAACTGATAAAAAAAGCGGTTATGGGTAGAAGCAACAGCCATGTGGGCAGGTGCTTGTGTATCATATGCAATAGCTGTGCATCAAGGTGTTTGCACAGCTCAGACTTATTGTTCATTAATGACGTCATCAGCGACTAGTCGACTTGACTTTCATTACATAAAAGTCGACTTCAAAAAATCAGAAAGTCGTCGAAACACTAAATGTGTCCATACACAAACAGGAGGACCGAGCTCATAAAGTTTAGGGGGATACACAGAGTCTCTATTTCACCAAGGGCTGGTTTTTTTGTTTCCATATTTGATCAATAAAGTAATCAGTAATATTACAAAAAGTAAAATTTTAAAATGTAATTTATTCCTAGATGGCAAAAGCAGATTTTTAGCAGCCATTACTCCAGTTCACAGCAGGTGAAATATAGAAACGGGCCCTTCAGGATGTGAAATCTAAATAATGAAGCATCTAGTGACTGATTAACTTCAAAAGAGAAATGTTGCCATTTTAAAGACCAATGGCAGATAAAATGATGAATCATGTTTTGTTCCATGTCTCAAGAAAGTGTGAGTTATTATAGCAGAATTAAAGCATTAAGCACTAATGACATTCGTGTTTAGGTCAAGATGACTAAAAACTCCTCAAGTGCGAGAAAGGGCGGAGATGGAAGCAGATCAGTCCCGACTTAGTGGAGAGAAGTCGCGGACACCAGAACGAACGGTCCACCTAAGAGCATCGCGAAACAGCACAAGAGGGGTTTGGCACGGATGACCTCTGTGTCTTCCAATGACGTAGGGTCGATAATGGGGTGATATATTTTAGTCATGAAGCGTACTTTCGGAGCTGCCATGGGATATTCTTCAGGAAGAAAGAGTTCAAGTTTAAAAGTTCCTCCCTCAAAGGGGGAGTCTTGAGGTCCGGCGATGACCACATGGAAGTAGCGAGCATTCCCCTCATCTGGCTCTGCCTTTATACCTGGCACCGGCTCTGCCAACAAACGCTGTGTTTCCTACACACACACACACAGACACATGGAAACAGGATCAATTAGGCTGGAACATAAATAATCTACACACTCAGTTAATTAGCAATTAGCCAAAGCACTGGTAGTGAGACAATCGAGTACACAGGAGTAAACAAATCAGTAGAAAGAGACAACATGTAATGCTCACGGTGACAACAGTTTTGTGTTTTTGAAAAACTGTATCACTTCACCATGTAACCTTCCACAATGGTCATGTAACGAAGACTAACTGTCCTACACCACCACATTTCAATGGCAAACAAACCTGTATGGCTAGGTGAAACAATTTTTTTAAATTAGATATCAGTATGACCAAGCCTAGACAGACTTCCCGCACAGATTGCAGAATTCATTTAAACATGGCAAAATGTGTTAACTGGAGATGAAAGTCCTGCATTCTTATTGGTAGACAAAAGTATTTACCAAATTAACAAAAACTTTGTGAGCACTTGTTCCAACCCTGTGGAAATCTGCTGCATGTTGTTATTATTATTATTCATTTTTATTAAAGCAAGCTTGTACATTATTATCAATGTTGGGGCAGCGAAGATTATTTGCATAGAAACTAATACTTTTATTCAGCAAAGGTGCAATAAAATGATGAAAAGGGACAGTAAAGACATGTCAGTGTTGCTAATGTTACAAAATATTTATTTTTGAAAAAATGCTGTTCTATTAATGCAAAACTCCTGAAAAAATATCATGCACTACTGTTTTTACAAAAATATTAAGCAGCATAACTGTTTTCAACATTTTGCAAATCGGCATATTAGAATCACGTGACACTGAAGACAGGAGTAAAGGCTGCTAAAAATGCAGCTTTGCCATCACAGAAACAAATAAAATTTCAAAATAAATGAAATTAGAAAAAGTCATTTTAAACTGTAATAATATTTTACTTTTTTACTGTATTTTTAATCAAATAAATTCAGCCATGGAACAGCGAATAGTAAGAGATGTTTCCTTTCAAACCATTTAAAGCAACTTGTAATGACCCCCAGAGTTTTGAATGCTACTAGGCACAACTAATTGAACCATGAAAGGTTTCCTGAAAGTGTATGTATCTTAAATAAGAAGTGTTTTAATGTAAATATCAACCAAGTCACAAACTTTGTTTAAATATAGTTACTAACGTCAGAACTACAATATTTACATATAATACAGTACCCTTAACCTTCAGTATGGCAGAGGACGATCTTACATCAACACAAACACTGCTGGTTAGGCACTCGCAATGTTTTCAGTAAACACTCTCTTTGCACGACATTAGAAAAGACAGTGCCTTGCAATTTCAATATCAAATCACAGTTCTTATTACATGATCAGACAGTGTTTATGCTGTCTTTTAGCTTGTACTGCCCAATGATATTTAGCGTAGTATTATCATGGTATTATATCTCAAAGGTATGCATTATTCATGAATTTAACTGGCCGGGTAATACCGATTTTCAAAGTTGCTGGATCTCCGTTCCTTTCATACTACAAGATTGTTTTTGGTTATCATGAAGTTGCTGTGGTTTGCACATTATACGAGAGTTGTAAATTGCCTATGTTAAAATGTCATTTATTTCTGTGATGGCAAAGCTGAAAAATAATTGAAATTCCCCATTGTTAACTGTTCAGATTGTGGGCTTTTGTGGGACCTCGAATAAACTTCTGAATAGGTGAAAGAGATCCGGGTTTCTGTACGATTTTAAGCACAAAGTAAGCCTCGTGTAAGACTTTTTAAGACCTGCACAAATAAATTTAATACCCTATAAGCGGGGTATGGCAATGCCTATAGTACCATATTAAACTCTAAAATGACTGTAAAAAGCATAATTTACAGTTCAGATACAAGTTTTCACAAAAACAAATGATAAATGGTACATTTCGCTTTTAAACTTTTACGAGACAAGTGGATGAGTCAACGTATCATTATAATTAAACAAGTAGTCTTTAAATGAGATAAATAAAACTAAATAGCGGGTGGCAATATTGAACAAATGATATGTCTGGATTTATTGAGTAACGATAATTAGACTGATGTTATTGTGCTGGACTACTAAGGACGCTGACTCAGAATTTTTGATTATTCTATATTGCGGTGTTCAGTCACAGCCGTGATCAAATTAATCGTTCCAACACGTTTATGGGATTTACCGTAAGCCATTTTTCTAAAGATGTGGCCACCATCTTTGGAGTCAAATCTTGATTCTGGGCTGTTACCAGCAAATGACTCAGTTTCAACAGAATTCACTTGGCAATGCAGAGAAAACAACAGAAGATGCCATCTGAGTGCTATTAGAGGCATGGACCACACGTGTAATGCGGATCAGAGGGACATGGAATACTCTAACCTGCAATTACAAATGCATACTTTTTTTTGATATTTTAAACATAAAACATTGAAACTGATGTTTGAAATTATTTAAAAATTAAAAGATACTTTAAATGTGAGATTAAAACCGCCAGTAGGTGGCAGAAAGTCACTGTTAATAAGTGAGTCATAGCGATCATTGCTCATTTAAATGGTTGATTCATTCAGGAACGAAACACCGTCATTTTGTTTGGAATGATTTTTGTTGGCGAAATAGAACAAAAGCAGGCAATATATGTTTATTGAACTGTTGTATTAAAGATCAAATCACAGTGTTTTATCGCTGACTTTGAGAGGAAAAACAACGGACTCTTCGTGCGAAAAAAAAATTGGGTGTGAATACTATATGACAATGAAAGAAAAAAATACGTAATATAAATTTTCTAGCCCCCATTATCTTGAATTTAATGATAATCTAAACTGATTAGACTGATCAGGACTGAAAGGCACTCTAAGCATAACCTATGCTCACTTACTAGACTTCATCACGAATGTATCAGCCTCTGTTAAGGATGTTTGTTGCTGTGCGCAAATACTCCTAAGATCAAATCGCACACGTTTTAAAAAAACTTAACCAATACGATTATCGCAGGACCCTAGACCACCCCATTAAGATTTATAATGCATTGTCTTCTTATCGATCCGCCAGTTCACATTTAAAGCTCTGCGTGCTTGCAGTGTAAAAATATGGGTGGATTTTCACATTTGTCTGAACAGTTTTATTGAAATTGCACATTCATTCTCTGCCAGCAGGTGACGCTTTCGGAACGGCAGAAATATAACTGTTTCCCCAGTAACAGCAGAACACAAAGCAGCGCAGCACCGGACTTTGAACGTGCAGCGCTCATGTTTCATAGCCTTTTGAAGTTTAATCATCATTGAGCCATAATCGCAATTCTGGTCTTTCCGTCCCCAAAATTAAGAAATCATAATTAAGACTTTCTTATACAATATAAGACTTTTTATGGCCTTAAATTTGAAAACTAAATTTAAGACTTAAGACCATACGGACAATCATGAAATCGAGACCTAAAATATGTAGCGGTTGTATATACTCAGAATATTAGACAATGTTTCATCTGAAACAACCAAGTCTCAAGGGTTTAATTGACAGTCATTAAAAACGAATCAAGACACTGGTAATGGTGAGAGAGGACACGGGGGAAACCTTAAAGCCCTTTGGAAATCTCACACCCAGATGACTATGAGAAATCGGATCCATCACCTGTGGAGCATGTCCGAGTCTGGAGACGTCGTTATCTGAGAATGTGGATCTATGCTTACTCACACCTGAGAAGAGTGTTCTACTGGCCTCTGAGAACTTTGCCGCCAAAACGTGGATATACAAATCCTCAGTGTCACAAACCTATCCCAAAAGCTACTCACCTGGTCCTGTAACGCGTAAGTTCAAAGGGATCTATTAGGTGATGTAATCGATTCACTCAAACGATCGATAGATTTAGTTGTACAAAACTGAGGTTCAAGACAAATTATAACTAAATGTTCCTTTTATGATTGCTGGAAAAAATGCTGCATGTTTCTGTGTGAAATTGAAATATAAACACATAATTAATTACTAATACAGACACTGTACTAGTAGTTGACTCTTTTGTTGGTTTTGATTGCTTCTATTGCCTCATAGAAGTCGCTTTGGATATAATAAAAGCGTATGCTAAATAACAAAATTTAAATATAATGTAATGTAAATAACAAAACTAAATTAAAAATTTAAAACAAGCCCCAAATCAAATAAAAAAGTAACACAAATAAAAGAAATATCTTCATATAAACAAAATAAGTCTTTGTCTGTGCTCTTTCCATTTAAAATTAGAGGCAATAATTTCCAAACAATGATATAATTATGTTCAATAGTCATTAAACATAGTAATAATCATTATCCAAACAAAGATGCTACATACATGAAACATGAACAGTTTTTAAACTAAATTACATTGTATAATTTCGAAAATTTGAAGCAAAAACAGAATGACTTCAGTTTTGTGAAACCATACATAAAAATATCTGCATGAAACACACAGCAGACTATGGGATGATATTAGGCTCAAAATTATTAATAGATGCACGCACAATTATCCATGCACTGCATACATTTTTATACATGTATCTTACTAACCACAAACAAATGCCTTTCGATTTGTGTCTGTGGAATTCGGGATTGAATGATTGTGCAGCGATTTGAACAAATGCAGACATGTTTGTGTATAAAAATGTTCTGTTCTGCATTAATATGTCATAAATTGCTCATGCAAAAAGGATTATGTGCATATGTGGATCAGGTGACACGCGTGCAGTAATTGACGTCTAGTTCGCGTCGATTTGTTTGTTTTTTCTTTTTTTCGCTTTTTTTGTTCATTGGATTGAGACTTCATTTCGCAGTGGTAACACGCATTTCACGACGGATCACACACACAACTACCAACGAACAAGGCCAAGTGCAATTCATTAACGTGTACACGATTTAAAAAATTTGCAAATGTGCGTCACTACTCTGAAACAAATGCTTTTCAACCGGTGTGTGCAGAGTTAAGAATTACATTCATGTGAAGTATTTTCTTCAAGTAGAGACATATTTGTGAATACAAATGTTACAGTTTGTATTAAAGTATCATAATTTGTGAATGTAGCGATTAAAATGTGCATTTGTGGATCAGGCGACGCGCGTGCATTAATTCACATCTCTTCTGAGTCGATTCTATTTGAATCATTTGAATTTTGAGACTTCCGTTCCACCCTTTTAGCCTCGCCCAATCCACACACACACACACAAGCTCGCGACCATCGCGCAGCTGAGCCACAAGAAAATCAGGACCACTAGCTGGAAGCTAGCCACCGTCACATGTGCGCATTCATCAGGCCCGATGGGGTTCTGTGAATTTACATGGTGTTTCTGGTTTTTGGTGGTTGGGTTTGGTTTTCACTTAACTTGTCTTAGACGCAGAAGAGCTTATATTAATTGGCAAACAAGAACTTATGAGGTACCTTGGTTTTTTTTCTTTCGTTTCTGTAATTCAACGGTACGTTGCAGTAATCCTTCCAGAGTGTATTAAGTATTCTTCTGGATTCGATATTATCTGCAACTAGTTCAGTTGGCATGCATGGGACGGATTAGCCTATCGTGCGAACCCTGCAGCTGCAAAAAACGCTGTGGAGACCTCTCATTATCAGAAAAAATTCAGTCAACAAACATATACAGTGAGATACACTCTAGACTCTAGATACCTGGTTAAATTAAAACAACTGGAGACACCTGTGCTGTCAGCATGAGATCGGGCCACGACATCGTTGCATGTGAAGAGGACGATTCAAGGTGAAGAACCGATTGATTTGATTTTTGTTGTGTGAATGGGGAAGTACAAAGCCTGGATGTTACAGTGGCCTAAGGAGAAAATAATAGTCTGTAGCATTCAATTCAAATAGGGCACCATTGTGAATATGGAATACCATTGATTGGGATGCCGAGATCGTTAGAAAAATGAAGAGGGTAAAGAAAATAAATCTCTCCAGAATAAAGTCCCTAGCCTATAATGCGAGATTAAACTCAGTTAACCTCCAGAAAATGTAGAGATAAATATTAAAGAATAAAATAATTAAATGTGGAGGACTAAGGCGTTCATCCGTCATCAACATCTTGCAGGACATGACAGAAAACAGTTTAGTAAGAGGAGCCTAAATACAATATGTTTCTATCTATGCGATTTGACTGAGCGCGGGAATGGCTAGCGTATTAAAACGGCGTTTAGTATAGTTTAGGTTAAGTAAGTTAATAGTTAATTACAAATATAACGTGTGGGTCACAAGCTTAATGAGGACTGAATAGCCCTTAATAAATAATAATAATAATATACAAGGAGAGGAATAACTGACAACGTGCCATTGAATTACAGAAGAAAAAAAACCAAGGTACTGTCACAAAGTTCTTGTTTGGCTAAATTAATTTAAGCTATTCTGTGTCTTAAGACAAGCTCAATTAGAACAAGTTCAATAAAACATCTTTACTATATTTCTACGGTAGAGGAGAATAGCCAAACCAAAAAAAACAAAGAAAACACAATGTAACATTCACAGAACGTACTGATGGAATGCGCACATGTGACTGGGGCTAGTGCCATCTAGTGGTCGCTGAGTTTCGGTGTCAGCTTGCGCTTGGATCGCTAGCGTCGGTGTGTGTGGATTGGGCAAGGCTTAAAGGGCGGAACGAAAGTCTCAAAATTCAAATAGAATCAACTCAGAAGAGACGTGAATGAATGCACGCGCGTCGCCTGATCCACAAATACACATTTTAATCGCTACATGCACCAAAAAAAAATTATGATACTTTAATACAAACTATAACATTTGTATTCACAAATTTGTCTCTACTTGAAGAAAATGCTGCATATGAATGTAATTCTTAACTCTGCAGACAACGGTTGAAAAGCATTTGTTTCAGTGTTGTGATGCACATTTGCAAATTTTTCAAATCTTGTACACGTTAATGAATTGCACTGGGCTTTGTTCGTTGGTAGTTGTGTGTGTGGGGGGGACGTGATGCTGTAAACTGCGAAAATGAAGTCTTAAAATCCAAATGAACCGAACAAGATCGACGCGAACTAGACGTCAATTAATGCACGCGTCACCTGATCCACATATGCACAGAATCCTTTTTGCATGAGCAATTTATTATATAATAATGCAGAACAGAACATTTTATTCGAAAACATGTCTGTATTTGTACAAAACCCTGCACAATCATTTAATCCTGAATTACACAGACTCAAATTGAAAGGCATTTGATTGTGGTTAGTAAGATACATGTATAAAAAGTATGCAGTACATGGATAATTGTGCTGCGTCTATTAATCATTTTGAGCCTAATATCATCCCATAGCAGAGAGCTGAAGGAGACATAGATTCACCTCTGCCAGCCGGTGGCGCTTAAAGCCTTTAAGAACTTTAATATGCATTATACAGAGGCAAGATGAAAAGAAAAAATACCATCTAAACTTTTCCAAAGACAAAGTTCCTCTCAGACATGCATTCATATAAACTCCAACCCCTAATTGAACGCGGATTTGTTTAGTCTCAACCGATGAATCGTCACATATGAAATCGATTTCAGCGGCTGCGGTTAGCGTTACATCCCTACAATCTATGGCTATATAATGATGAACCTGTAAAACAAGAATCTTCTACAAGAATTTCCTGGACAAAACTAGCATGAGATATTTTCATAATGCTGAATCCTGAAAAAACAAAAACAAAAAACAATCGTGATCCACTATACATATAATATACACTACCGTTCAAAGGTTTGGGACAATTATTTTTTAAAGTTTTTGAAATCTGAATTTAAAATAACTTTTCACCTTAACTATATCTTAAAATCAAAATTTATTTCTGTGCTGAATAAAACATTTCTTATTATCAATATAATTTTTTTCAGAAATCTGTGATTAATAGGAAGTTCCAAAGAAAACATTACATAAATATATATACGACTCTATATACTCTATTATACTATAATATATATATACCACACATCAGAATGCAGGCACGCGAAATGAGAGCACGAAGAACAACAGAACGGCTGCGGGCATACAAAAATAAAGCAGGTTCACACACTCCGTCGTGGGCGATGTTTTCCACGCCCATGTGTAACGGACTAGGAGCGTTACACACTGGCACGCGATGTGTCGGCAGTGCCGCTACAGGAGCGGGGCGTCTGCAGCAGTGTATGCTGCGATCGTTTCCGCACGGATAGTCTATTTTTGCTGTGGCTGCACACGCGAAAGTGACCGCGCGATAGTAAGTAGGGCTGGGTATCGAGTTCGATACTTTTAGGCACCGACCGAAATGCCTCGATAACATAGAGTATCGAAAAACGTCTCGTCGTTCAGTACCAAATTTCAATACCTAAGGGGTTAATCTCATCAGCGTCAGTGAGCCAATAAGCCTGCAGCACTAGCCGGTGTGTTCGACTAGAGGAGCGATTCGAAAGCGCAAGGAGCAGTCTGCTCTCTTTAGCTCTCGTGGTACTATAATACCACCAGTATAGAGTAGTGCGGGAGCTGCGTGGAGTTCCCATCATATGCAGATGTACTTCATACTAACGTTACACGACCGAAAACGTGTGCTATGTGACCATTCATGCAAACTGTAGAATCATGCTACATAAGAAAATAAATACGATTTATATTCCGCTTTCACTCAAAACTCACTTTAAACCACCATCGAGTGTTTGTAATAACTTCCGATTGCCGTCTAACAGGGCCGGATTTATGCATTGCTCAAGACATTGAGTAAATAAATATAACAAACAATAGGGGAAAAAATGACAAACTATTTCCATGTCTTCCACCTTTTTTATGTAGGCTACGGAAATCAGGCTTTCTTTCTCCAAGTCTCTCTCACAGATGCACACACAGTGCAGACACGCACTCGCGGAGACGCGAACAGAAACTTCTTATCAGCGCTGCACCGCAAATTTATCAGTAAAACAGTTTCGCAGCTGAAAAGCTACATGACATTTCACAGTAGCGAGGTTCATGAAGGAGTTTAACTTAAAGATTCGCTATTAGTAGACGCTGCTGCTGAACGCTGCTGATAGACGCAGGTATTCACACGCACTTAATCTCTCTCTCTCCCTCTCTCTAATAACCGCATTAGACTGCATTAATAACTGCGTAAGCCTGCATATCAAAGAGCCTCTGTTATCAGCTCTAAAATTACATTTTGGAATTTGCAAAGGAAGGTTTGGGATGAGGTGCGTAAAAATTAGTTCAACCCACACGAGATTTCAGGATGGAAACATGACAAATGTCTTGAAATAAATCATCTTAACAATGTATTTGATGTGTGGTTGTGACTCCAGGCCGTTTAAAATTATTAGAGAAATAATGCACTCCCGGAGGTGATTATGCGGGACGACTATATGGAATGGTCTTTCTCAGTTCTCTAACAAATTAAGAACTATTCGATTTTTTATTGACTGAACGCAAGCGCTTTTTCCGATAGAAAACACTGTATCGGTTTTCACTGATTAAGAAATATTTTTGTTTGGTTGGGTGGTAATATTAGGTCTATTATAGTAATAGGGAAGGGGGCCCAAAAATGTTTTTTTCTACGTCACGAAAATAGGTAAATACGGACCTGCCATCTAATGTGTGTTGCAGGTAAGTTGCGAAAGTAAATATGTATTACCTGCGAGTAGAGCAGAGATCATGGAAGAGAAGAACACAAGCAGACCAGCGCGGAAGCTGCTAAAGCTCATAGTAAAGCAGTGGAAAATAAATAGGAGATCTGATTCAGTCTGGACTATGAGTTTTAAACCGACACACTAATATAGGTAATGAGCCTAACAGTGTGTAAATGAAGATCTATTTGAGCTTTATTAAAACTATTGCGACGATGTATTGTGTGGTTCCATTGTTCCTTTGTGGCAGGGGATCAGGAGATGAGTCTTTGAGTTTGTTCTTAAACTTCAACAAGCTGAAAAATAAAACCAAAGGTTTTTTTTTTAGATAATGTAATATTGTTAAAATAGATTTCATAAAATTGGCATCGAAAAAAGTATAGTTCAGGAACCAGTATCGAAGTCAAGGTATCGGTATCGAAAAATTTTGAACGATTTTCAAATTATTAATTATTCGCAGTAAAAAATAACATGGATTGGCACGGAAATTTCTGCTTCTGCACCGCATCCCACATACTGAATACGCACTGCAGAGTACGTGTGAACTTGGCGCAACAAATCTATTTCAACATCTGAGGCAATGCCACAAAGTGCTCTATGACCAACGCATGGCAAAAAAAATCCCTGGACACAGGATTTTTTTCTCTTTTTTTCTGCCATATGTCTTATATAAGAGACTAAGCTGTGCGAATTGAAGAAAAATGCGATATTGTGAAAACTCATTAAAAATGCGATATCGGATACGATAATGCCGTGTTTAAAAAAGTGCCACAATGCTCAGATTAAAAAAAAAAGAGTTTTCACTCAGTGTGTCGGTGAGTGAAGGTCAGTAGAGGTGATACTTCTATAACGTATATTGTGTCTAGATACAGTGGGTACGGAAAGTATTTTGACCCCCTTAAATTTTTCACTCTTTGGGATATTGCAGCCATTTGCTAAAATCATTAAGTAAACTTTTTTTTCCTCATTAATGTACACAAATCACCCCATATTGACAGAAAAACACAAAATTGTTCACATTGTAGAGGCAGATTTAGTAAAAAAGAAAAAACTGAAGATATCGACGGTCGATAAGTAGTGTCAGGACCCTTTTGCTGCAGTATTAGTGAGCACCCTTTTGATCTAATACAGCCTAGAGTCTTTTTGGGAAAGATGCAACAAATTTTTCACACCTGGATTTGAGCATCCTCTGCCATTCCTTCTTGCAGATCCTCCAGTTCTGTCAGGTTGGATGGTAAAAATTGGTGGACAGCCATTTTTAGGTCTCTCCAGAGATGCTCAATTGGGGTTTAAGTCAGGGCTCTGGCTGGGACACTCAAGAACAGTCACAGAGTTGTTGTGAAACCACTCCTTCGTTATTTTAGCTGTGTGATTAGGGTCATTGTCTTGTTGGAAGGTAAACCATCGGCCCAGTCTGAGGTTCCAGAGCACTCTGGAGAAGGGTTCGTCCAGGATATCCCTGTACTGGCCGCATTCATCTTTCCCTCGATTGCAAACAGTCGTCCTGTCCCTGCAGCTGAAAACACCCCCACAGCATGATGCTGCCACCACCATGCCTCACTGTTGGGACTGTATTGGACAGGTGGATGAGCAGTGCCTGGTTTTCTCCACAAATACCACTTAGAATTAAGGCCAAAAAAAGTTCTATCTTGGTCTCATCAGACAAGAGAATCTTATTTCTTACCATCTTGGAGTCCTTCAGGTGTTTTTTTTTTAGCAAACTCCATGCGGGCTTTCGTGTGTTTTGCACTGAGGAGAGGCTTCCGTCGGGACACTCTGCCATAAAGACCCGACTGGTGGAGGGCTGCAGAGATGGTTGACTTTCTACAACTTTCTCACATCTCCCGACTGCATCTCTGGAGCTCAGCCAAAGTGATCTTTGGGTTCTTCTTTACCTCTCTCACCAATGCTCTTCTCCCCCGATTGCTCAGTTTGTCCGGACGGCCAGCTCTAGGAAGGTTCTGGTCATCCCAAACGTCTTCCAATTAAGGATTATGGAGGCCACTGTGCTACTAGGAACCTTAAGTGCAGCAGAAATTTTTTGTAACTTTGGCCAGATCTGTGCCTTGCCACAATTTTGTCTCTGAGCTCTTCAGGCAGTTCTTTTTGACCTCATGATTCTCATTTGCTCCGACATGCACTGTGAGCTGTAAGGTCTTAAGTAGACAGGTGTGTGTTTCCTAAGAAAGTCCAATCAGTATAATCAAACACAGCCTGGACTCAAATGAAGGTGTAGAACCAACACAAGGATGATCAGAAGAAATGGACAGACCCTGAGTAAATATATGAGTGTCACAGCAAAGGGTCTGAATATTTAGTACCATGTGATATTTCAGTTTTTCTTTTTTAATAAATCTGCAAAATGTCAACAATTCTGTTTTTCTGCCAATATGGGGTGCTGTGTGTACATTAATAAACAAATTAACTTAAGGATTTAACAATGGTGCAATATAACAAAGATTGTTGAAAAATTTACAGGGGGTCTGAATACTTTCCGTACCCACTGAATATATGTGTGTATATACCGTAAAACCACAACAAATTCTTTGTGTTTGCGCACACTTAAGTGGTGAATAAAGCTCATTCAGATTCTGATTCTAATAAGAAAGCACCACTACAACAACTTATGAAAGTGAACGGTAGTGTTATACTCGAGCATTACATAAAAATGTCATTTTAACATAAGAGTAATCATTTTAACATGAGTTTAGGAAGACGGAATAATAACAACGGAAAAAATCTAAAACACTGCTTAGTATTTAATCTTTGAATTCGCATATGCACTGATCTTTATTTAAGCTACAAAAAATATTTAGGTAAGAGCATGGAGGACTTTGCTCTTTGTCTTGTCATGGCCCCAAAATTGCAAGCCTGATAGCGATATGCAAGGATTGCGAGCTGAGTGATACTTGATTTGCGAGATTGCGATGATATTGCACAGCGCCTCCTACTAGAGACAGTACACCTTTACTTGATATTTTCCATGATGTCTGTTCTAGAGACAGGTACAGCTTTTGATAAGCTTAATGGTTTTCTTGGAAATATGTTTTCAAAATCCACATTGAAGGCATTGACTGTAAAGCTGTCTTGTGTGGTTCAAAATTCGTGATGGAGGAAAACACGAGAAACTCGCACCACATGAAGATCAAAAGAAACGTTGTCTTTCTTTTTTGTCCATATCGCAAAGCCCGACTTGCAATGAACTTTTAATTTGTACAATTCTGATTTTTAAGTTATATTACTTAATTCAAACAAACCCAACGGCAGTTTGCTGATAACGTATAGTTATCGTTTTTGACAATGAACTTCATAGATAGAATATATATATTTAATTAGGGATGCACCGATGTATCGGCTGCCGATATTTATCGGCCGATTTTTCCTAATTTTACAACCATCGGCATATCGGCTATATCAGGAAAAAGGCTGATATAAAAAAACGATGGTTTAATTAACTGTGGGAAGGCACTGAGCTGCATAATGTCTGTTGCATAATCCTAGCGCTGCTGTCTGCACTTTAATGCTAATCATATAACAAAAGACAAAAGATCGCACACTATTCTTGACTAAATAACTTTTGTAACTTTCATAAGAAGTTATAAGGGACCTCATCTGAATGAGAGACCCAAAATTTAATGCTGTTTTAATTATTGGTTCTTTTTCACCTTCAAGAGCAAACAAAACACAGCACGAGAAGTGCACATTAAACTCTCTCTCTCGGTTTCATTATCATCAACATACAGCGAATTACACAAAACACTTATTACAACTAACAGTAAACAAACATATACAGATCTCATGCCTTTTCGGGGGTGCTTAATAAATGACAAACTTTAAATCTGAAGAACTGCGTGCTTTCATTACCCATATAACGTTAGCTCCGACGTACACTAGAAAACCCGTAAGAGTCCCGCCTTAATAAAGGAGATCCCATACATATTTTAACTTGCAAAAAATATTAAAATGTATACAAAAACAAATTAGAAGATTAATCATAACGTTTTTTTATGGGGTACTTATTCTGACCCCTGGCAAAAAGGATAAAACCTAACTAAAAAGCACTGTTTATTTAATTTGTATCTTTGTTCTGTTGTATTTATGTAAGCCTGCTGAATGTTAAATGGATCCAATCCATGTTCATTAGAAATTATTTGATGCAGCAATAAAACTGCTAGTATTATTTAATGCAGGTGTTTTTGAACTTTTCTGATTTAAAACATGATCAAAATACTATCTATTTTAATGCCAAAATTCAAATAAGAGAGGAAGTGCAAAAATCGTATCGGCCAAATAAGTGTTTGTTACAATCAGGTATCGGCCCATCCCTATATTAGAGTAGTAGAGATATATAGATATAGTATATATATTATATATATATGAATATAAATCAACTTTTACTGTTGATCAGTTTTAAAAAGTATTATATTTAATATATTAAGATATATATATACACAGATAAAAAAATATTAAATTCTAACTCCAAACACAGCCACATTTATTCCTATGTTTTTCAGTTAACTTAATATATACATTGTACTCAGAATGAAATTCCTCACATTTTTTCAGATAACCCACAGACAAAACCATGCAGAGCAAACACAGACAAGAGAGGGGCTCCCTGTCATGGTCTCATGCTTGGGGGACATTAAGGATGCATTCCCAGCCCTTCAACTCACATTAGTCAGTTAATTTCCCAGCCAACCTGAGGAAGTATACATTTATAGATGCAATAAATTCAATTAACAGTATCCTCCCTGTGACCAAAAAATGTACAGGTGCAAATGACTATATATTAGCATAAGTACCCACATATACCCACAAAATGCAGAGGCACAGAGGATGCACTAGGGCCAACTCTAATGCATCTAATTTCTATCTTAAATATGCGGAAACATGCATTCAGAGTTATATTATATTATCAGGAGGAAGCAGCTTGTGTTATTTCACTAGCCTTAAATCTGTTCACTGTAAACAGTTATTTAAAAATATTAAATGGGAATTTGGGAAAATGGGAATCGTTATTTGATCTTATGTTGTTCCAAAAATTATCACATTCTTTTGTGGAACACAGAAGGAGACAATTAGGAATATCAGACACTGACAGCTCAAGTCCCCATTTACATTCACTGCACTTCTTCTATAAAATAAAAGTGAATGGAGACGGAGACTTTCATTTGGTCTAATATTTCCTTCTGTGTTCCAGACTGACATACAACTTTTGTTTTTGGTTTGAAACTGCACAAGGGTTTAAATCTGAATTTTTGGTCAACTGTCCCTTTAATTCAGCGTTACACGTTTAATTTTTCTGGGAGAATAAACAACAGTTCTCATTGAGGACGTTCTGTTCTTCAATTAATGTCTTATTTAATTATCTCTTCTTGTATTTTATTTGACATTTCAGCTGTTTGGGGCCTGCAGTCATTAGCTCATTTAGCAGCAGAAGCACCACAACAGCTTCCCTAGCCTACAGGAAGCGGGCGAGCCGAATTGTTTAGCTTATAATCGTATCCTTAATGGCCAGATAATCATCCTGCACGCAGGAAAACAGATGTATGACTGTCTATAAGTGAAATCGTTGGGGAAATAATTGTGTGACTGCTTAAATTCCACCATTTACCAAGTTTTACGCCTAGCTAGCGTCTCTGAAGCGGTTAGCTCGCGAGCTCACACACAACAGCTCGAGCGCAAGCAATGAATGACCGCGAGCGTGCCTCTCTCACAATTTACACTTCAGTTAGAGTGGGAACGTTTGTCATTTCTTAATGCTTTTGATTCTGGCTTGCAAATAGTAAGGAATAAGACATAGGCCCTTCGCCGTCTTTCACAGCGGCGGATGTATTTTTAACCCACCCATATTCGGGAGACGAGTGAATGTACCGAAACGGAAGTGGCTAACAAACAGAGTGCCAAACGCTAAGCCAGCTGTCGCTTCTCTTTGGCTGATAGTTTCAATGATATTTGAGGATTTCGTGGTATTATGATTAAAAATGTGTAGTGTGTCTCACTTCACGGTTACCTTAATGATCCTGCGGGGCAACCCTGCCATCTTGTCTTGAATGTGGATTTTAGCTTTGACTCTCGGTGCCTCTTACTTCGTTTGCATTGACGGCGGAGACGCAGTGCACACTCGCCTTCCGGCGCGTTGCGTCCTGACGCACGCGGAAACGTACGGATTGATGATGATATGGACGTTGTAGTTTGTATTTAATGAAAGCTGTTGCTTTCACGCGTCCCGAGAAAACACATGATTAAAGTGTTTTATGTCATTCATTCTGTGCAGTCCTTTTTTTTTTTTTTTTTTTTTTTACTGAGGACGTCCTGTATTTGACGTGAACATTTAGAAATTAGCACTTTTGATAAATATGCTTATGTATGAACACTACATTTCCACATTTGCAGTCTTAAAAACCTATTATATAGCATTCTCAGGACAGCTGGTATTGATGGAAATATTGACATAAACTTGATAAAACTATAAACGTAATCAAATCATGAACTATATTGATAAAGTGAAGCACCTCCTCTCTCCTCTCTCTCTCTCTCTCTCCTCTCCCCCCTATACCTCTTTTATTTGAACATGGGTAGGCTACTAAAGTTTTTGGAGTAGATGCCACACAGAAATAACATTTCACAGTCTTTCAAAGGCGTCCAGACACAGAGGAGCAGGTCATCACAGAAATGAAGTCTCTCCGATACTAAGACCAGGTATGAAAACTTTCTTTCCTGCCTAAAACACACACATATTCTTATTGGGGTTTTTTATCAGTATGATTTATCCTAAAATATTGTGTCATATTTGTAGACAATATACTTTGTAAAAACCTTTATAATTGTTTTAAATCAAAAAAATATATATACTATATTAATCATTTATGTTTATATATTTACTACAGGCATTTTCCACATCACAGTATGGCATATTCAACAGAGTGATGGATTAATAGATCTGTAAAATTGAAATAGTGGAGACAGAGATTCTTTAAGATGTATCAACCTAATAAAATTTGATACACACAAACACACAACACACACAGCAGCACACACACCACATATAATAGATATATATATATATATATATTACTTTATTTGGAGTGACCAATAAACTTTAAGCCCATATTAAACAGTTATATAATTATGAATAATATGTTATAAGTACAAGCAAGAATAAATAGTAAAAGTAGTAGGCCTAATAAAAAGTAGGTAGAGAGAAACATCACATGATGATAATAAGTTGTTGTAATTCTTGGTTAAACTTTTCCTGATTGTCAACCTGAATTATTTTAGTAAGTCAAAACGAGAGGAAATACTACCAGTGAGCTCTTGTTCACTAATTGACCCTTACATTTATTATGGTCTTCAATGTGCTCTTCATCTGTTAATAACTGACTGGGTCTTTTCCGGTTACATGAAGTCTCCCATGGATCTGCACCCGTGACATGTTTCAATCCTCCCTCCCAAATATGCCTTTGTTCCAGCACATAGCAGCAGATGAACCAGTGTCTAATTTATTGCCTTTTCCCGGTGCACATTGTGAACAGACAATGCCAGCTGAATTAGAGGGACTACTGCTTCCACTGAGCACTTGATATGAATGGCAGGATCCATTCTGACAGGACTAAACCTAACTTCCTAGCACGGTTATATGGCATTTTAGCCAGTTCATTACACATTTCCATATGCCAGAAGGGTAGGGCGTTGAAGTTGTTTTTTGAGTGATTAAAAGTGGAAAAGAAAAAAGAAGAAAAAACACTTCAGATAAAAATCTTTATTTAACCCTGTTATTCCTCACTTACAGGTCACACTTGTGATCCAAAACAGACTGAAGTTAATTATTATTATATATATATATGTGTGTGTGTGAGTGTGTATATATATATATATATATATGTATGTGTGAAGAGTTCAGATGCAACATTAGACAATATTCACCTCTAAATTGCGCACCATTTATTTATGTGCAAAATAATTCAAAAATAATATTTCTTTATTTTTTTTATTCATATTGTTTGAATTAAAAATAGAGCAAAGTTATTTAAAATCCAGTACAATGCCATCTGGGGGCAGAAATAAAGAAAAATGTAATGCCATCACTTTCCCTTGTTGCATAATTACTTACTTTTATTAATTTTTTTTCCATTCAGATTTATATTTATACATTATCAAAGATTACTTTATCATAGCTGATTTGTAGATTGTACCCTAGAAAATTGCTCTGTATTTTTATATTTCTCATTTCCTGTGGTGGTCATTTCTGACCATGAAGATCACCGATGTGACTATTTAGCCTTTTCTCATAATATCCACATTTTTGTGTGTTCATATAGAAGTGCCACAAAAGTCACCAAGTTTGGTCTTCATCAGTACTATTCTGATGAAATAAAATGTAAAAAGTCACAACATAACATATTTCAGTCTAAAATGACCAAAGACCACCAGAGGGTTAAAACATTAATGATCATTAATCTCATGATTAAAATAATTCAAGGACAATGTTTGTTTTGAATTATTTTATAGTTTTACACAGAAATAAAAGTGATAAGTTTTGTATGTGTGGTGCAGAATATAAAATTACAGTCTGATACATTTTTGAATAATTAGTTGGGTTTTTTTGAGAACTATTTTTCAACAGTGCCAAAAAGTGACATGAAACACCTCTGATGACAATAATGTCTTTTTACTACAGCTTGTGTGGCATTATGGAGACCAAACAGATGTGTTTCCTGTCTACTTGTGCTGATCATCTATCTGGGCTGTGCGGCATCCTTCAACATCAGCCCAATGACAACAGGTCTGCGCTCTGCCTTTTCCGCCACACGTAGCAGCAGCATATTGGGTGGCACTCAGCGATCTGTGACCTTTGACCGCCTTCTAGTCAACATTGGAGAAGACTTCAATCCAGAGACGGGCACTTTCCGTTGCCGCCTGCCTGGCGCATACTACTTCTCATTCACAGTGGGAAAGTTCCCGAAAAAGATGCTGTCAGTCATGCTGGTAAAGAATGGGATGGAGGTGCAGGCCATGGCATACGATGGATACCAGAACCAGGGCCGCAAGGTTCAAAGCCAGAGCGTGATGGTCAGTCTAAAACCTATGGATTCAGTCTACCTGCTGCTTCAGGAGAATCCCCACTACGCCATCTACAGCAATGTCGGACCGTACATAACATTTAGTGGTTATCTCGTCTACCCAGACTCTACATCTTCTGTTGGATATCTCAATAACCACCTATCTCCTCCAGGCCTCCATCTTCCAGGTTGTCCTCCCCCTGTAGATGCCTATTATGATTGGAGAAGAAAAGCAACCATTGAGGAACCACGTTCGGCATTTTCAGTGGCAAGAACTAGATCAGCGCTGGGAGAAAGCAGAGGGCGTCGTGAAAGAGAAGCTCTCACGTTTGACGTAGAGTATGTGAACATTGGTGGTCATTTTAACAAAACATCCGGACATTTTACCTGCCACTTCCCCGGTGCGTATTACTTTGCATTTACTGTGGGAAAGCACCCTCGTCGTGCAGTTTCAGTGAAGCTGATGACGGGCAGAGGCGAGGTGCGGGCCATGGTGTTCGACGAGGACATGTCGCGGCGGAGAGAGATGCAGAGTCAGAGTTTGCTGCTGTCACTGAAAAGAGGAGACAGTGTCTGGCTGTACAGTCAGCAGGATGACGGATATGCCGTTTACAGCAACCAGGGAAGATATACGACCTTCTCTGGTTTCCTGGTCTACCCTGATGGCGAATTCATGAACATGGACAGAACTTTCCCTTGAGAACCAAAGCCAGCAACAGTACTGATTAATTCATAGTTTAGTTTTTGTACTAAATTAGTTTTTTTTAGTTTTTTGTACCTCTTAACATAGTACTATTGTTATGTGCTTCTACACATCACAATCATAATGTAAATAAATACTGTATAATTTTTTGGGGGTAAAACTTCATTAATGACTTAACAAGCATTAGGGGTTTTCACACTTGAAATAGTTAACCCTGGATCATTATAAATGGAATCCTGCGATAACAATTAATCATGGGAATTTCCGTCACCATTTGACATTTTCCCTCTGACACCAAAATGAGTGTTTATACTATGCGCTTATGAGGCATGCGATTGGGTGTCTGTTGCTAAGCCTAGCCGTAACATTATACATTATATAACCTAACATATATAGCCTATATATATATACTGTAGTTGTTGCACACTGTACGTGTTCGGAGTCGCAATGCACAAAGGTTACCTGCTCCGGAGCAGGGTTTAATTACCCCAGATAAAAACAGCGCTAACCCCGCTTCTAAATTACAAGTGTGAAACGTATACCTTCACTTTAGTTTAGTTTAGTTTAGAATGGAGTTTAGAATGATGTTAAAAGCCTTTATGGTTAGCAGATCATTAGTTATTGTACGTTAAATTGGAACTTGAATTCATATTTAAATGTAAATAAAATTGGCCTACTAATCTGTTAAGCATTAGCCTATATATCCCTTTTGTTAACTTATTAGTGAACGTTACTATAATGTTACTATTTCTTGTAAGCCATAGGCTACTTGTTTAGCATGTTATGTTAGTGTAACTGTCTCATATGGTTAAAGAAAAACTTACACAGGCACAATTGATGCTGATTTTATTGTTCCATTTTAATTACTATTGTTAACATGTAGCCTAGTACTTTAACAAATATTAAAAGTGTCCAAGATGTTTTTTTTCCTTTCTCATGGTTTATTTTTGAATTTTTTATTTTAGCACAAAACCGACTTCTTTAAGTGTTTTGTTTCATACTATTCATGCTTATGTTTTTCCTCTTTTTAAATTTTATTTTACATCACGTAAAACAATAAAATAATTATTTCTAGCATTTAAAAAAAAACAACCTCCGAGCATTTCTAGCATTTAAAAACAACAACCACCTGGAGCTCTGTCTGTCTTCTCAGAAAGAGAAGCAAGTACACAAGTGTTCACACAAAACTTCTGTTCAAAACCATGAAAACTTCCCGAGTCACAATGAGAGACCATTTTAAAAGAGCATATATCTTTTTAATATATTTCATATATTTACATTCTACAGTAAATGTGTACAAATAGAATTAAATTACTGTAAATTTAACATGTTAATTTAATGCGAAAAATTAAGAAACAAATATAATTGTATGGTATATGGAATGAAAATAATAAACTAAACAAATAATATATTGACTAATAAACAATACATAATTGATTTCAAAGGCCATTTATTGTAATGTCTATAATATTCAATGCTAATATTCAATACTATGTGATTGATTGTGATTAATTTGATAATTACTTGGCATATCATGTAATTAATTCAATAAAAATTCATTAATTATCAGGCCTGATGTTTTACACTACAACAGGTCATTCAGAACATTCTATTTGGACTATATTATTATCCACTGAACTATAAACATGAATTATTACATACAAAAAATTATACTTAAGTTATAACCCCAGAGGGGTTCTGAAAACATAAGGCTGTGTCTGGCCCATACGTCTCAGGCTGGTGGTTTGAGTCCAGGATCTGTGTAACATGGTGGACATGGTTCATTAAAAAATAAATAAATAACATTTAAAATGTCATCATTTTGTGTGTGATCCATTGGCTCACCTGATGTGACCGATGTGACTGCTTTCTATAAGATTTAATTTCTGTGTCAGCATATGCCACAAAATGGATTAATGTGTAGATTCTGAAACAAAAGAACATAATCCATTACTTATATACTGCACATAAAATAGGATTAAAACAGGATGATTCATTCAGGATGATTTATATATTCATACTTGGACTAGTTTTACATTTATAATGGTTAATATACATTATACGTTAATATGTATAATACACTTTATTGATTTTCTACTTTTTATTGAAATACTAAAACAAAATAGGTCTCATAATTTTTAGCATATAAAACAAAAATGTCTCTCTATCAGTAATCGTGATTTAATTCTTGTGTGCATGTTTAGTTACCTGTGGTAAAGCATTGCAGCAAACTGCACTAACAGTAATGATGCAAAGGTCAGTAGAAACATCAGTGCGATTGGATCTATGGAAAACACTTCTGTTGGGTCATAAGTCCCATTGGGATAGACTTTTGGGATCTTTATAGAGACAAAGTCACCAATCGCCTGAAGGAAGAAAGTTGCCACCAGCCAAAGTGCATTGCAGAAGAAAAAGGCAAATGTAACCTGTAAGGAAAAGAAAAGCTAACAGCATGGAGACAAATATGTACTGTTGCAGATCAGTTACTTTAGACAAAACCACATAAAAAGTTATTTTTGCATACTGACATATTTTATTTCTTTTGCTTACCTTATTTCGAAGTCTTCAGATCATAAGCCCAACCCACCACATCTTTTCCTGTTGTTCTTTCTTCTCTTACAAGAGGTTTTTTGCTTCTTTTTTGTTTTTGTTTTTTATTCAGATATTCTTCTGCAGTTCTATCCAGAAGCTGGTTTCACCCTGCAACATTTAAAATGAAAAAGAGGCATTAAAACATATCAGTGGAAATTTAATTAATGCTAAGATCTAATCAGCAATTCAATGCATAAAATCCACGACATGCCGTCAAAAAATAAACGTTGTTGCTTGCTAGTTTACGTGTGATTGCAGAATGCGTCAAGTTTAGTGTGGATCAAACTGTAATTTAAGGAGTATTAATATTCAAATGACATATAGCTATGTAGCAGGCCCCCCCCCCCCAGAAAAGCCCTGAGAAAGCGAGCCTATATATAAGCACAATACTACATGATCTTACTTTTTTGTAATACAATATAAAAAAAGCTAAGATAAATAACAAACAATATTTAACTTATAATATATATAAATATAACATAATAGTAATATCGCCACATATTTCGTTTGAAGCAACATGTTAGATTACCAAAGCCCGAGTGCAGATTCTCCTAAGGGAAATTCGTAACGATATTTCATCTGCGGCGCTCAATCAAGCTTTTTGGGAATTCAAACAAGATATTAGTTTAATGTGGCGTCACATTCAATACTCTTCATCTAGCAATAGTATGATATTAAAGGGATAGCTTCACCCTAAAAAACAAAAATCGAGTCATCATATACTCACACTTAAGGTTTGATTTCTATACAACAGTTTGTTCTGGTTCTCAAATCTGACTGGTTGAGATCCGTGAGATATTGTACTGGTATCGCTGCAGGAACGCCCTTTCACAATTTTGTATCACTCCGCTTGTTCTAGCGGGGTCTGTGTGTTTTTTTAATTATTCACTGAGCTAATCCTAGAGTACGTTAGTTAATATAAGAAGAAACGTCTATGCTTTGCAGTCTACTCAGCCGCATTGCGTCTACTCTTATAACCTCATTATTCTCAATAGATTAACCATAAACTGAAGCAGCCACATTGACCTTGATCAAGAATTCTAAAAGGGCACGTAGTTTAACTGCTCAACTTGAGCTTTTGAATCCGCTGCGAGAAGTAGTTCGCACAAAAGATCGGTTTTATTAGGCACTCCATGTTTCTTGTTTAATGTACACCATGGTCTTCACTGCGTCGAACTGATTGTATAAACGCCAATATCACTCTCGTACCGAGTGATACCGGCCTCGTATACAGCAGCCTATGATATGCCTCGCCGGCCTCGTGCCTCTGCCTAATCACAGCCATGCTGATCTAGAGCCGGTATGCGACTGCGAGCCTACTCTATGTGATATATTGCTCATCAGTAAACCTTATGCAATTCTCTTCTCCGCTGAACACAAAAGAAAATATTTTGAATACTGAGGGTAATCAATCAGTTTCTGGTTGACTTCCACTGTATTTTTTCTTCTTCTTCTTCATTCTTCTTCTTTATGTCCAACAAAAGAAATAAACTCATACAGGTTTGGAACAACTTGAGGGCGAGTAAATGATGACAGAATTTTCATTTTTGGGTGAGCTATCCCTTTAAGTATGGAAGTCATACTTACTTTGACGAGGACTAAGCTGGAACTCATGATCCCTACATTGTAGTGAATAAAGTATTAGTTTTAGTAGTAGTATTAAAAACAAGCCTAATTATAAAAATAGTTACAAATTAAAATGGTACACAGATGGACGGAAGTGCCAGTGTAACATTATCCTAATGTGTAGACATGTTTTTACATTTGTGTTATGGTTTCTGCTGGTAATATCTTCTCACTCAGATCTTCAGATTCCACACATGGACATTTGCAGCATGTGGCGTTCATGACCTTCTTCTTGATGGTATCGACTGCCGTAGTTTTAGCCTGGCTGCCAGTTTCACGAGTGCCCCACGTGACATTGTTCATGTTGACTATGGAGTAAATAGCTAGGAGTAGATACCCACTGGGAATGCAAAGGAAGTATAACAATCCATAGATGACCAATGAGAACTCCTGAGGGTGTAAAGCTGCCGTGATGATGTACAAAACCACCATGCCGATGAGGAACAGACCACTGGGGGTCAGAAAAGTATTTTGCTTCACTAAATCACCTATGAGAGTTGACAAGAGAAGAGCAAGTATTATAGATCAATATTTCACCCATTTGTCACCCATCAAGTCGTTCAGCTAATTTACATGTTTGCTCTCTGGACATGGATATCTAGAAACAAAATGATAGGTTTGTGGCAATGTCCAAGATTAGATAGTAGCCTACTGCCATCCTTCAGCAGTCTATTAGTTTAGTAAATATTGATGGACTAAAAGGCTGCATTTATTTGATCAAAATACAATAAAAATAGCAATATTTTGAAATATTATTACAATTTAAAAGAACTGTCTTCTATTTGAATATATTTTAAAATATAATTTATTTCTTTGGGGAAAAGCTGAATTTTCAGCAGCCATTACTTCAGTCTAATCTATTCTAATATGCTGATTTATTGCTTTAATAAAATTTTTTTTGCTTCACTTTAATTCAGTTTAAAATTATTTTTAATGGTTTAATTTTAGTATCAGTTTTCATTTTTGTTAACTGTAATAACCCTAATTCTTAAGAAGTACGAATCGCTTTCAAAAAGTAGGCCTATATGTGTCAACAGGAAATTGAAAATAAATTGTGTTTTAGACATAAAAAACAACCATTACCTATGATTGAGAGAATCGTTCCCGCCATGAGAAATGCATAGAGTACACTCATGATTGCTGCAATTTTAATCTGTGTGTCAGATTTCAGTTTGAAGCACAGGATGAGGTAGACAGTAGGGGGCACTATGGCCAAACCTAGGGCTATATTTTTATCCATATTCAAGATGAACACAAAGCTTCCTGCAAGATAAAAAAAAAGCACTTATAAATTTTGGACAAATGTAACTGTAAAATTAAATCTTGTTGGTATATTGCAAAAACAGGACAATAAATTCCTGTCAATAAAACTTTTTTAGTGATGCACCGATCATAAATTTTCATGGCTGATTGCCGATTTTTGACTTTGTTTAAGCTAATTTATTTGTTTATTTGCTCGTCATATTAAATAAGAAGCAATCAATGCATTTTAATCATGATCCAACCAAAGATGCTACACATGAGCATGCGCAATTTTTGATTTGAATTAGATTGTATAATTTTAAGATTTAAAGCAAAAATAGAATGGTCTGACTTCAGATTTTTTTTTTTTTTGACATTGTCTGCCATAAGCTTTTTTACATTGCACACTACACAAAAAGCTAGGCTGAGCATGAAGATATGCAAATTTACTCTCTGACAGCAGGTGGTGCTTATGGAAAAGCAGAGATATAGCCTTTCCTCGTTTACCACTGTAAACAAAGCAGTAATAAACCAAGTAGTTATAAACTACTTAATATGGAGGTAAGAGGAAAAGAAAATGGCATCAACATTTTTCTGATAACGGTCAGTTCCCTTGAGTGATATATTCATATAACTCCCCCCAATTCAATATCTACACTCTAAAAAATGCTGGGTTGTTTTAACCCAGCTGCGCCAAATATGGACTAACCCAACTGTTGGGTTAAATTTTGTTTACATTTTTAAATTAGCTTTTTAACACAACAGTTGGGTTAGTCCATATTTGACCCAACATTGGGTTAAAACAACCCAGTATTTTTTTAGAGTGTACATATATATTTTTTCAAATATTTCGTGCATCACTAAATATTCTCTGTCTCTGGCCTCTGTTATTGGTCGTTTACAGACTTCATAACATTTCCACACAAATGGCATTTTGGGAAATTATTGCAATGCCGTTTGTGTGCAATTCTGGAAAACAGATCAGTCGGATGACTGGTGCATCTCAAATTTTTATATGCAAAATTGTACCTGATATCATGAGACAGATAGTGGCAGGGCCCAGGATGGAAGCTGCCATGCTGATAATCTGGTACAAGATGTAAAGTTTTGAGATAGAGCTGTTCCTCTGAGAGGTCAGTCCTCCTGAGCCCAAGAGGTCGATGGTGTTGGCCATGGTAGAGGGTCCCCAGCGTCTGCGCTGGTTGTAGAACTCCTTAAAATCCTGTGGAGCGTTGGTGTAGGCATCAGATGCTGCGTTATACTCCACCCTCCAGCCCTGCTGCAGCAGCAGAGTGCACAACCAGCGGTCCTCACCTGACATTACACCAAACAGAGGGTGAATTACTTTAGTCTTAGCTGAATTTATATAATTTGTCAGTGGTTAGCTTCAAGCAGACCTTGATCATACTGGACGTAGTGGCTGGCTTCACTGGATTTGGTTGTGTATCTCTTCATGATGTTGTCGTCCATGAGTGCAGCTCCTCTGAAAAGACTGAAACATCCAGGGCTGCACAGTACACAGCCGAACACGTGCTCTGCAGTCTTTTGCAGCCAGTGGCCTACTGCATATTCAAACTTCTGATACCACACCATGGGCCCTTCAAGCACAAGTTAAGAAATTATCTTATTAGTCAATTTATCACCTTTATAATCTACAAGGAGTCACTAGTGCATTTTTTAAATAGATCTTTTATGTGCTTCATAGAGCAGTGGTTCTCAAATTTACAGTGGTACCTCAAGCAGCAAAATGGTTAAATATTGTACCATATTTAACCATGAAAAAAATCTATAGAAGGTAAAGAAAATACAGTCCAGACTACTTCCTTATTTACTTATTTATTTTTATTTGCTGAATTATTCTTCTCTGCATTATACTTGGAAAACCATTCTAGAACTAGGGCTACAACAAGCAATTATGTTGATAATTGATTAAACAAACGATCATTGGAACAAATAATTGACAAATTGTCAATTATTTTGCCAAATAATCAGTTGGCTTTGATCGATTATTCAGCTTTTGGAATTTGTTAAGTTTTACATATTATAAATAATAAAATAAGGTTATCACTTTAAAAATGTCAAATAATTATTTTACTATTATATAATTATGATTATTATGTGATAATTTTTTACAATACAAATAAATATATCTGGCACACAAAATGAGATGACAGACTGAGCTTATTTTTTTTATTTTCTCGTTGTCCCGAGGTGGCCCGAATTACAAATGGTGCATGCAATCGCTACAATCAGATGCTTTCTTAACTGCTGTTTTCTCACTGCTGTCATTTAATTTTTTTAGAAAAGCATATCTGTATGGGTGGCTTCGGTAATGATGCAGGCGTACCCATGTTTGTAACAAGGATTTTCAAACGGATGCAGGAAAAATCATCATCTCGCACTCCAAATAAGTGCTTTAGCAAAGGAGGAGACTTGTATATACTATAAGGTTCCATGCTTTAGTCACGGCTGGCTTCGCTGTGCAGCATAGGGTCAAGGGGTTCTGTGTCTTCCAGCATTTCTGTCACCTTTTTTGGCATTATTGTCATTAAAAAAAATCTGATTTTTGCTTGCAGTCTGATCATAGCTTTACTGACCCAAAACTTTTAAACAGTAGCTACATCTGTAGGTATTTAGAAGCAATGGAATGACCAAATAATCAGAAACAATAAAATAACCAAATAACAATGGTTTATACTTAATATCTATCCAACCTGTGCCTGTTGGATGAATCCTGCCACAGGCAGCCCCAACTTCTGCGTAGAGATTAAGTCTGTCGATTAACAGCATGACTGCAGATGGCTGGAAATCAGTGTCCCCATCCAGGGCCAAGATGTATGTGTTCTCCCTGTCTTTCTAAGGATAATTAAAAACATTAAGAAACATTAAGAGCCTTGTTGATATTTGTAAGAAATTATAGTCTGCCTCGACCAAACTTCCACTCCAAGTAAACTATTCTCCTTTCTCTACAAGAGCTTAATTATCATAGAGATAATTCTTTCCGATCTCAATAATATGTAAATACACTGTTACTGATTTTTGTAATTTGAACAGTATTTTACTGTAATATGTACAGTAAGATACTGTAAAATGAGTATACAGTATTTACTGCACTCAAACAGCAAAGGCTTTTATGCGCCGAAAATATAGGGGCGTAATACTGTATTGCCTCACTACTGTAAATCAATTGTACAGCCCCCCCCCCCCCCCCCCCCCACTAGTTGCAACTGCCCGCCGAAAAACTGACCAATGCGCTAAGGGAGATGTTTCAGTTTTTGACGTTTGGTTGCAAGTTGCTCTGTAGGGTGGCAATTCTAGGCCATAAAGGACAAAAGGAGAATGCTTACCTCGACAGAATAAGGTTAAGTTATTATTAATTTCTGTTTATGCCAAAATGCCGATATTTAAGATGATTTTCACTTGTTAACAGAAAATAACATTATCATCGTGTCATTTTCATGTGCCAGGGAGTGCGCAGCCTTTTTCGACAGACGGAGCCGGCCCGAATGCCGACCAAAAGGCCTGACTAACATCGATGGCATGAGTAAGTTAAGGCGTCACTTATATTAGACTAAATAAACTTGTTAAACCTACGAGAAACCGTTTGTATCGTTCTGCTGCCCCTTCGAATGTAATTATTAGTTCAGCCTCCTTCTTGTGTGAGGCGGTTATTTATACCTTAACTACGCCGAAGTATTAAGCGCTAGAAATACTATGTCATCGGCCGTAAATGTGCGATTAGGCAACCACCTGCTTATCAGTGGAGATTTTACACAGTATTTCCTAGACTACATCTCGTTTGCTTATTTTAAGAATTCTAAGCCTAGCGATGTAAAGTCTGCCAACGTCGGGGTGAGATTTATGCGATCCTCTTGTGCCTTTCTAACATCAAGGATAGTATCGTTATGATAACATCAATCTGGTTATTAATAATGTCGAGTTAGCGAAGTTAACTAACTTAGTGCAAAATAGAAAGCATAGTAGAGTGTATTTCTACTATCAATTTTTTTCTATCTTACTCTGCCTCTTTATCGCCAAGTAAGAGTACTTATCTTCAAATAGCCTCTTTAAGTCAGAAAGGTGTGCTAACAATGCGTATGTAATTTTAGAGCCTCGGGTCCCTTAAACTCAGTGACAGATACGCTAACCATCCGTTCCCAAATACACCCCCCCCCCCCCCCCCCCCCCCAACAAATAAAAAAAAAAAAAAACCCCCCCCCCCCCACCACCCCCCCCCCCCCACACACACAGCGCAAGGCTAAAACTAAAGCTTATGAGGAAATATGCAGTTAGAACACCATGTTAAAAACTAGACTATTTTCAGGTGTGATGGTCATGTCAGCTGCAGTCGGGTTAGCGTGTATTGGAGTGCTTGTGATTGCCGTCGTAGCGGTGCTAACAACAGGTGAGCTTCCATCAACTACACATAACGTTAAGGCCGTACAAATTAAGCCAAATTAGCCTATAGCCCTAAATGATTAGCACAACAGGTTGACTTTTAAAGAGAGTGACATGCTAGCCACATATATTAATCAGCCAAGTTTTGCCTGATAGATATTACCAAAGGAATTTATTTTATGAAAATGTAAATTCTGTTACTCTACATCAGTTTTTTTTCCTGTATCCTAAATTTACTAGTAACACAAAATGATGTTGTGACTGATTACAGGAGATTTCTTTCTGTTTCTCCAAGCAAAAACAGGATCCTGACTACGAGAGGCAGAATCATCATACAGCCAGCTGTCCATTTTACAGAAATGCAGAAATAGGTAACACAAAATACATTTTGTTTTACTTTGCATTTACATTTATGCATTTGCCAGATGCTTTTATCCAAAGCAAGTTACATTGTATTTAAAGTACACATTTTATTAAGTTATTCATTCCCTGGGAGTCTAACAGGGGCGGCACTAGGGGTGGGCTAAGGGGGCTGAAGCCCCAAATGTTTTTATTACAGTGTCTTATGCACATCAAGATTGAGTTTTCATGCGCATTCAAATTATTTATATTAAACCAGCACTTAAACAGCAAAATGCAGCTGCTTCAGGTATCTTTAACTTACTGTAGCCTATAAATTCATAATACCGATCTCACTATCTGTCAAAATTAGATTATTATTACTGTATAGCATCAAATATAGATTTTTAAATAGGCCTATTATTTGTACAGACTTTCTTGGACACACACACATTTAGAGCGATAATATGAACAGATTGGTTAGCATTTAACCTGGTCTGTGGCAGGCTTTACTAAGAGTCAGGGCAACAAAATTCAATAAACAAGAAGTTAATATTAAAGCTATTAAGCGTTTTCACTTTTTCAACTTTAGTTAGTCTGTAATGTTGCTGTTTGAGCATAAAAAATATCTGCAAAGTTACAAAGCTCAAAGTCCACTTCAAAAGGAGATATTTTATTTAACAGAAATCTTTTCAACTTTTCAAAAACTACAACGAACAACTCGTTTGGACTACAACGCATATTTTCCGGGATTTGTGATATCACAAATATCGACGAATGGGACGAGACCTGGTTGAGCTGCACTAGAGAAGACAACGAGTGTTATCACTATGTCGGAGACACGCTAGCTTTCCCAAGGCAGACGAACTTAGAGTGGTTACAATCATCCGGGTTTAAATCGCGCTCAAATTGATTTGATTTTGACGCAATATTTACACTGAAGCTTGCAGTGGTAAGGGGCATGACATTTCCCGACCAGGCGCCGAGTGCTGCCAATCACAACACACACTGGCCCAGATAACCAATCACAGCACACACTGGCCCAGCTAACCAATCACAGCACACTTGTATTTCAGATGCGGGCCTCATTTGATACCGGAACTATTCAAGCCGTTCATGCAGACAGGGAAGAGAGGGTGTTGTATAATCTAAATATGTGAAAAAGTAATGGGTTTTTCAACAACCTAGTATGAGAGTGTTCTAGCACACCCCCAACAAAATCAAGACATCGTAAAAGAGCATAATAGGACCCCTTTAAGAATAGCTAATATTAAAATAATAAGTGATTTAAATTGTGAAGAAAATATTGTCTTTTTGCTCTATTTCGCAAAAACGATTCTAAACAAAGCCATGTTGTGCATCTCTTCACACAGCAGTGTTTCATTACAGAATTAATTGACCTTTTTTGAAGGCCTGAATCACCCCCCCCCCCCACCCCCCCCCCCCCCATAGTCACTGACACTTTCATAAAAACAAACAACAGTTTCTGTCTTAGTTCCATGAGAATAGGCAGTTTTAACGAATCGATTGAATACAACTGATCAACGACTTAAATCTTATTAATTAAAACATTATTTCATAATTTATGCAATTGTCTTTAAAAATAAAAAATTAAGCCACTTAGCCAATGTAACTTTTCAGCATTGACTGTCAAAATGACTGAAATTTAACACATCACCACAAACTCATTTTTACTGTATATTATTTACACTACCAGTCGAAAGTTATTGAACAGTAAGTTTTTAATGTTTTTAAAGAAGTCTCTTCTGCTCACAAAGCAGTTTATTTGATCCAAAATACAGCAAACACAGTAACATTTTGAAATATTTTTACAATTGACAAATAAATGTTGTGTATTTTGAATAATTGGAAAATTAATTTTCCTGGTGATCAAGCTGAACTGTTAGCATCATACTTAGTCACACGATCCTTGGAAATCATTTACTATATGATTTGCTGCTCAGAAATACTATTATAGTATTATTATTCTTGTATTAGTATGTGAAAACGCGAGGAGATTTCTTTCAGGTTTTTCTTGATGAAAGAAATTTCAGAAGACCTAATTATTCTGAAATAGACAAGTTGTACATTCTACAGGCTTTTATCATCATACTTTGATTCAATTTAAGCCTCTTGCTAAATAAAAGTATTATTTTCTATAATTTCTTTCCCCCCAAAAAATTATACTGACTCCAAGGTTTTGAATGGTATAGTATATAATGTTACAAAAGCTTTTTATTTCAGATAAATGCAGATTTTTGGATCTTTCTATTCATCAAAGAATCCTGAAAAAAATTTACTCAATTGTTTTAAATATTGATAATAATAACAACAAATATGTTTCTTGAACAGCATTAGAATGATTTCTGAAGGATAATGTGACAGAAGACTGAAGCAATGGCTGCTAAAAATTCACTTGATCACAAAAATAACTCAATTTGAACATATTCAATAGAAAGCAGTTATTTTAAGTAGTAAAAATATATCACAATATTTCTGCTTTTGCTGTATTTTGGATCAAATAAATGCAGGCTTGGTGAGCAGAAGATAATTCTTTAAAAAACATTAAAAATAAAAAACTTTTGACTGGTAGTGTACATGCAATTTTGTTTTCAGTATGTGTATGTTTTTCCATGATACAAAATCCCCAGGGGACTGTGGTGATACCATTTTTTTAAGCTAGTGCATCTGAGGTCAAGATTTGTAATTTGTACTTTTAAAAAGAAAATGTTCAACAATTAAAAATAATATTATAAGAACTAAAGCTCATGAGTTATTGTGATTTTTTTTTGGGGGGGGCTGGGATGGTAAAAATCATGGTGCAGTACCACAATTGGATTGTTTTTACAGGTAAAAAATGATTAAACTAAATGAAAATAAACTCTACAGTACTGATACTGTAAATGAAATACGGAAATAATACTGTAAATAAAATACATTAAAGACATTATTGTACTGTAAATGCAATTACAGTACTTATACTGTAAATGAAAATACGGTAATACTACTGTAAATAAAATACAGTAAATACATTACTGTACTGTAAATGCCATTACAGTAATAATACTGTAAACATTTTTACGGTAATTTACTAGCATCCAGCTGCCAGTAAGTTACTGTAAAATTTACAGCAACCTATTTACAGTGTAGTATCTCCTGAACGTTACTTCATCAATCGTCACCTATGGCGTGGGAGTAGGCCATCAAGAACCATCTGCTGACCAAAAGGGTACTTGAATATAATTGCACCTTAACATTTGATGTTCTTTTTTTTTTTTTTTTTTTTTTTCACCTGAAAGACTACAAAGAATGTAGGAACGGAAGGCGATCACTGTCATGTTATCGCAATACATTTAAGACGAAACTCCTTTACATGCGGGAAGATGAAGCGGGAAGATGAACGTAATAGAGTATAAAATGTTTGAGCTTAGGATGTTCGTGGTTCATTCTGACTCCGCTGAATCCGAAGTGCTGCCTGTACTTTGTCACTGCTATTCTGTAATAAAAGTTATTCTTCATCAAGATCTTCGACGTCTTCACTTTTTCTTACATATTGTATTCTTTCTAGAAAAAAAACTAGTAATGAAGTCTAAAGTTAAGCCACTAACCTTCAGTCTCTCCTTAAGGGAATCCAGCTCTTTACCTGCCTCAAATTCTTCAAAGTACTGTCTGTTAAGTCTCCAGCCAAGAATGTAATACAAGTACATTATCTGCAAACAAAGATTATTAGTGAAAAAGTGGGTAGAAAACATCTGTAGATCCATTTTAACAGGGTCTTTAATGAATCTTACCTGCGACCATCTTTTTTTGTGACAGATAAGTGTCTTGTCTTTGAGGTGAACCATCATCAAATTGCCTTTAGGGAGAGTGTATTCCAGTCGACCCCCATAAGGGGTGTTTATGATCTTCTGGTGTGGTAGTGCTGCCTTCTGCTTGAAAATTTACCGGGGAAGTCGTGGCCTAATGGTTAGAGAGTCGGACTCATAACCCAAAGGTTGTGAGTTTGAGTCTCGTAACGGCAGGGATTGTAGGTGGGGGGAGTGCATGACCAGCTCTCTCTTCCACCCTCAATACCACAACTGAGGTGCCCTTGAGCAAGGCACCGAACACCCAACTGCTCCCGGGGCGCCGCAGCAAAAATGGCTGCCATGCTCGGTGTGTGTTCACGGTTGTGTGTGTAATGCTGTGGTGTGTGCACTTTGGAGGGTAAAGCAGCGCCCTTGTTAGTAGATTAGTCTTGCACATAAGTTCTCAGAACACATAAACAGATATAACTGGAGGATTCTTACGTGTAAACTTCTTTAATTACATCCACAATAATTTCAGCATATTCATTTGCATGCTTTCCATTATTAACATCCTTGAAAGCATCATCAAAATAAATATGGAATTCAAACTCGACATCACTTTGTTTGTCAGTCTTAGGCCTGTATTTATCAAGCCTGGTAATAAAAGAAATAGTATTGCAATTACAATTCAACTGAAATTTCTACAAGTTGAGTAAATGTTGTCTATGTTTACCTGAACATAGAGATGATTATCTTCATCATTTCATCGTAGGTCTCATGCCACATCGTTGCACACAGAAACACTCTGATGGTTTCTTTTGCACTGAAGAGTACATTAAATATTTATGTCATTTCATGTTAAGAAATCCAAAGAAAAGTTTGGTCTTTCATAGTTTAACAGATTTGAAGTTCTCATATATTGTTTTTGGAAGAATCTGATGAGATCCTTTTGAAGCAGGGCTTTATTGCAGACGTATTTTATTGCCAGTATTTTGGTAAATGTGAGCACAGTTTGAAATGCTGAAATGCTTTTAAAACTCTAGAAGGAGATACATGTGAAAGCACAGGGGTATATTTCTCAGATGAAACATCTATAGTGTGAGATTAAGCAAAATTTCCATGTGGTCTTTTAATCTCACATCTAGGAAAGAGAACTAAGACATCAAACAGATCTCATTTGTAATTACATTTTTTGGGGTATTTTGTCTAAATACAATACAACAAAAACATTAAAAACTAAAAAAATAATAATAATAATAATAATAAACGCCATAACTGAATTTAGGCATCATAGCATTATAATGAAGTGTTAAAATGGATATTCAATGTAAGATTTAAATGAAATAAATTTACCAGTTCACCAATAAATATTCAATATTGATATGGATAAATAAAAAAAATCTCTAATATTGGCTGATAGTTTACCAATATATGCAACCATACTTAGAAAGTAAAAACACTTACCACTTCTTCTCCTTGATTCTCTTTCTGATTTCAAAACGGGTGTTTAACAACATGGACTGTTCCAGAAATGCTCCTTCATACATGCGTCGCACAAACAGATCTTGGGTTCTTTCTATTCGATGGATCTTCAGGTACCAGATGTAAACTGTACTGAGCATGAGTCCCAGCCACCAGCTCAGAGCAGAGCAGCCCAAACAGGCCAGTCCTCCTGTCTTCTTGTGTACCATAATGGCTCTGGTGTTCAGAGTTCTTACAGCATCAGTCAACATCAAATACAACCATTCGTCACTGGAGTTTGTCTGAAAGGTCTCAAAAAAGGTAGAAGTTTGATTAGACTTTGGGAGCCTGACTGCATTTGGAACAAAAAACACGGCCAAAACTGTGATCGAGGCCAGGTACATGGGCAGGACGAAGCTGCGGCGCAGGGCGTGCATCTTACAAGCCACAACCCCAAACCAGCGGCACAAGGCAGAGGATGCAATCTGGATCGCCACCAATGAAACAACAACTGTTTCGAAGACGAGTTTGACCGATTTCCATTCTCGACCTGACAGAGGAACATAAGCTCCAACCACAGCTGACGTAACCAGGATTCTTATCAAACTGGAGATGATGCAGACCACGTTACGGGACTGAGCGATGTCTCTGGAAATGTCCTCTAGAAATGATACAGCAAAAAGCATGCTGTAGTTCTCCCACCAGTTCACAGAAACACAGATGGTCCCAACGATGGCAAGGCCAATTGATATATTTATCTCTAAGGAACTTTCGAATACCAAATAACTGATCGCAAAGAACACATAACCTGTGACGGTTAAGAAAATGGAGCATACGGGGAGCATTATAAGCCGCTTTCTCTCTTTGGCAAGGCACTCAGCGACCACCTGGAACACTGCGGACAGGATGCTCATGCTGTTTAGGATCATCACATTGGTGACAATGTCAAAATGTGGCATGGCTACTATTGTTAGAACTGCTGCTCCCAGTGCTACCAGGAACTCAACACACAGAACCTATAAGAAAGTTTGAATCAAAGTCAGAATGGTTATGGCCATCAAAATCAGGTTCTATGCTGCCTACTAGACTTAAAACAAAATTGGATGTAAAAACAATATTCAATTAGAAATTGCTAGTAAGTATAACAATCACAAAGAAACAAGTAAAAAATTAGAAAAACACACTCTAATAATCTTTATTAACAACTTTTTTACAGAGTATAAATCTATTCATTAAACACTTGTGTTTGCTTGCCCAAAAAATAGTTTTTTTAGAGGGCCTGGTTGCACTTTTGAAAAAGAACTTCCATGTGCTCTTTAGCAGAAGGAGAACACTTGGTCCAACCAGAACAAAGCCAATGCCAAGCAGGGCGGTCGGTTTTTGTTCTGAACATATTATCTCAGTTTGATTGTTCCCAAATGTTATCAAAAGCAGAAATGATGTCTGTAAAGACAAAAAAGATCTTCAATCTTTTTTGTAATATAGCTAAGTGGATAATGAAAAGTGGAGAATGAAAATTCACTGTTAATTTACCTTCTCACCCTCAGGCCATCCAAGATGAATAGGTGACTTATTATTATTATAAAAAATTTTCAGTAGAACAGTAAAGAAGATTTTTAGTTGGAACACCGGCCGTGGCTGTATCCCTTCTAGCCACAACTGCGAATAACACATAATTACTGTATTTGCATTACTGGGTAGGTTTAGGGTTGTGGTAGGTGCAGACGTTAATAAACCATAATTTGACAGGTAGCAGTTTTCGTTGTCGAATTGTACTACCTACTGTTTTAATGGGAGGTAGCAAAATCTGGCAGGGTAGCACAAATCAACAGAACACCGGTGTTGTGCCCACTTCTGACCCCTGCCAGATTACTCCTGACGATATATTGAGGTCGTATGAAGAGAAACGATCAGCCTGTGCAAGAAACTGAATATTATTTTTACAACATTATTACCTCTAATCCCTAATCCATAGCCTCAGGCAAACAGTCCATTTGGTTTGCGAACAAATCTTTCTGTTGAACTGATTCTTTTTGGTGAACTACTTGAACCAGTTCATCAAAACGGACTGAACGTTTTGAACAGTTCGTGGCTCAAGCAGCATAGATGTACAAGTTACTAAATCAAAACTCACTTTCGGACGTGCCTGACAGTCACTCCAGTCACAGTCACTGAAGACCAATGTGCTAGTGATATTGTTTACGTAAAAAGGTGAGCTGATGAAGGCAAGTTTATTCACTTTATATGCTTTAGACATCCAGGCTTCACTTAATTAATGGGTGATTTAATAATATACAGTAATTGTGTATGTCATTGCATGATTGCGTAAACAAACTACTTATTAGATATATCAATACATCGTCAGGAGCCACGTGTATTCATTTTGTGTTCCTTGATATGCTTTTTATTATTATTCTCAAAAAACAGTAGCCTAGCTGCTGAGTTGCATTTTTATCACCATGGACCACAGTTTCGGCTAAAAATCTTCTTCACTGTTCTACTGAAGAAAAAGTCACCATCTTACAGTGAGTAAATTAACAGCAAATTTTCATTTTTTGTGTGAACTATCGCTTTAACTGTTATCCCATCATCTATAAAATGATTAGCCAGTGATTAATAAAGAAGCTCACTTTACTGAGCAGCACAAGTGTGAAGACAAGTACGCCAACAATGGCACACGAGAACAATTTCAAACACTGCACTCGTTTCTTTGGCCTCAGCTCATCTTGAATGATTGGTACTTCTCTGCACACATCCCAAGATTGCCTGGTTCGAAAGAAAAAAAGGGAACAGCTTATTGGAAAAGTGAAAATTCATTGGACTGAGTAATGTTAAAGAAGTTCATTGATAACTAAATACTGGTATTTATCATGCAAGAGAAGTTGTAGGATTTATTTTTTTTACATTTATAAATACATGTATCCAACTGTATGTGATTTTTAGAGAATTGTTCTAAGTTTATATATGAAGAGTTCATTTGCAAAAACGGATAACTATAAAAAAAGAGGGAGAGAGAGCAATGTGCTGATAACTGGCTGTGGGGGAAACAGAGGAATCTAAAAAGGGATAAAGAGAAGAAGACGAAGCATGGCTACAGGAACTATTGGCTCACTAGCAACATTTGATGCAAAAGCTCAAACATGGGAAGAGTACTCCGAAATACTGGGGCAATTTTTCGTGGCTAATGGAATCGAAGATGGGGTTACCCTTTGCTTCAGTCGGAGATGATGACGTTGCAACAGGTGCTATCCAAGCATGAGGAAGTGTTCAAAGAGGAGCTTGGGACATTAAGGGGCACTACTGCTACTCTTCATGTTTTTCAGACCTAGATCTGTGCCTCATGCCCTGCAAAAAAAAGGCGCTTGATCAATTTGTTCTGTGAGAAGAAGGCAGTTCCTCAAATGGGATCACCCAGAGTGCAAAGGTGGGCTGTGATGTTACAAGCATATCAGTACAACATTGTGTACAAGCCAGGAAAGTACCACCAAAATGCTGATGCGCTGAGTAGACTTCCAGTTCCAGGTGCGGGAGAACCTGATGACACTAATGATCAAGTGCTGATGATGGAGTTAATGGATGACTCACCTGTAAGTGCAGAACAAATTCGGAAGTGGACATCTCATGACATAACACTCTCCAAGGTACATGAGTATATATTAAAGGGTTGGCCTGAGAAAGCAGAGCCACAACTGTTACTGTACTATCATAGGAAAGATGCTCTGAGTGTCAAGGATGGATGTGTGACTTGGGGAGCGAGAGTCATTATACCATCACAAGGTCGAGCAGCTGTATTGAAACAGTGACATCAGACCCATTCCGGCATGTCGAGAATGAAGGGATTGGCCCGATCATACATGTGGCCTGGTATGGATCAGGATGTAGAGAGAGTGGTGCAGAAATGTGAAGTGTGTCAAAGTTTAAAAAAGGCACCTGCTCAAGCCCCTTTGCACCCGTGGACGAGCTCACCCTGGGAAAGACTTCATGTAGACTATGCAGGGCCCTTCTTAGGAAGGATGTTCCTAATTCTGGTAGATTCTCATTCCAAGTGGATGGAAGTTTTTCCTGTCACACATGCCACTTCCCAAATGACCATTGAGAAACTGAAAATGTGTTTTACAAGTGAAGAGTTTGAAACTTTCATGAAGAGGAATGGCATTCAGCATGTAACGTCAGCTCCTTACCATCCTTCTTCAAATGGCCTAGCTGAACTCGCTGTTCAAACTTTCAAGGAGGGGATGAAAAAGATGAAAGGTGACACTGTGGAGACAAGAGTAGCAAGATTCTTGTTTAATTATAGAATCACTCCTCATGCAACAACTGGGTTGTCACCTGCTCAGATGTTAATGTCATGGAAGTTGAGATCCACATTTGACTTACTCCTTCCTGATGTGAAGACCAAAAAAACAACAGAAACAAAAAAAGGCCATGACAAGAGTTGCAAACTCAGAAGTTTTGAAGCTGGAGATTCTGTGTATGTCAGGAACTACAGTGGTGGACCAAAATGGATTCCTGCAGTAGTGGAAAGTTGTACCGGACCTCTTTCATACAAGACCGCTCTAGGGCATGGAACGACCGTGAAAAGGCATGTGGACCAAATAAGAACTCGCAGTACCGACAAGATGCTCGAGACTGTACCGCCCACAGAGAATGAACAGGATGGTGACACTTCTGCATTACCGAGTGCAGATGTTGTCAATGCACCTGCAGAGAAGGAGATGTCTGCCCTTGAGAAACGACAATCACTAGAAATGACTGTTGTTGAAAAGGAGACTAACCAATTTACAAATCTGAGAAGGTCTGCAAGAGAGAGACGTTCTCCAGCTCACTTGAAAGAGTGTGACATATGTCAAGTCAGTAAGAGACAATCAATGCAATATAATTGATAAAGATGTTGAAGAGTTCTTTCTAAAAAAAAAAAAAGTGCTAATCAATAAGATATTAATAATGTGTTGTTGATATACAGTGGTATATACTTTAAGTAATTTTATTGGTATTTAGTTATGGGATTTTGGTTATGTAATAATAATAACAACAAGAAAGAGACACCTAAGTAAATAAAAAAGACAAACCAATTGATAGCTTAAAGGGGTCATATGATGTTGCTAAAAAGAACATTATTTTGTGTATTTGGTGTATCAATGTTTTATGCGTTTAAGGGTTAAAAAACCCTTATTTCCTATACTGTACATTATTGTTTCTCCTCTATGCCCCCCTTTCTGAAACGTGCGCTTTTTACAAAGCTCATCGGTCTGAAAAAGCGAGGTGTGCTCTGATTGGCCATCTATCCAGTGCATTGTGACTGGCCGAATTCCTCAAGCATGTGACGGAAATGTTACGTCCCTCACCATATGCGGCAACCACATGTGACGACCCCGGGCTGGACTCCTCTTCGTCCACGGTGAAAGCCGATCCGGCGATCGTATCAGCGCAGAATTTTACAAAGATTTCCTCATGACCACAAGGATCCAGCTCCAGGCATGACGCAGCGATGCTCCACCCTATTAAAGGTCAAACAAAGTAGTTTCTTTTTCACAACGAATCACACAGCGCCTTCAGGATTTGGCGGCGGCAACAACAATACTACAGTGAGAATAAAAGTTACGCCTTATTTCTTTGCGGGAACATAGTGGAAAAAACAGGAGCTGTTGGGCGGTGTATGCACATCCTTTCCCGAGATAGTGACTAGTATATGTGGTGGCGTGTTAGAACCCAGCCAGTTTAAGGTAGGCTGGCTGCCTCTATAACTGGTAGTAAGAAGAACTACTTGGATTGGAGACTGTTACCCCGTTGCAACTTTACAATCTGCATTATGCACCAAGAGCTTGTTAACACTCCAAAGAGAAAGGACAATTGAAATCGCATCATATGACCCATTTAAGAGAAATGTAGTTATCCGTCAGTAACCACTAGGTGTCGGTTTTGTATTACAAATGTTATGTTCCATCTGAATAGTTAGTTGAAGAAGATGTGCCATGCAGGATGTATGCAGTGTTTATGTCTGTTACTAAAACTGCTGCAAACTGAAAGTAAATAGTCAACTTCAACTCAGTTCATGTAGTAGCCTGATTATTATTAAAGATACTACAATGTGGAGAATAATGCACGGCATTTTTTTAAAGTGGCGTTTATCGGTTTTTGCACATGAACTCTTCATACCCACACCACTCCCCACACACACACACACAAAATGACCAATCCCCTGACAACAATGAAATCTATTACGAATCGGGTGCTGCTAACAAAGTGAATATGAATAGACAGTGTTGATTGTGGCATTAAATTAAGATCTGCTCATGTTGCACCGTATTTCATTTTAGGTGTTTTTACAGTGTTAAGCATTTTAACCAATCACACACAATTCGTGGTACTTAGACAGGAGCGGCCAACTCAGAAGGGCAATAGTCATCGTTCAACTGAACCGTTTGATTTGGAGTGCGCTTAGGGTTCGCTGGACTGAATTCTGGACATCTTGCGAATGTCTCTCAGCATCAACAACAAAGCGCCAGGCTGTATTACATGAAGTAAGACTCATTTAACAGTGTAACAGCTTCAGATTGTAACTATAGTTTGGGGTGGGGGTGGAGGCTTAAACTCACGATAGATCAGGTGAGGGAGAAGGTCACTTTCTATAAAGGACGTTCATAATAATTATCCTTTCTAACACGTTTTATTAAAGTGTAATCAAGTTAAATACAAAAAAAAATGTTTAGCCTACATGACACCCATGTCTTGTCCTTGCCTAAAAAGACGGGTTTATGATGTTTAATACTGTCACGAATTCGGTCCATGGACTTCCGTTTATTCACCACCAGAGGTCACCCTTTCCATTACATTGACGCTCGCACAACACAAACTGTTGCATAGCACCCCCGACTACATATCCCATCATTCATTGCACTGATTACACACTGCACTGATTGCACTGATTGCACACAGCTGTTTCTTATCACCTCACGCACTATATAACACCCACTCAAACCACAATTCTCTGCTGAGTATTGTTTAGCCGGTACCCCTTTCCGAGTCTCCATGTTTTCCTAGTTTTGCCTTGCCTTGCCTGTTTGTTTTCGGTTTCTGATCTGTGCCTGTGTTTCCTGGATTGTTTTCCTCTCGTCTCAGCCCGCCCCTGATGATTCTGTCCCTGCCGACGGTGACCTAGGCTACCCTAGACTATTCTTGTGTTTTTTTTTTGTGCCCGCCCCATAGACCTGTTTCCAGTGTTCGAACCCGGCCGGGAGCCACGTCGCGGGTAATACAAGCTTGCAGAGGGTCCACCCGGCGCACGCTCGCTACAGCCCCGGGTACATAGACGTGTGGCTGCTTGTAGCCGGACCCTGAGGTGGGTCACCCCTCAGCCTAGGTACATGGGGAAAAAAGGATTAGTCCCGCACCCGTGTGCAAGTTTCCCCACTTAAAAAGATGAGAGAGGCCTGTATTTTTCATCATAGGTAAACCTCAACTATGAGAGACCAAATGAGAAAAAAAATCCAGAAAATCACCTTGTAGGATTTTTAAAGAATTAATTGATAAATTCCTCTGTAAAATAAGTATTTGGTCAATAACAAAATTTCATCTCAATAATTTGTTATATACCCTTTGTTGGCAATGACAGAGTTCAAACGTTTTCTGTAAGTCTTCACAGGTTTTCACACACTGTTGCTGGTATTTTGGCAGATTCCTCCTTGCAGATCTCCTCTAGAGCAGTAATGTGTTGGGGCTGTCGCTGGGCAACACGGATTTTCAACTCCCTCCAAAGATTTTCTATGGGGTTGAGATCTGGAAACTGGCTAGGCCACTCCAGGACCTCGAAATGCTTCTTACGAAGCCACTCCTTAGATCGATGCCCTGGCGGTGTGTTTGGGATCATTGTCATGCTGAAGGACCCAGCCATGTTTCATCTTCAATGCCTTTGCTGATGGAAGGAGGTTTTCACTCAAATCTCACGATACATGGCCCCATTCAATCTTTCGTTTACACGGATCAGTCGTCATGGTCCCTTTGCAGAAAAACAGCCCCAAAAGCATGATGTTTCCACCCCCATGCAAGTAGGTATGGTGTTCTTTGGATGCAACTCAGCATTCTTTCTCCTCCAAACACGACAAGTTGAGTTTTTACCAAAAAGTTCTATTTTGGTTTCATCTGACCATATGACATTCTCCCAATCCTCTTCTGGATCATCCAATTGCTCTCTAGCAAACTTCAGATGGGCTTGGACATGTACTGGCTTAAGCAGGGGGGCATGTCTGGCACTGCAGGATTTGAGTCCTGGCGGCGCAGTGTGTTACTGATGATAACCTTTGTTACTTTGGTCCCAGCTCTCAGAAGGTCATTCACTAGGTCCCCCCCATGTGGTTCTGGGATTTTTGCTCACAGTTCTTGTGACAATTTTGACCCCACGGGGTGAGATCTTACATGGAGCCCCAGATCGAGGGAGATTAACAGTGGTCTTGTATGTCTTCCATTTTATAACAATTGCTCCCACAGTTGATTTCTTCAAACCAAGCTGCTAACCTATTGCAGATTCAATCTTCCCAGCCAGGTGCAGGTCTACAATTTTGTTTCTGATGTCCTTTGACATCTCTTTGGTCTTGGCCATAGTGGAGTTTGGAGTGTGACTGTTTGAAGTTGTGGACAGGTGTCTTTTATACTGATATACTTTTTCAAACAGATGCCATTAATACAGGTAGTGAGTGGAGGACAGAGGAGCCTCTTAAGAAGAAGTTACAGGTCTGTGAGAGCCAGAATATCTTGCTTGTTTGTAGGTGACCAAATACTTATTTTACCGAGTTTTTTTACCAATTAATTCTTTAAAAATCCTAAAATTTGATTTTCTGGATTTTTTTTTTCTCATAGTTGAGGTATACCTATGTTTAAAATTACAGGCCTCTCTCATCTTTTAAGTGGGAGAACTTCCACAATTGGTGGCTAACTAAATACTTTTCCCCCCCACTGTAGATACTAGATTATGCTGTCAAATCATAATCTGGCAATTATCGCATCCAAATGAATTTTTTGTTTGCATGATATAGGATATGTGTCCTCGTGTTTATTATGGATATTAAATACACACAGCATACGGTATAGTATTTTGAAATCGTATACATGTATATACTCTATAATATTTAGAAGACTGAGTTTTTATTGCCAGGTATGTTTTCACATATGAGGAATTTGTTTTCATGACAGAAGCGCCACAGTGTAACAGAATGACAGTGACAAAACAAAAAAACACAGATAATAAAAAAAAAAGAAAAATAGAACAAGTAACTAAGGAATAAAAATATACAAATCAACAATTGTATGTACAGGTATATAACAATAGACAGTTGTATGTACAGGTATATTATTTGCAAATTGAAATGTAGACTGAGTGTGTTTGTTAGATAAATAAGTGTATGAGTGATTAAATAGTGTGTGTTCCACAGTTATTTTCACTATATATTTCTTATATATTTGTTAAATATAACTAACATACTATATAACAACAATACTTTCTCTTATAGATACTACATGTGTGTATCTATATATCTACAAATAATAAAGATAACCAGGACCCACTCATAATATTATGTAACAAAACATTTTATTTTTGGCATGCAATTAAATCGCGATTATTGTTTGACAGCCTAAGATAGAATAGTATACTTACAGAAAGAATTAAAATAATTACTTTTCAAAAGTCATAAATTTGGGGGAAAAATTAGAATATTAAAATTATTTAAATAATATTTAAACGTAATAATATACGATTTCCAAGAATAAAAAATATGTAATTTAAAAAATTGTAAATTAGTATTAAAAAAAATTCCAGTACCCAAATTTATTCTCGGTTGGTGTTCCAGAGTTGATGTTTTGCAGCGCATCAAAAACACAGTGAGGAACCAGCGGGAAATAATGAGAGGCCGGAGAATCAGAGGGGAGGGAGGCACGACGCTAAGTGTCAGCACATTACTATGTAAAGTATGCGAACTCACGTCATAGTGGAACTTCTGGTACGTTGATGATAGATAAGGGGGGTCTCAAATTACTGACTCCTCGCAACATGGTCCAAAAGCCGTGAGCAATCCTTTGAATGAACGCAGCATACGGGCAGTGGTTCAAACTATATGACTGCTAGTGCGTCCACCTTAGAAAATAAGTTGGCCATTGTGTGGGTCTGTGAGACAGGTACACCTGCAACCAAGACGCATAAAGAAATGGTGTACCTGATGAATTGAAATAACTTTTTTGGACAAATCCAGTCCTGAACCCAGCAAAAAAAGATAAGGGATCTGTAAATATATACGAGAATAAGGAATTAAATTGTAATGAAAACACCGTTCATAACCATTTATATGTTATATGGACACAATCCCAGACCAACAGGAAATTGATATGTTGAAGAGAAAAAAAAAAGTTGCCCGCAGATCAACTTATTTTGCTGGCCTGTTAGATACACTTTAAAAATAAAGGTGCTTCAAAAGTCTCTTCAAGCGATGCCATAGAAGAACCATTTTTGGTTCCACAAAGAACCATTCAGTCAAAGGTTCTTTAAAGAACTCTTTCTTACCTTTTTATAATCTGAAGAACCTCCTTTCAACACAAAGAACCTTTTGTGAAACAGAAAGGTGCTTCAGATGGTAAAGTTCTTTATGGAACCATTTAGACAAAAAAGGGGCTCTATGGCATCGTGACCCCTTTATTTTTAAGCAGTGAGGGAAGGACAAGGTCCTTAGTACATAACTGTATATTAGGACAAGGGTTCCAAAACATTTTTATCCTATACATCCCACTAAGGAATGTAACTTTGAGACCCAGCAAAAACTTGAAATATGCAAATATATTCTTGCAGAGTGATTTGATATCTGTTCCAGTGGATTCTGTGACTTCATTCAGTGAAGGATTCATTAGACTGATTCAAACAAGGTAATGTTTCATTTAATTATGTTGATAAATTCATGCAATAGTATAGGTCGCTTCTAAACTTAAGCACATTGTCATACAGTAAATGCTGAGTGGAACAGTCAGAATCATTTACATACTACAGAAACTTTTAAGATTAATCAATGTTGGGTTTGTGAATGAACCGTTCTCTGGAGACCAGTTGAATTAATCAGTTGATTCAGTTTATAAAACTGATTTGCTCAGATTTGGACTGATCGGCATTTCTTCAAATCAATGAATAACAACTTTGGTCTGTTCGTCACACACTGTGTTTGAAACATCAGGAAGGTGTGTTAATTAATGCCTTTTTTTAGTGTGGGTGAACTATTCCTGTCAATTACAGTGACAAATCTTAATGTTATGCCATACAATGGCATTCCAGAGAACCAATTACAGTTTGGGAGGGGCCCTTTCAGAAGGCGCAGGGACCTTTTTTGTTAGGGCTCATACCCATAAAGGGCACAGGGCTCTTTTGTTTTTCTAAGGACATTTTATATGATTGTTTCCGACTGTCCGGTAGGGTGGTATAGTTGGTTTATCTTTTTTTATATATATATATATAAATGCCTTATATCTAATGAGCAATACCTTATAAAATTACTGCCATGGTTTACTAAAAAATATAAAAAAACATGGTTAATGTAGTTAAACCATGGTCACCACAAATTAACCATGGTTTTGCTACACTAACCATGGTTTAACCATGGTATTTGTTGTAAAAGTGTGGTTATACAAATTGTAATCAATACACCAAAAACCATGGTTAATTTTTGTAAGGGACTGTTTATATCAATATACAGTAGTCTGATACAAATGCATTTGAAAAATAGCAGAGGACACTGAGTGAGCTGCTGCAGGGAAACCGCATAATACAATTGGTCCTAAACATGAGACAGGCTTTATATTAAGGGCTTTGAAATAGCTTGCAAGATAGTTAACACATATGCTATAGTTTAAATTGGCTTGCCCGGTTGCTCTTTTACTCTTTGGTATGGATGATTAAGGGAATTTGGCTTTTGTGCTCACTCATATTTATAATTCTGTGGAACAGGAAGTCATGGCTGGACAATTTCATGTTCATAATCACCCTGGTGTGCTCAAAATTGTAAATATGAATGGGCATATACTTTAGAGATATTTTACTTAGGAATTTCTAGGGGTGCCAATAATTGTAGCAAACATGTATTGGAGAAAAACATTTCATAATGTGAGTCCCCCCCTCCCCTTACTTCAATTGTTTTACTTCAGTGATAGCTTAGAATTTTGTGATTTATTTTTTTTTGAACGAATGAATGAAAGATCGAAAAGAAAAACGATGCAGATTTATTTTCAAAGGGCCTTTGCTCATATTTACCAAGGGTGCCAATATTAGTGGAGGGCCCGGTATGGCTGACAGATAGGGCCCTATCCAACCAACCCGTCGCAAGTGTTTTTGCTAGTTCAGCCCGACGCAGTTCTCATTTTCCCGTCCTGCGCCGTGTTGTTTAAATAGCAAATGCATTTGCGCTCATGGGCGTGCTGGTCTAAAAAAAGAGGTGTGTTCAGGTGCATTGTTGGCACATTGCTATTTTGAGGAACTGAAAATAGACTGCACCATAAAATGTCACATCCAAGATGATATCATCGCGCTAATCAGGATCTGGCTAATTTGGTTCTTCGAACGCACATGTCGTTAATGATTAGTATGGCTGGATTGAGTTATCTGAGATAATTGCACGTTCATGGGTTGGTTTAAAAGGGGTCACCACTCAAATGAATGCACGACTCTCATTATCTGTATAGCATGTGTGTAAGACTCGTTTACAATTATGAAGTAATAATTTTATGACTAATAAATATTTCAGTGAGTAAAACTGTCTGTGTCTATAGTATTAAAGACTACACAACATTATTATATTATCTTTAAATTATTATTATTTTAAATTATTGTCCCTGGGTTAGTAGGGTACTCTTGTAATAAAGTAGCGATGGTAGCTGACAGATTTTAAGTATAAATTCTGCTTAAAAATATGCAATCTAATCCTGTTTACATGAATAAGCCTGCTCTCGAGCAGGTTTAAATTTACGGACCTGTTGCTATGACAGCAACTCTGGGATGAGCTTCGAAGAACCAAACAATCCAAGATCACGCCAAATCGTCAACAATCCAGCTAACCGAGTTAGCGACATACGATACGCCCTGGTCTAAAGTCTGGCGCCATATTTTTTCTTTGTTAATTAAAGAGCGCGTTAGTAATATGCGCCTATAGAGAATGAGGAGTTACGTCACGATCTTTTCACTCCGCATTGCATTTCGGGAAGGCGCCGCCATATTAGCAGGATACGCTATCCGTTCCTATGGTTACTTCTCATTCTCTGTAAGGATAAATGCTTCTTTTTTGTTTTGTTTTTGCCTTTAAGTTAAACCACCATTCATTCTTCATTGTATCGTTTGTAGGGAAGAGAAGCTATTTTATCGTACTGCATGGTATGCACTGCATTTCTCTCTTAGGTTTGGTAGAATTTTGTTTACAGTGTTTACCCGATTAGCGTGAAAACTGTGTCGCCCGCTGGACGCTCGCTGCTCAGTCATCATATGGTACATTATCCAAATAAAAGTGTGTGTTCAACAAGCTGACAGAAGTCGATCCATTTCTTTGTTGGAAACTTTGAAATGACAAAGTATAATTGTTGTCATTATAAATATAAATTTTTCATGGCCACGGAGGAGAATCAGAGATTGTGGATCACGTTCAGCGAACAGTCACGAACTCACTGTACTTATATTTATTTCAACAAATGACAAGCAAAATAAAATCCCTAGGAGCTTGGGGAAAGTTTTGTATTGAATGCTTAAGACAGTGTTGCTAAAAGACATGCAGATGAGCCAGAAGATTAACGCGATATGTTTAAATGTAAAGCGTTTTCCTCTCTTTAGGAAACTGTAATCTAGAAAGCGCTTCTGGATTAAGACAGCGATTTCTAAAGTTCATATTTTGGGCTCATCTGTTTTTCCACACATATTATGCTTTAGTAAGATGTGTGTACAGAATGTGGTCTTTAAATATCACTGTCTCGTTGCATTAAGCGCGTTCTTTATATGAGAAGAAAATGCTTAAAACCGTTGCTTTCACATATTGATCTATATGTATATATCTGCACATAGTATCTTCTTTTAACAAAAATTTATACATATTTTTTTTAATTTATAAAGCCCAAGTTCCTGCTAATCCCAAGCCTAGTGAGAGTCATGCTCTCAAATAAGGTAATGTTAACTATTAAACCAACCAAATCAAAACTTTCAAAAACACACATCAGTGTGATTCTTTTATTGAGTGAGAGTCAGTGGGTTTAATCAGTGACATTAACGGATTTACTATTCGGCGTCTTCTCCGCGACCTCCTTCTCTTGGTGTTTTTACACATAGAAAAGGTGAAAAAATATATTGCATTGTCCAGTTTTCTCTCAGAATGATGATGAGTTACTATTGCAATTCTCGATGCAGCTCTAATGACATACAATGGTGACATTTTTCACAATCACGACAAGCAATCAAATACTGCTCTAAACTCAATAGCGGAAAGGCAGCGGTATCCTGCAAATATGGCGGATAAACAAGCAGTTTCCCAGAACTCAACGCGGCGTTACGTCACAATCTCATTCCTAATAGGCAGGTTGCACGCGCCTAAACTTTGCTTATTACACACACAGGGACGCGCAGCAGTACACAAACATTTTTAAAAATGAAAAATTACATTCCGCCTTGTAAATAGCGAACCCGCCATGGCGCCAGCGCAACTTGCTTTTAAAGGGGATGTGAGATGAGACTCTGATTGGTATATTGCACGTTACGCCCCAAAAAAAACACCCATTACTCATTAAGAGAATAGGGACAACCGACCTTGCGCCCGGGGCCACCGACCGGTTTCTCGTCGTCAACTACAAAGGTGGATTGGACGACACCAACCACGGAGTGCACCTGCACACCGCTTTAGACATATCGGCCCTATACTCGTTAAATAGGGCCCTCGTGTTGTGCTGGGCATTTCACGGTATCTTCGCCATTGTAATGTTAGAGTCTGGGAAAATATTTCTGTTTTGCTGTCTGGAATGGATAAGCCTTCTGCATATGAGTCTCCCCTGAACAGCATAAACTTCAGTGAACAAACAGATGGAACAAAATAGGAGCACAATAATTCTGACTAAATGCACATACAAAATATTTGTTGTTGAACAATAAGTGTGCCATATGTAGAATTTCAAACCTGCAAATTAGTGTAGGGCTATTTTTATGATAGCAGTACCTGTAAAATGACTATTGTAATGGAGTAATCAAAATATAGGCTAATGCAGTTTTGTGCTTTTGTTTATTAATATTCCATAATTTCCATTTCAGTTTAGTGAATTAAATCAGGGCTGCCAACTTTCATGTTTTCAGCATGAGACTCAGGCAGCTGACACTGTTCTCATGCTCTCATGCCACGTGTCCATTTTCTCATGCACTGAAAAGCGTCCTCAAATGAAAGCAAGAACATCCTTACTTTAAACTGTAAAAATTGGCGAAACAGATTTGACAACCTCTCCAGTGAGTAGTGTTTGCGCTCTGGAGAGCATCAAAAGTTTCACAGACAATATCTGGTGATTTCTTTGATTGCGTAACCCTTTTTTTCTTCTCATTGTAATCCGAATCAGAATCATGCTCGTGAATCCTCTCATTGTAATGAAATGTATGCACAATTTAAATAAGAGATTCATCGTGTAGTGTAGAGAGCAGGGGCGGACTTACCCATTAGGCAACGGTAGGCGACTGCCTTGGGCCCCCAAAAGCCAAGGGCCCCCTAAAATGCTTTTCATATAGCGCATTAAGCTATATTAAGCTTAGTGCATTAAGCGCTAACATGCGAACGGTTGCTGTTTACGTGTTTATTACCATGACAACCTTGAGTTGAACTTGCTTTTTGTGTGTCCTGCTTGAAGGAGATGAACATATTATGCATCTAAAGCTGTAATTAAATATTGAGAAACAATGTGTATTATATGTTTATAATTGTTTAAATGCCGCTTAATCATTTATGAGAAGGAACCAAGTAGAAGACACATACGCAGTTACTTTTTTGGTTTATATAATCCTTAGGTGTCAGTAATGTATTATTGCCTTTTTCAGTATTTTTCAGTGTGTTATTTAATTTTAGTTTAAAATCAACGCAAATAAATTATTTTAAATGTGGAATTAACGACCTTTTGCACACAGCTTCCCTGTAACTCTCATGACTTTCCCTCCTCATATAGGCTTATTATTTTTCACACTATTCTCATACGATATTTCTGATGTTCCAAAGGGCCTCCTCGGGAGATAATGAAGTTCTTTTCATAACCAGTCTCTGGTTGTTGTTCAGCCCCAAATCGACACAATCCACCCACATAACCCCGTTTTAAATGAATACAATAATTTACACTTTTGACTCACTCCTGGTTTAAACGCTCTTCAATTAGTGAGTTTCTCATTTTATCATATTATTTTTGTTTTTTGTGAAACGGTAATCAATTGCTATTTTGTGGTCTACAGCATTAAAGAAAGCCATTATAACATGTACATTAATATTGGACACAACTATGGGGCACCATTAAGCAGCAGCATCACAACAAAAAATGAACCTCAAGGTCGATCTTGGAAAATGTGTGCAAATGTATAGGGCACCATTCCTATATTTTACCTGGGGCCCCCAATTCACTAAATCCACCCCTGGTAGAGAGCTTCATTGATTTTAACAGAACTTTAAATCGAAAACAGATTTTAACAGAACTGAGATTGTGATGAAATGAAGTGAGTGACTTTTTTTTAGTGGTTATAAAGGGAAGGAACGCTCTTTGCGCGCTGTCTGGACTACATATAGGCCAAATTCATTCAGAATTTGAATAAAAGTTTTGATTTTCAAATGCATTTCAGCATGTTTTAATTTGTGTGAGAAATACACAAAATCACAAAGCTCCCTTTCACTAACAAAAAATTTTTAATTATTTTCCATTTTCATAACTGCCCTTTATAATGCTGTTGAACTCAGATAGTGGCCCCTTGTGACTTACGTCTGTTTAAAGCAGTGTTTTGTTTTTAGATTGTAAAGTTATGATATTTATAATGTCATGTGATTTTATCCTCTTTTTTTGCACATAATATATAGCATAGCCCACATGTTTACACAATCACATTCACACATACACATTTTGATTGTCAGAGACCGTAAATATAGATCAGATCTTCTCTCGGTTATACAACATGGGCGGATTTACCAAACAACAACAACATTTTGTTGTTCATTATTCATCACAATCGGCCCAAAAATATAGCCAGCGAGATTTTCCTGGCAATTTTGCCCAGCCACAAATTTCAGAAGGACGTAGTTTACTTTTTCAAAATGCTTTGAATTCAGCATCTTATTTTTACTCGATTTGCTTCAAACTTAATCAGAATAATGTCAAGACACGGCAGATGTAAAATGCACGAGGGATTCTTGATATCTTAAATATTGTTGCCATGGCAATGCTTTAAACATTAATATTCTTCTATATTCTTCTCTAATTGTATTTATATTATTCACACCAAACTTTACATAATGCCAAAACACTGAGGAATCTAATTTGCGAACTGTTTTTGGATAAAAATACAAATCAAATCATCTCAACCTTGTTCCACAGGTGATTTCTTAAAGTAATGGCATACAAGAAACAGAAAGGGTCTTTATCTTCAAAGTCGCATTATCCAAAACTTTGCAAAACATTTTACATGTGACATTCCGCAGGAAACATGGTTAGATTTTATGATTTTATGATGCTCTGGGCCTAACAGCAATTACAAACCATCAGCATTTTAAACTGACAGATGAAGGCTGTAGTTGTCCACTAAGAATAAGAAATCTTTTAAGCCTAATCTTGTTCCTTTCAGTTTTCATCAGCTAAATACAACTAATCATAGATCAGACTGATATTTACTGTAGGGCATATTGTCGGATTGAATAATATTTACACATGCGTATAGATAATTAAAATCATTTTAAAAAATCCTACTAGATCTTATAGATCATTAAAAGTTTTACTGTATATATCCTTTCCTTTCTGTGCTTATCTGTTTGACATTCTTGCTGTTCTAGAGTAACCCTTTTATTAGCGTAAAACCCTAACCAACCAGGGTTAAATGCATATTGCCTGCTGTGGACTGTTTTCCTGATGCCACTGGGGTGGCAGTAACTCCTGGGCTTGGGCCCATCATTGCTGCTTGCAGCTATATTTGATCTTGTGTCTAAATGGGAGCCAATCCCTTCATCTTCCATCATATTGTAAAAATCTTTCCTTAGAAAAATTGAGGACTAACCCCCTATTAATAAAGTTTTGAAAATACTGTTCAGCAAGTACATATGGGTGCATTCAGGTGTCCACATACTTTTGGCCACATAGTGGATAATATAATGATTAACACTTACCGTTTTTTTGATCGTTCATGATGAAAAAGGAATGTAATATGAATGTTTGATTTAAAAAAATAATAAACGAACATAAAAATTAAATTAAAAGGACATGTCAGTGCTGATAGTCTTGTGGGCAGCATGCCGACATATAGCGCTGTTGCGCTATGCGTGTCCCAAGTTTGAATCCCAACTTGAGGATGTTTCCTGATCTCGCCCCCTCTCCACTTCGCTTCCTGTCCTATACTAATAAAGTCAAAAAATGCGAAAAATAAATCTTAAAAAAAGAACAGTGCTGGTACCATCAAAATTAGGAGTAATTAGCACAAGAGCATTTGATAATAAAGCTTTAGCATTTTCGAAGGCAAACTTTCTGACCATTTAAAGGCCTCTTTGAGAAAGCTAAAGAAGGCCACTCGCAAAATCCTGACAAAATCCTCAATAGTACTTCACCATCCCTAGAAGTCAATACAGTACAAGATGAGATTGTGTACAGATAGCATCCATTTTAGCATTGATTGGTCTTACAGAACACAGCCCAATTATGTCACAGTGGCTTTTCCAAATTAGCGCTTAGCAAGTTCTTTTAAAGAACTAAAATTGGGTTCTGCTAAATTATGAGTAATTAGATAATCCACCTCTCTAAGCAATTCCTTTTTCATGGGATAATTCAACAGGCATGCTGTTTTACCAGTTGGGCCATACCAACATCAAAGTCACATTTAGTGACATGAGTTCAGGTAGGGACCACCTTTGTAACTTAAGAGAAGTATCAAGACATGAAGTTTGAGCCCTGATCTGACAGAATTGTTTTTGGAATGCCAAAAACAGACATAAAATTAAGGCCTTTGAAATCAATTTAATTGTAATCAGTCTCAGAGTGTAAGCTGCAGGGTAGCATGTGCACTAACACATTACTGTGAGTAACATGTACAGCCTTTGACTGTGGTAAAGGACCAGCACAATAGAGTCACATGTTCAAAACAAGTTAATTACCAGGTTGAATTATCATATTTACTCACTACAATTATGAGTAAGCAGATAATCCACCTTCTTAAGCAATTCCCTATTAATAGGATTTACTCGAAAGGCATGCGGTTTTACAGGTTGGGACACACCAATGTCACTGTCATGCTCAATGACATGATCACAGGACATCAGAGAAGAGAGAGGGAATGAGCTTACCAATTCAATTATATCAATCTTGGTAACTTTAGAGAAGTATCAAGGCATTAGGTTTGATTATTATTTAATTTTAGGGGGGGGGGGCTTCATTAATGACTTAACAAGCATTAGGGCTTTTCACACTTGAAATAGTTAACCCTGGGTCATTCAAAATGTAATACTGTGTTATCAATTAATTGTGAGTATTATTGATAAGCTGACGTTTAACACCATCTAAATCCTGGGTTAACGTTCTTATTTGCATATTTGCAGTGTCATTGATTGGACGAATTCAGGCTCTTGCTATCAAGTTGTCCTATTATTATTATTTTTTTATTTATTCTTAGCATATAGTGATATATAAGTGTTTTGTTTCATACTATTCAAGGATTCACAGAACAATGCTTGTTTTTCCTCTTTTTTATTTATTTTACATCACATAACCTAAATAACTATTTCTAGCATTTAGAAGCAAGTATACAAGTTTTCACACCAACTGAACTTCTGTTCAACAACATTAAAACTTTGTGAGTCACAATGAGAGACAATTTCAAAAGAGCATATATCACTTTCATTTATTTAAAAGCACTCTAGAGTAAATGTTTTCAAAGAATAACTATTTTAAATATTTGTATAAACTGTGAATTTAACATGTTATTTAGTGCGGTTTATTTTAAAAAGAGAAAGAAGGAAGACAGAAAATATTGTGGTATGGCTATATTTGAATAGAATGATTAAAAAAAAAAAAAAAAAGTTTAAATAAATAATATATTGTCTAACAACTACACATAATTGGCCATTTCTTGTAATGTCAATAATATTTAATGCTAATATTCAGTACTATATAATTGATTGTGATTAGTTTAATTATTAATCTGCATATTATGTAATTAATTCATTAATTGGCAGGCCATGTTTTACTCTAAATTCAGGTTTAAACACTAAATAAATATTCAGAACATTCTATTTGTACTATGTTATTATCCACTGGACTATAAACATTCATTATTAAATGCAAAACATTATACTGAAGTTATAGACCTAGCAGATGGGTTCTGGAAACATAAAGCTGTGTCTGGCCCATACGTCTCAGGCTGGTGGTTTGAGTCCAGGATCTGTGCAACATGATTGACATGGTTCATTAAAAAAAACTATAGCATTTAAAATGTCATCATTTTGTGTGTGATCCATTGGCTCACCTGATGTGACTGATGTGACTGCTTTCTATAAGATTTAATTTCTGTGTCAGCATATGCCACAAAATGGATTAATGTGTAGATTCTGAAACAAAAGAACATAATCCATTAAAAAAACATATATTTATCAGTAATTGTGATTCGATTCTTGTGTGCATGTTTAGTTACCTGTGGTAAAGCATTGCAACAAACTGCATTAACAGCAGTACTGTGAAGCTCAGTAGAAACATCAGTGCGATTGGATCTATGGAAAACACTTCTGTTGGGTCATAAGTCCCATTGGGATAGATTTTTGGGATCTTTATAGAGACTAAGTCACCAATCGCCTGAAGGAAGAAAGTTGCCACCAGCCAAAGTGCATTGCAGAAGAAAAAGGCAAATGTAACCTGTAAGGAAAAGAAAAGCTAACAGCATGAAAGCAAATCTTTACTCTTCCAGAGCAAATACTTTAGACAAAACCACATAAAAAGTTATTTTTGCATACTGACATACTTTATTTCTTTTGCTTACCTTATTTCGAAGTTCTCTCAGATCATCAGCAACTTTTTCCTGTTGTTCTTTATTCTCTTTAAGAGGTTCCAGATATTTCTTCTGCAGTTCTCTCCAGAAGTCGATTTCATCCTGCAACATGTGATTTAAAAATGTGGAATTAAAACATCTCCGGCGAATTGTTATTTGGGCTAATAATCTCATCAGCAACTCCCTAAAGCATGTAACATGGTCAAAAAGTGTAGCGCATGACCAAAAATTACTGTGAAAAATAAAACTGTATTATGGCACAAAATACATGGCTGCTTTTTAATAAAAAACAACTAAATAATAACAAATAATGTTTTCAATTAAATATAAATATAAAATATAAGTTCAAATATTTTGTTAATTAGACTTACCAAAGGCAGTGCAGATTCATCCAAAGGAAATTCGTAAGATTTCATCTGCAGATGTTCAATCCAAGCTTTTGGATTAAACATATATTAGTTTTAATGGTAGTCAAATTCAATAAGTCTACCCAGAATATTATGATATTATTTATGGAAGTCACACTTACTTTGATGAGGACTAAGCTGGAACTCATGATCCCTACATTGTAGGAATACAGTATTAGTTTTAGTAGTAGTATATAAGAATGTAAGAATAGTTACAAAATAAAATGCTACACAGATGGACTGAAGTGTCAGTGTTAAATTGTCCTATTGTGTGGGCATGTTTTTACCTTTGTGTTTCCAAGGGAATATGTGGCTTTTCAGTTTTTGTTATGGTTTCTGCTGGTAATATCTTCTCACTCAGATCTTCAGATTCCACACATGGACATTTGCAGCATATGGCATTCATGACCTTCTTCTTGATGGTATCGACTGCCGTAGTTTTAGCCTGGCTCCCGGTTTCACGAGTGCCCCACGTGACATTGTTCATGTTGACTATGGAGTAAATAACTAGGAGTAGATACCCACTGGGAATGCAAAGGAAGTATAACAAACCATAGATGACCATCGAGAACTCCTGAGGGTGTAAAGCTGCCGTGATGATGTACAAAACCACCATGCCGATGAGGAACAGACCACTGGGAGTCAGAAAAGTCTTTTGCTTCACTAAATCACCTATGAGAGTTGACAAGAGAAGAGCAACTATTATAGATATAGGTTAGATCATATTGCTATCTTTTAGAAAAAATGTGCAGTCTAAAAATATTGATGGACTAAAGTATACACTACTGTACTTTCAAAAGGTTGGGAAGATTTTCTAACGCATCTAAGTCTAATGTATACTACCATTCATAAAGTTTTAGTACGATTTTTGTTATATCTATATTTTTTTTATATAATTGGTCTCTGGAATTTGCCCCCCCCCAAGTTTTTCCTTCTGTGAACAAAGCAGATTTTATTACTTCTATTACAAGTCACTCAAGACTAAACCTCATGGCCCTGACAGAGACAGTGACTGGAAGAGGTGGAGGTACTGGTATGCTTATCTCTAATGATTGGAAATTTAATACTTTACCATCTCATGAGTATCAACAGCCTCCTTTGAATCACATTCCGGCCACTATTACCACCCCTCCTAAATCCATTTTATATTTTGTTTATAGCGCAATTTATTAGATGCTCTGCTCTCAAACTTTCCTGAGGATGGTACTCCCCTAGTTATGCTTGGATACTTCAACATCCATCTAGTTAAACCTCAGGCTGCAGACTTCCACACACTGCTCGCCTCTTTTGATCTCCAGTGAGTGTTAACTACGGCTACACACAAATCAGGCAAGCAACTGGACTTTATTTACACACGACACTGCTCCACTGATTATGTGCTCGTTACTCCACTGCACACCTTGGATCACTTCCTCCTCACTCTTAACCTCAACATGGTTCCTGACACAACACATACCCCTACACATGTCCCTTTTCGACGTAACCTACGCTCACTCTCACCCTCCCGGCTATCTGCTATGGTTTCATCTTTGCTTCCTTCCCCTGAACAGTTATCATCTCTTGATGTTAACAGTGCTACTGATACTTTCTGCTCCACTCTTACATTTTGTTTAGACACTGTCTGCCCCTTGTATTGCAGGCCAGCTCGAATCACCTCTTCTGCCCTTTGGCTATCTGATGTTCTCCGTGAGTATCGTTCTATGCTCAGAGCTGCAGAAAGAGTATGGCGCAAATCACAAAATCCTACTGACCTTAATGTATATCGATCACTCCTCTCTTCATTCTCTGCTAATGTCTCCACTGCTAAAAGGACATACTATCACAACAAAATTAACAATTGCCTAACTCTCGCATGCTCTTTAAAACATTTTCCTCCCTCCTTTGTCCTCCTCCTCCCCCCCCTTCATCAACTCTAACAGCTGACGACTTTGCCACATTCTTCATTAATGAAATTACAAACCTCAGTGCACAATTTTCCATACCACAATCTGTCAAGCACATTTTACCAGCAAACATACACTCGTTTTCTTCCTTCTCTCCACTCTCTGAGGCAGAGGTCTCTAAACTCATCCTTTCCATTCATCCTACTACTTGTCCGCTTGATCTTATTCTATCTCATCTCCTTCAAGCCATTTCTCCTGCCGTTGTACCTGCACTCACTCACATCGTTAACACATCCCTTCACACTGGTGTTTTTCCCTCAACATTTAAACAGGCTCGTATAACCCCACTTCTTAAGAAACCCACCCTTTACCTAACTCTTTTAGAGAACTACAGACCAGTCGGTTTCCCTTCTACCTTTCATTGCACAACACTTGAACGAGTTTGTGTTCACCAAGTCTCACTCAGCCTTTCTCACACAGAACACCTCTTGGCCAGCAACCATCTGACCTCAGAAGTGGACATTTGACCGAAGACAGCCTTGCTTTCAGTTGTTGAAAGTGTCCGCTAAGACTGTGCACAAGCAGGGCTTTCCAAAAAATCTTCTTACTTATTTGCCTGGATCTGTCGCTGCTTTTGATACGTGTGAAACCACCAGTTCTCTCTCCTTTCAACACCTATGTGGAAACAAGGCATCTCCAGGACCGAACCAATAATGCCATTGTTTTGAATATCTACCTCATCAGATAGTTCCTCAAGGTATCTGAGAGGTGAGGTGTCCAAGTCGCAACTTCTAACTACTGGGGTGCCTCAGGGCTAATTTCTTGGACCACTTCTCTTCTCTGTCTGCATGGCATCGCTAGGTTCTGCCATTCAGAAACATGGCTTTTCATATCACTGCTATTCTGATGACACTCAACTCTACCTCTCAATCCATCCTGATGATAGTTGCTCGCATCTCAGCATGTCTAACACACATTTCTTGTTGGATGACGGACCATCAACTTCAACTCAACCTGGCTAAGACAGACCTTTGGTGGGGGTGGGGGGAGTCTAATCATAATGATATAAAAATTCCAAACAACCCAATCTTTATCAAACAATATAATCACCATCCAGTTAGCTCATCACCATAACCGCACTTCAAAACCACATCTCTCCAACAACACACCCACAAATATACTCATTCGTCGGGGGGAGTTGTGATTGATGATCAGCTTAATTTCTCAGATCACATTGCTAAAACTGCCTGGTCCTGTAGATTTGCTTTATACAACATTAGGAATATCAGGCCCTTTCTTTCAGATCATGCCACACAACTCCTTGTTCAAAGCTCTTGTTCTATCCAGGCTGGACAATTGCAATGCTCTCTTGGCAGATCTTCCAACCAGTTCTATCAAATCTTTACAATTAATCCAAAACGCGGCAGCAAGATACATTTTTATGAGCCAAAAATAACGCACTGGCTACCAGTAGCTGGTCGCATTAAATTCAAGGCATTAATGTTTGGCTACAAAACCACCACTGGCTCTGCACCCATTTACCTAATTTCATTACTTCAGAGTTATGTGCTCTCTATAAGCTTGCATTCTGCAAGTGAACGTTGTTTTATTGTGCCATCCCAAAGAGGCACATTTCCCTGACTTTTAAATTAAATGTTCCCGCCTGGTGGAATGACCTGCCCAAATCAATCCGAGCAGCTGAGTCCTTAACCATCTTCAAGAAACGACTAAAAACACGTCTGTTCCACCTTTATTTGACCCTTTAACTTTAGCACTTTCTATTCTATTTTAATTCTGCTTTATCTATGTATCTTCTTTTTTATAAAAAAAAACAAAAACAAAAACCACTAGCTTTTCTATTGTTTTCTATTATATCTACTTTTTTTCTTTGTGTGTGTGTGTGTATATGTGTGTGTTTATATATATATATATACACACCTTGTACGTGTACTAAAAGTACTTACTGCGTTAGGCTAACCGAGACTTGACATTTCTACTTACATATTGTTGCTCTTTTGTTAGTTTTGACTGCTTTTATTGTCCTCATTTGTAAGTTGCTTTGGATAAAAGCGTCTGCTAAATGACTAAATGTAAATGTAAATATTTTTGATTCTCTTATGCTCAGCAAGGCTGCATTTATTTTTTCAAAAATATAGTAAAAACTGTAATATTTTGAGATATGATTACAATTTAAAAGAACTGTCTTCTATTTTAATATATTTTAAAACATATTTAGTCCCTCCAGTGATAATTTTTTCTTATAATGTAATTTATCAGTTTAATGCATCCTTACAAAATAAAAGTATTGATTTCTTTTCAAAAAATCTTACTGTGCCAACTGGAAAAGAAAACGACACTGGAAAAAAAACTGCTGATCAAACTAAAAGATACTTAAAGACAAAAAAAAAGTTACCTATGATTGAGAGAATCGTTCCTGCCATGAGAAATGCATAGAGTACACTCATGATTGCTGCAATTTTAATCTGTGTGTCAGATTTCAGTTTGAAGCACAGTATGAGGTAGACAGTAGGGGGCACTATGGCCAGAGTTAGGGCTATATTTTCATCCATATTCAAGATGAACACAAAGCTTCCTGGAATATAAACAAAGCACTTTAATTGATAGTTTGGACAAATGTAACTGTAAAAACATATCTTTCTTATGCCATACTGCTGAAACAGAATAATAAATCCAATAAGCACAAATTATAGATTTTTTTTATTCAAATAAATGTTTCTAAACTGCTAACTTTACCTGATATCATGAGACAGATAGTGGCAGGGCCCAGGATGGAAGCTGCCATGCTCATAATCTGGTACAAGATGTAAAGTTTTGAGATAGAGCTGTTCCTCTGAGAGGTCAGTCCTCCTGAGCCCAAGAGGTCGATGGTGTTGGCCATGGTAGAGGGTCCCCAGCGTCTGCGCTGGTTGTAGAACTCCTTAAAATCCTGTGGAGCGTTGGTGTAGGCATCCGATGCTGCGTTATACTCCACCCTCCAGCCCTGCTGCAGCAGCAGAGTGCACAACCAGCGGTCCTCACCTGACATTACACCAAACAGAGGGTGAATTACTTTAGTCTTAGCTGAATTTATATAATTTGTCAGTGGTTAGCTTCAAGCAGACCTTGATCATACTGGACGTAGTGGCTGGCTTCACTGGCTTTGGTTGTGTATCTCTTCATGACGTTGTCGTCCATGAGTGCAGCTCCTCTGAAAAGACTGAAACATCCAGGGCTGCACAGTACACAGCCGAACACGTGCTCTGCAGTCTTTTGCAGCCAGTGGCCTACCGCATATTCAAACTTCTGATACCACACCATGGGCCCTTCAAGCACAAGTGAAGAAATGATTAGTCAATTCATCCCCCTTAAAATGCGACTGGTGTTTATGTTAAATGTTTATGTTTTTCTACAGGAGGAAAACGCTTAGCGAGAGACTTTGCGCATTGCGTTCATATTCTGCTGTGCTGTGGCCACGGATTTGCGGGTCTTGTCTTTTTCTCCTACTTGCAGGACCCTGTACGTTACGGTACAAAATTAGTTTTAATCGTTTAATCACCACCACAGCTTCTTGTCTCCATTGGCAACATGCACGATTTGTGTCGATTGCAAGTGACATTGCAGGTATCGGAGAGTGCAAGTGGCATCTGCAAGTGACTTCGTAATTTTGTTTCTTTTGTCATGTCTTCACCACCTGGCTACTGTTGTAAAATGTTGAGAGATTCAAACAAAAAGAATAAATAAATACAACAAAATAAAAAAATAAAGACTGCAAGTAATGTCGCTAGCGGAAGTGGAACTGTCTTAAGAGTGCAAGTCTGAGAATGCAAGTCTGACCCCTTGGTCTCAATATCCACACTTGCGGTGTTGTCCACTTGAGAGCACGGCGCGCGACGGAAGTACAGTGGCGCAACTACTGTCCCATGTCTAAAACGCAAATGTGCAGTGCCCTTAACGCCCGGAGCTGCTATTCGTGGCTTAGTGGTAATCCGCATCATGCATCATGTTCTGGAAATAAATCATGAGACTTCTTGCCGAGATCTCGCAAGAGGTCACGGAAAACTTTCCAATGCAAGTTAAATATTAATAATTAGATATTACATATAATTTGGTAGAAAAACTGTGTTTTTACGTTTTATTGGTGTAAAGATGAGTAGTGGTGATATTTATTTTTTAAACATTTGCAACTACTTTTTATCACTTAATTAGAAGCACCAAAAATTAAAATTATATCATGTTATAGGGACTACTAAACAGACATTTAGAAGTTTATTTTAAAAATGCAAAGTATTGAAAATCAAAACAAAGCTCTGTAAATGCTTGCATTTTTGCAACACTATAAGTGTGTCCCATCAGGTAATGAAAGTTCTACACACACTTGTGGTCTTCACACACACTTGAACACTTGGGCCAAATACAGGAAATACATCAAATAAGTTGTCAAGTGGTCAAGTGCAAGGCCGCAAGTGTGGGTATTTTGGACAAGGCATAAAAGTTTCAAGCCTCAAGTCCTGCGCCAGACCCTTTATCAGTTTCTCTTGAAATACATGAAAGTAAGTGGCCATTGAACTGGGAGAAACAGAGTAAACTTTAATGTTACCTAATGTTGTGATTTTGCATAGGAGAAAACACGTTGTCAAATTTTAATTAAAGGTTTATTATTGACGCTAATTCCATAGAAATCAGTTGTTAACAACTATAATTTCCTTTTTTGCTGTACTTAATTTGAAATGGCTATTTAAGATATGCATCTGAAATCTTCAAATCAATTAATAAGCTGTGAAACACTGACATTTTTTTAGATATGAAGAGCACCGAGCCGTCTTTCTCTGGTCCGGCGGATTTAGTGAATTGGGGGCCCCAGGCAAATTATAGGAATGGGGCCCGATACATTTGCAGACATTTTCCTAGATCAACCTTGAGGTTCCTTTTTTGTTGTGATGCTTGCTGCTGCACAATGGTGCCCCATATTGTGTCCAATGTTTCTACATTTTTCATGTACATGTTATAATGGCTTTCTTTCATGTTGTAGACCACGAAATAGCAACTGATTTACAGTTTTCACAAAAACTAAATAAATTATAAAATGATAAACCTCACAACTGAGTTTTAAACCAGGGGTGAGTCAGAAGTGTAAATTATTATATTAATTTAAAACGGGGTTATGTGGGTGGATTTTCGCATTGGTCTGAACAAAAACCAGAGACTGGATTATTGAAAATGAACATTCATTATCTGCCAGTAGGAGGCCCTTTTGGAACATCAGAAATATAGTATGAGAATAGTGTGAAAAAATATAGCCTATATTGAGGAGGAAAGTCCACTGATGAGTTACCAGCGTAAGCCTGTGTGCAAAGAGCTGTCTAATTCTAAACTTTAAAATACATTTATTTTTAGTTATTTTAACTACAAATTTAAATAAAACTGAAAAAATAATGAAAAGGCAATTATACATTTACACACCTAAGGATTATATCAACCAAAAAATTAACTGTGTATGTGGCCTCTTCTTTCTTCCTTCTCATAAATGAGTAAGCGGCATTTAAAACAATTATAAACATATAATACACACGGTTTCTCAATATTTAATTACAGCTTCAGATGCATGATATGTTCATCTCCTTCAAGCAGGACACACAAAAAGCAAGTTCAACTCGGATGGTTGTCATGGTAATAAACACGTAAACAGCAACCGTTCGCATGTTAGCGCTTAATGCACTAAGCTTAATATAGCTTATATAGCTTAATGCGCTAAATGAAAAGCATTTTAGGGGGCCCTTGACTTTTGGGGGCCCAAGGCAGTCGCCTACCGTAGCCTAATGGGTAAGTCCGCCCCTGTCTCTGGCTCAGCGCCAGCCAAAGCGCTGCGCGTCAAAGGGTTAAAATCGATCGCATTTCGGAGGTGGAGGGGGGACAAATTGAACCTGGGGTGGGAGGGGGCCTGGCTGACTAGTAAATTAGCATAGCCTAGGTAGGGTATCTTCTTGTTTTAGGGAAGTTCATGTTTGATTAAACATCCGTAAATAATATAATATAGGCCTATTATAACATTTTAGCTAGTTTTTGATTAAAGTTTGTTAAAGTCTTCTGTGTAAAAATAACTTTCCTGTGTATATATTTTTGTAATAAAAATAAGGGGCCCCCATGTAAAAATTCTGCTTAGGGCCCCATAAAGGCTTGGGCCGGCCCTGGTCAGTGTCAAAGTCATTCATTTGTGTTGGTGTACTGGCACTAAAAATAAGTAAAATAAATAAAACATAAATTCATAAATTAAATCTATGATCTGTTTATTTTAACTCTTCCTCAGTCCTTAAACTGTTATTTCATGGCCAAAGTTAATTTTTCGCTCAATTATAAATTATGTTTTAAAAATAAATTAAAAAAAACAATGCTAACACATTATAATGTAAAGGAAACGGTGCTGAGGCTCGCTTCGTTTGAACCAGATACTGAAGCAGTCACGTGGTTGTCAGGCGACTGAAGCTTCGGACGTCATAGATCACGTGCTTTTCTCAAAACGAATCAAGCTCCGATACAGTAGGCTTGTATGGCAAGTCGTTTTAGCATTTAAAAGTTTGTTTTGACTATCCATGAATATAATTTAAGATAGGAACAATTGTATTTTGACGAGTCATAATTATAATTCGGCTAGTCACAATGACAATTAGAGATATCTTCAATTATAATTGCACCAGTAAGAAATCGGATTAGAGATATGTACTCTAAATACTTTGACTAATCAAAACTCCATTTAAGATATCTGTAATGACGTCATAGATATCTTCAATAGGGTGTCACACATACGCAAAGGTAATTAGAGATATCTCTAATTCAGTTTCGACTAGTCACAATTATATTTTAATATATCTGAATCATACCTGCTTTTTATGGCAAGCCGTGTTAGCATTAAATACGCCTTGCTGTACTAGTCATAATTTAGTTTTGACTAGTCAAATTTCCAATTCCAGATATCTATTCTGCCATTTTGAGTCGTCGTAATTGGAATTAAGATATCTACAGTGTGATTATGACTAGTCATTATATGCATTGAATATATCTACAATGTTATTTCGACTAGTCATAATATACATTCGAGATATCTACAATGCTATTACGACTAGTCGAATTGTTCCATTGGAAAATATTTTCGGATATCTACAAATGAGTTTTGACTAGTAGAAATTGTAGTTAGAGATATATCTAATTTAATTATCACTAGTAGAACTGTAATTTGAGATATCGCTAATTAGAATTATGCCTAGTACAAAATCAATTATCTACTAGTCAACTCCTTTTGTAGATGTCCGAAAATATTTTTTTCATGTACATATGGCTATCGAATGCAATGGTAGATATCTCAAGCATATAATGACTAGTCATAGTCACATTGTAGATATCTTAATTCCAATTACGACGAGTCAAAATTACAGAATAGATATCTGGAATTGGAATTTTGACTAGTCAAAACTAAATTGACTATTACAGCAAGGAGTATTTAATGCTAAAACGGCTTGCCATACGATTGTGTAGCCGTCGAGCGCAGTTGCTCTCCACCGACTGCGCTGATCAAAAGCATGATGGGAAACGACTGGCTGACGACACAGCTTAATGCTCATTGGTTCCGACAACCCTGATGTTGCGTTCTCGTCTAAAATATATATTTTTAGTCTGATTTCATGTGATTATGTATTTAAATTATGCATGAATGTTCCCAAACACTATGACAGTGCGATCTCGGTGCGAGATATGTGATTGTTGTCATATTTCTATAAAAATCTCAAATACATGTTTGTATTAAAGTAAAAGTGGATGATAAATACACCTTTCGTATGGAATTAAATAGCAAGCACTTTGAGTGTCTTGTTCATCATATTTATTTTTATATAAAGGCAACAGAACTAAAAATTATATCATGTTAATCAGCAGCACAGCACATGAGTGAGAATAACGCGATATCTGCCTTTGATCTCGTAGGGATCTGCTCCACTTCGAGAGGTCAGAACTGTCCGTCTTGACTGCGCTTATTTCACTCCTCCCCTCACTGCAGCCGCCTACTCTCGCCTACATTTCAGGCAGAGGCGAGGCGCGGCGCATCTCAAACAAGCATACTAGTGCTTCAATGTAAAATGTGTTTTTTTTGTTTGTTTTTTTGTACAAGCTTCCGTGTTGAACGCAACATCTCTAGAAAACAGACGTTTTCTCATGCTGAGAGATAAGCAGATGTATATGTGTGAGACAATATATGATGTATGACCAGTGTTGGGGAGTAACTAGTTACATTTCGTTTACGTAATTTCATTACAAATAAATTTAACTGTAATCTGTCACAGTTAAATCACAGTTACTTGTGAAAATGTTAACGATTACAAAGGAGATTACATTTGAATATGTACACACATCCACATACAGATTTAATTGATTTCTTTCCCAAATTGCACTGATTACTCTGAGACATAATTTCCGCGATGGGGAAAACACAGACTGGTTCGTAGAATCCAGTCATAAAAACGGAATTCCTATAACGCGGACGGAATATGCCACATTTTGGACGAATCAATCAAAAGTTATCATTAACAACTTGAATCAAAATGCGATATGGATAGTGTCTGAATATTAAGCCGCAAAAAGACAATAATGACCCTGCAACTTTCTATGTGTCTGTAGAAATCAGGCTCGGCCCTGCCATCGGGAGAACCGGGACAATTCTCGGTGGCTGGCAGCCGATTTGTCCCGCTATTTTAACATGATTATTGTTAGACTTGCCTGCCGAATGTTCCTACAGCGATTATTTCCGAATACGCCATTCGATTATTAAATCTCTAATAAATCATGAATCGGTTAGTCGTGACTGGCAATGCTTCGGGTCGCGGCCTCCGTCAAACGTTTTGGATCAAAGTAATCACTGCGAGAGAGAGAATGGAGTGGACTGTGGAAGCGCACAGGTGGAGCAGAGCAGGTCAGTTTCATCTGTAAATATGCTTTTGTAGTTACCTCCGGAAGTTGCCCCCCACCCAAACGCAAACGTCGGCAAAATAGTCTCAATAAATGTTTGTGCTCCGTTTGTGCTGCTTTGGTTTTTTAGATATTAAAATAATATTTAATGATCATTTTGATGTCACTCAGCCCCCCAACATACTCCAGATTCACCCCAAATAGTCTCGTTTGTTTGTGCTGGTTTGTGCAGGTAAAAGTTTCGTTTGTGCTGCTTCGGTTTTTTAGATATTAAAATAATATTTAATGATCATGTTGATGTCCCTCAGCCCCCCACATGCTCCAAATTTACCCCAATAGTCTCGTTTGTTTGTGCTGGTTTGTACCGGTATTTTTGTTTTCACTGTCTTTTTTAACAATACAGTTGAAGTAATAAGTAATAAATTCAAACGGCAAACCAAATCACATGAAATAGTCACAGTCAATCAGGGTATCATTCGATCATTCGTTTTTTTAAATATTGAAAGTAGAAAAATGAGAAAAAAGCTCCCTTTTTCGTTTTTTCATTTTTTTCCAAAAAACGAAAAACAAGAATTCAGCTTAAATTTTAGTTTTTTTCTCGTTCATTGGTGGACAATAATAAATAACAGCTTGATATTTGATTTCTACATGTGGGCGGGAATTAAACGCCCTTTTCTGCTGATTGGTCAGCTGAAGATCAAACCGTGCCTTCATCAGTTTTTCTGCAGTATCACGCAGCAGAATAATAGTCCTCCGCTGCTGCAGTTGTATGGATTAATAACCCATTTGATCAATTTCATATTTTTCTCATCAAACAGACTAAATGAATAGCTCGTCTTATGACAGAGTATTAAGTTCCCTCGATGGGGAAAAAAATCCAAGCGAACATCAATCAGTACTCAATATTAATTTAAACTGCTTTAAATATGACTGCTGCTTATTTCCTGTGCACTTCTGCGCTTGACTGTAGTCGCATCTGTCTGCTTATTGAGTTTATTTAACCCATCGCAATTTATTGGAACTGTGTGAACTAGAGTAACTACTCACCTTAATGTTGTTCTAAAGGCTTATTACTTAATAACACAAAAATGTCCTGCTTGCCAATTTAATGGCAGAGAATGTGACTTTAGTTTTTTTTTTTTTTGAAGCGTATGCATATCTGTCGTAAAATAATCCTATGCATCTCGTGGCGTATATTCCAAGCATTCTGAAGGTAGGCCTATACTGAGGGTTTGGTGAGAAACAAACCGAAATGGCAAGTTATTATATTTTATGAAAATCTTGCTCACGCCGCGCACAAGTGCATATCCTTTTGAGATATAAATTATAATAAATTTTAATAAAACACAAGACTACATTATATAACTAACAGTAGGCTAATATCTGTTGTTCTCCGTTGTCAGTCAGAATGACAGTTCTTGCGTGAACATTATAGGCCTATATATACCCAAGCCAATTTATTATCCCTTCCTTTTTGTCTTATTGTTTAAAATATGTATTTTGAAACGAATTAATTAATTTCTTAATTAAACAAACAGACTTACTGGGTGAGCAGGGTAGGCTATGACAGCTGTCATATCATACCCTGCCATCCCCAGCTGATGCAAAGAATAGAATTTATATCTACACAGAAGAAAGCCCTGTCTAGACTCTGCCCCAGTACGAGTTGTGTCGAGCTATTTATTTGACTGTTTGTTTGATGAAAAAAATATTATATGTAGTTGCAATAAATGCGTTAAGAATCCATACAACTGCAGCAGTGGAGGACTATTATTCTGCTGCGTGATACTGCAGAAGAACTGATGATGGCATGGTTTGATCTTCGGCTGACCAATCAGCAGAAAGGGGTGTTTAATTCCCGCCCACATGTACAGATTGAACAGATTAGTCAACACTGATGGCCATCTCCACAGTATAAAGCAAATCCAAAAATAACAGAGTAGCCTATTCTAAGTTCTTTCTGCAGAAAAAAAAAAATGGAGAGATTGCGCGGCGCCTCCATATCATACTATAATACTCCCACAAATACTTTACATGCGCATATATAGCGATTTTATTATTCATACACAAATAATAATAATAATACCCTGTTTTGGTCTTATTGGTCAATGAATAAGCTCGCCACCACTCGTAACCGGGGCATGTCTAGACCCCGGGTTTTCTTCTGGGTAGATATATTCTATTCCTTTGCATCATCTGAGCTCTTTCTGGCGCTGCCACAACAATGAACCACAGGAATACCTCTCTTTTTAAAGGCTTAATTTAGATTATTTAGATTATTTGATGTTAAATGCATCATATAAATCACTTTGGAATAAATCACAGTAGCCCTATGTATCATGATTAAAAAAAAAGCGACTTTACAGTCTGGAAATACTTTAGGCTATAGCAAATTATTTCTTGGACCCCCTATCACTTCAAGAACCGCTGGTCTACACAAAAGAAAGCCCTGTCTAGACTCTGCCCCTGTACGAGTTGTGTCGAGCTATTCATTAGTCTGTTTGATGAGAAAATATGAAATTGATAAAATGGGTTTTTAATCCGTACAATTGCAGCTGTGGAGGACTATTATTCTGCTGCTTGATACTGCAGAAGAACTGATGATGGCGCTGTTTGATCTTCGGCTGACCAATCAGCCGAAAGGGGCGTTTAATTCCCGCCCACATGTAGAAATCAAATATTCAAGCTGTTTATTCATTTTTCCACCCATGAACGAAAAACGTAAATTTAAGCTGAATTCTCGTTTTTCGTTTTTTGGAAAAAAACTAAAAAAGAGACGCTTTCTCATTTTTCTACTTTAAATAATAAATCAAAAAACGAATGATCGAATGATACACGGATTGTGTAGCAATGTGTAGCCTATACTTTTGCATCCATTTGTTTTTCCTTTTTTAACCATGATGAAAAAAATGAACAAAGAAGGGTTGTTGTATTTTTAAATGCCATCCTGAAAAACTAATTTGAAATTAGAACCGTACACAAAATGCTGCCCGAAAAAGTAAAATATAGATTTTTTATGACTGTTTGCACCTTTCATAAACAATTTAAAAAATGCACAAATTAATATAGAAAAATTTAGATTTTAACAGGTTTTCTATGGCCAAATTAGAAGTAGGCTAATGCTTCTCTTGCACATTATGTCTCTGCGCTAGATCATTGATGGGGAGCTGGTCAATTAATAGTAAATATAACCAAAACAAGTTATTATAATTTTTATATGAATAATAAAATCTCTAGTATATCCCATGCGCACGTCAAGTATTGTCGGAGTATTATAGTAATGTACTAGATGATATGGAGGCGCCCTAGCAATCTCTCCATTTTTTGCTTTTTTTTTTTTTTCCTGCAGAAAGAACTTAGAATAGGCTACTCCGTCATTTTTGGATTTGCTTTATACTGTGGAGATGGCCATCAGCGTTGACTAATCTGTTGACTAGGAAAATATCTTTAAAAACTAGTAGCGAAAACGAAAATATTACCAGCACAAATGAAGCACAAACAAACAAGACTATTTGGGGTAGATTTTGGAGTAGTTACGGGGGTTAGGGCTGAGTGATGTCAATGCCTATAATTCAATGTCTTATATTTTAAAAACCGAAGCAGCACAAACTAACTTTTTACGGCACAAACCATCACAAACGAAGCACAAACAAACGAGAACATTTTTCGTGAATTTGGAGCATGTTGGGGTGGGGGGGGGGGGGGGGGGGGGGGGGGGGGGGGGGGGGGCTTGGAGAGTGATATATATCTCGCATTAATTCAATAGAGATAAGAAGGGGGGGTTGCCTAATATTTTAAAAACCAAAGCAGCACAAACAAAACTTTTACCTGCATAAACCTGCACAAACGAAGCACAAACAAACAAGAACCCTCTTTGGGGGCTGTGGAGTATGTTTTGGGGTGGCTGAGTGCTCAATTACCTATAATAGTATTTTAATATCTAAAAAACCAAAGCAGCACAAACAAATTTTTACAGCACAAATGGAGCACAAACGATTGAGACTATTTTGCCAACGTTTTGCGTTGGGTGGGGGGCCAACTTCACGGAGGTACAGCAGTTTTGTCTTTGTTTACTTGTTAAGCTTGTTGTTAAGCAGCAGCAGCCCATTGCTCATCAATCAAAATACTGTATACTAAAGGACATCTTTATTATCTACTGTAATGTTACAGTAGTAATTTAGCAAACAAATAATCATATCATTTTATAATAGGCTTAGGGAGCTAGGGCAGACAACACAACCCTTACGAAAATTAACAATGATTTTACTATAAATCCAAAGACAATGGTTACTATTGTTAAAGCATGTAACCACAAATTTACCATGGTTTTTCTACACTAACCATAGTTTAACCATGTAATTTGTAGTAAAAATAAATACAAATTGTAATCCATTTGCCAAAAAAAAAAAAAAAAAAAAAAAAAAAACATGGTTACTTTTACTACAATAAAAGCATGGTTAATTTTCGTAAGGAAAACAGACTGGTGTTCAGTAAGTATGTTTTCTATAAATATTGTTGTGATGTACTAATTTTGACATGTAGGCAATTTAGAAAGTTTTGTTAAAGCTTGAGTATTAAAGTAATGTGAGAGATAGATATCAGGGCAAATGCATCATGTCCCCAACCTAAGGATTTAAACCTTTTTTATGTGTGGTCCATACAAAAAATAGGGTTGTCCATGTTTCAGAATTGTTGTGGGTGTATGAGTGTGAGATTTCCCAGCCTGAAATGTTTTTCCCATTCCACACCTCGTGGAAATTAATGGCGCAGACATGCGGTTTCATTTACTACACATAGGCCTACTGAAGCTCGCGGTGTTTTCAGCCTCTGCCGCCTCTATATATGAGTACATGAACACATAAACTGAGTACATGAACACATAAACTTATAATCTCTAGAACGGCTCTGAGTCACTTCATGAGCATTTTACTTATTTTGAGAAAACTATCATCATATTATATATAAAGAGACACCAATGTTTCAAGAGTTTAGTACACAGAATAGGACACATGCTTATTAGATAACCGTATTTGCTTTTATTATTTTTTAATTAACTATTTTTTCCCAAACCATTGTTAAATGCATTGTTTCCTGTAGTTATGCAAAGATTTGGTTTCAAAAACAGTATCAGTAAACTATTTCTTATGATTTTAAATCTGCTTTGAACTTCAGATCAATCTCAAAGTAAAAGGTGGTACTAAAGTCTGATTTTGTGGTGGATGTGTTCAAGTATGATCATCTTAATTCAAGTGATGAAGGATTTTGAAAGTCTGACAGTGTTGAGCACTACTGTAAGGTTAACCCTGCATAGTGTAAATGTTTGAAAATGATTAACAGTTGCAAATAAACATTCATTAGAAATTTATAAAAGTAATCAAAAGTAATCAGTTACATTACTTTAATAAAGTAATTGAAAAAGTTACAGTACTATTACATTTTAAATAGGGTAACTTGTAATCTGTAACCTATTACATTTCCAAAGTAACCTTCCCAACACTGTGTATGTCACAGCGGATAAGAACAGCTCCTATTCTTATTTGAGCTCCATGAGATTTGGAATGTTACACCTAGGAACATTCTCTTACCATTTATTGTCACTGCCAGGAAATTTTTTTTAGCGGAAGGACAGAATTGAATGAATTTACTTCAAAAAGTAACATCAATACATTGTTATTTTTGTTTTGTTTTGTTTTGTTTTAATATTTGTATTGTGTGGTAACCGTTTCTTAAAAGCAATAAGGTAGTCCTACTCCAGGCATGCTGTATTGTGAAAAATTAACGGCACAACACAGGCACTCGCTTAGCATTGTGCAAACAACTTCCTTTAGCCGTGACTTAAAGGTGCAGTAGGACATCTTGGAAAATGCTAACTGATAGCATTTTCTTTTGACCTTTATGAGGAGAATAAGAAACTAAACTAAGAAAATATATTGCGACAACTGAGAATATTGAGAATCATGAACATATGGGGTTTAAATAAAACTAAAATTAATTTAGCCCAAAATGTACTTATTCTATCTACTAAAAGGAGAATAAGAAACTGGCTCTGATCTTCAATGGCACAGGACAGAGTCTCTGATCTTTCTCTACTGCACACAGAGAACGATTTGGCAGAAGTTTTTTCAGAAGAGATTCAGAAGTCATCTACGCAACTCGGAACAAGAGGTGGCTTTTCTGCATTAGGTATGTTTTATTTTTTTACTCTTTGTACAACCATCATTGTTAATTCTAAATGTATTTTTAATGTAGAATATATGTTATATAAATATATGAAATGTAGAACATATAAAAAAGTGCTTGTGGCTCATCTGCCAGTTGGTACCAGCCCCCCACGCATAAAAGTGAAACTCCGCCTATGCCTCAGTTTCATTAAGCGCTATGTTTAGGCATGAACAGTTCCTAGTAGAATGTCACGTGTTTTCATCTTGAAATTACAATAATTATGACATGTGAATGCAGCATTATTCACAGTAGAGCACGGTCTCTCTTACCTTATTGTTTACTTAAAATTTGTATCGTTTTCTTATCGCAACTCCATTCTAATTCTTTTTTTTTTTTATACTTTTTTTTTTTTAATTCTTCTTCTTGTGAATTATTAAAAAATAAAATGGTGTTATTGAGAAAGTGAAAAAGAATCCATCTTTCAAACCATTTCTTTACTCAGGAACACTTTGATATACTAATGATATATATTCTAGAGCTGTTGGATGTCATTCGCCCATGCGTGTAATGTCATATCTGTATTTTTACTACTTTAACCATATCTTTTTATTGCAGAAATAGTACCAACTGTGGACCATGCACAACAGCATCCTCCGGGGAATACAAAAACAAAACAAACGTGCGAACAAAGCAGCATCTACATGCAAAAAGGGAAAGCGTCAGAGTCCATAATAAAACCAGAATCAACATTGGCTTGACTTTTCCTGTGGGGCGAGAACCCAACCCAGAAATGTTTTTTTCTTGCTTAACAGGTAAGATAATTAATTGAAATGATAAATAGTCATTCAGCTCTCTAGCATCAGCGTAAGTTCAATGTAATGTTTGACCTTATCAGACTAGCTATCTTTATGTCCAGTGTTCACGACTTGTAATGTAAACTTTTGTTACGTCATTTAGTGATTTCTTAAGAGAAATTGGTTTTGGGCAATACAGATAGACCACGTAACAAGATACCTGCATTAATAACAATGCTTATGTCTTTAACAATCTTGTAGCGAAAGGAATAAAGTCTTATAGGGGTTGTATCTGAACCTCGGAAAGCAGTAACACCGATCTAAGTGGTTCGCATTCTGCATAGAGCACATGACAAGGGTCCATCAATTGGTCCATCAACAATCATTGTGTTTTGATTTAAAAACATAAATGTTTCCAATAAATCAAAACACAATGGCACCATGACATCTTTTTAGATTTCCATGTGTACTTTGGTGCCACAAACGACCACATTTATTCGAGCAGAGCCAACGTACAACCAAAACAATGTTATTCTGCAAGATGAATGCAGTTTTATTTTTAATGGCTAGAGGACCAAAAGTCACAATGTGTAGCTTTAATATATCCAACCTGTGCCCGTGGGATGAATCCTGCCACAGGCAGCTCCAACCTCTGGGTAGAGTTTCAGTCTGTCGATTAACAGCATGACTGCTGACGGCTGGAAATCAGTGTCCCCATCCAGGGCCAAGATGTATGTGTTCTCCCTGTCTTTCTAAGGAGCATTGAAAAAAAAACATACTGTAGTCAAATATTCTGGCTGATATTGTATTAATCTGTAGAAAGTTTAATAATAAGCTACTAACCTTCAAGTTCTCCTTAAGGGAATCCAGTTCTTCACCTGCCTTACGATTTTTGGAGTACTGTCTGTTAAGTCTCCAGGCAAGAATGTAATACAAGTACATTATCTGTGAACACAGATGATTAATGAAGTTCTGGGTATAAAAAATTCTGTATCTGTGTTTTAACTGGATCTTTAATTAATCTTACCTGCGACCATCTTTTTTTGTGACGGATAAGTGTCTTGTCTTTGAGGTGAACCATCATCAAATTGCCTTTAGGGAGAGTATATTCCAGTCGACCCCCATAAGGGGTGTTTATGATCTTCTGGTGTGGTAGTGCAGCCTTCTGCTTGAAAATACATGGATCCTCTTCACTGAAAATGCTAATGTATGTGAAGTGTTAGTAGATTAGTCTTGCACATAAGTTCTCAGAACACATAAACAGATATAACTGGAGGATTCTTACGTGTAAACTTCTTTAATTACATCCACAATAATTTCAGCATATTCATTTGCATGCTTTCCATTATTAACATCCTTGAAAGCATCATCAAAATAAATATGGAATTCAAACTCGACATCACTTTGTTTGTCAGTCTTAGGCCTGTATTTATCAAGCCTGGTAGTAAAAGAAATAATATTGCAATTAAAATCAAATTTAATTATTTACAAGTTGAGTAAGTGTAGTCTGTGTTTACCTGAACATAGAGATGATTATCTTCATCATTTCATCGTAGGTCTCGTGCCACATCGTTGCACACAGAAACACTCTGATGGTTTCTTTTGCACTGAAGAGTACATTAAATATTTATGAAGTCATTTCATGATAAGAAATCCAAATAAAAAGTTGATATCCCTCAGGTTTTGGTTTTGGAAGAATCAAATGAGATATGTTTGAGTTCATATCAAAACCTTTTTGAAACAGGGTTTTATTGCAGACTTATTTTATTGCAGGTATTTTGGTAAACGTGAGCACAGTTTGAGATGTTGAAACGCTTTTTAAATTCTGGCGGAGATACATGTGAAAGAACAGGGGTCTCTTTCTCAGATGAAACATCTAATTTTGCTCTCCTAATCTTACTAACGCCTTAAAGAAAGAACTATAACCTTAAACAGATCACATTTGTCATTTTTAATGGGAACACATTTACTATGTATCATGCTTTAGCTTAGAGTGGTTAATTTAAAGGGATGCATTGATATTAAAAAATCTGACTCAAACCAATAACAACATAATTATGTTAGGGCTAATAACCAACATATGTAAACAATATGTATTATTATTAGTGTTTAAGAGTGTTTAAAGTCCCCCTGTAGTGAAAATAATTTTTTTTATGTTGTTTATTTGTCTATGTGGTGTTTTGAATATGCTTTTAGACAAACCATGTGACAATCTATTAATCAACACCACTGCTGAGTATTTTCTCCTTAAAACGTCTAGGTTACTTGTGTAACCCTCGTTCCCGTGAAGGAGGGAACGGGACGTACGTCAGTCGTAACTGACGATTGGGATCTCGCCCTGAAGGCCCAATCCCCTCGATGTTACTAAACAATCAGACATTGCGTGCGTGTTACGCCATGCTCACCCCGCCCTGCAGCGCAGGTATAAAAGGAGAGCGCGTGCAAACGCACATCAGTTTTTCGCTGAGGAGCTGAACTAACAGTGCCCCGTCTACCAGCGTTGTACACCCTGTTGTGACGGAACGTCCGTCTCCGTTCCCTCCTTCATGTGGAAACGAGTCACACAAGTCACCGATACGTTCCCTTTTCAGTCATCAACGTTTCTACGTACTTCAGTCAATGACTGCGAACATGGGGATCCGTATGAACGCCACTATTGCTGACCCCCCCAGTGCCCCTGCGGAGCCGCAAGTCCCCCACACCAGCTGGGCGAAGATCAGGACAGCGGCTAGTCAGAGGTGTCCGCCACTGCTGTTCCATACAGTGGTACATTGGATAACGCTGGGAAAGCGTACCCAGTTGGGACGTTATGGAAGCCACATCCCGCACATAGGAGGTATCATGTGGAATTACACATATGGACTGGCCCAGGGCAGTACTACATATGGAAGTCTCTGCGGTAGACTCAACCCACCTGGGGTGAGATCACTACACTGCAGAGATGGCAGTGAACGACTGCCAGGGAAAGACACGGGCTTACCGTGAGGGGAGTTGTACCGTGGAAGAATACACATGTGGGTTCACCCGAAGGGGGAATCACTACACACTGGCACCTAGCCCAGCACAAGGGCTGATCTTGGGCATGCACACGAGTGCTGAGCTTGGTGTCTGGCGCTCCGCCACGCCTGACCGCCGAGGGTGCGGGAGGAACTCCGCCAGGGTTCGCCATGGGGAACTGATTGAGGAGCACAAAAGCGCACGTATCCGGTCCGTAGAGGGGAATGGCGCAGCAAGCGTGATCGACACCGAGCAGGTCCGGTGTTACTGCCTACCTGAGGCGAGTACACGAGAGGACACGGGCTCTAAACGGAGATTATAGAATCTCGCAAACGTGTTAGGCGTCGCCCAGCCGGCAGCTCTACAGATGTCTGCTATCGAGGCGCCCGCGCCAATGCCCAAGAAGATGCCACGCCTCTCGTAGAGTGTGCTCTCACTCTGAGGGGGCATGGTAAACACCGGGCCTGGTATTCTAAGACTATAGCCTCCACTATCCAGTGGGCAAGTCTTTGTTTGGAGACAGCCTTTCCCTTCTGCTGACCTCCAAAGCAGACAAAGAGCTGGTCTGAGGTCCTGAAGCTCCGCGTACGGTCCACGTAAATGCGCAGAGCGCGAACGGGACAGAGCAGAGCGATGGCTGGGTCTGCCTCCTCCCGGGGCAGCGCTTGCAAGTTCACCACCTGATCCCTGAAAGGCGTGGTGGGAACTTTGGGCACATATCCGGGCCGGGGTCTCAGGACAGCGTGAGAGTTACCCGTTCCGAATTCTAGGAACGAATCGTCGACCGAGAATGCCTGCAGGTCCCCTACCCTCTTGACCGAGGCCAATGCAGTGAGGAGCGCTGTCTTTAATGACAGAAACTTAAGCTCTATTGACTGCAGAGGCTCGAAGGGCTCCTCCTTCAGGGCCGTCAGGACCGAGGGGAGATCCCAAGAGGGTAACAGGTGAGGGCGCTGAGGATTTAACCTCCTTGCCCCTCTGAGAAACCTGATGACCAAGTCGTGCTTCCCCACAGACTTACCGTCTACTGCATCGTGATGTGCTGCGATAGCAGCGACATACACTTTCAAGGTGGAGGGTGACAGCCTACGCTCCAAATTTTCTTGCAGGAAAGAAAGCACTACTCCGATCGGGCATCTATGGGGGTCTTGCCGGTGGGAAGAGCACCAATCGATGAACAGGTTTCACTTCAGCCTGTATGCGTGTCTGGTAGACGGGGCTCTAGCCGAAGCGATGGTGTTTACTACCGCTGGAGGTAGCCCACCTAGAACTTCCGCGTCCCGTCCAGGGACCATAAGTGAGGATTCCACAAGTCTGGACGTGGGTGCCCCCTCTTTGAGAAAGGAGATCCCTCCTCAGAGGTATTTGCCAAGGAGGGGCTGTCGCGAGCAGCATCATTTTGGGGAACCAAGTCCGACTGGGCCAATCTGGCGCTACCAAGAGGACCTGCTCCTCATCCTCCCTGAAGGGACCATATTTGCGTAGGCCCCAAGGCCAGTGCAACGCCAGTGCGTCCGTTCCGAGGGGTCCCTCGGCCAGGGAGTAAAACAACTGACAATGGGACGTGTCCGGGGAGGCAAACAGGTCTACCTGAGCGTCCCCAAAGCGTCTCCAAATCTGTCTCGGGGTGGAGTTGCTATTCTCCCGGAAGGGCGGGCTGACGTTAGAGCTCGTCGGCTGCACGATTGAGCTCGCCTGGGATGTGAACGGCGCGAAGTGACCTTAGATGCTTCTGACTCCAGAGGTGGTGGTGGTGGGCGAGTTGCGACATGCGATGGGAGCGTAGACCACCCTGTCGGTTAATGTACGCAGCGGTCACAGTATTGTCCGTACGGACCAGCACGTGCTTGTCGTGTAGCAGCGATTTGAAGCGGCGCAGATCCAGCCATACTGCTTGCAACTCGAGGCAGTTGATATGCCGCTGCAGTCTGGGCCCCGACCAGAGCCCCGCAGCTGCATTCCCATTGCACATGGCACCCAAGCCCCTGGCAGAGGCATCTGTTGACACAACAACATGCCTGGATACTTGCCTAAGGGACACCCCTGTCCGAAGAAAGGTAAGATCTGCCCACGGGCTGAAGGTCTGATGGCAAGAACGGGGTGACAGATACCTGGTAAGTGGCGTGCCATGCCCATCTCGGGACCTGGTCGTGAAGCCAACGCTGAAACGGTCTCATATGAAGCAAACCGAGCGGCATGACAGCAGCTGCGGATGCCATATGCCCCAAATTGTTTCAGTGGAACCACCGTCTTGCACTGGAAGGACCCCAGGCAGTTCAACATCGACTGCGCACACTCTACTGAGAGACATGCTGAGAGGTTGACAGAGTCCAGCTCCATGCCGAGAAAAGAGATCCTATGCAGAGAGTTTGCTCTTTTCCCAGTTGACCCGAAGCCCCAATCGGCTGAAGTGACTGAGCACCATATCCCTGTGGTCGCACAACTGCGCTCGGGACTGGGCCAGTATGAGCCAGTCGTCGAGGTAGTTGAGAACTCGAATGCCCGCTTCCCTCAATGGAACTATGGCTGCCTCCACGACCTTGGTGAAGATACGAGGCGACAGGGATAGTCCGAAGGGTAGGACCTTGTACTGATATTCTCGCCCTTCGGACGCAAAGCGGAGAAAAGGTCTGTGTCGAGGTAGAATCGAGACATGGAAGTACGCGTCCTTGAGGTCGACCGCTGGAAACCAATCGAAAGGACGGACGCATTAAAAGATGCATTTCTGCGTCAACATCCAGAACGGGAGCTTGTGAAGGGCCCGGTCCAGTACGCGCAGGTCCAGGATCGGTCATAACCCACCGCCTCTCTTGGGTACGATGAAGTATGGGCTTGAGAAGCCGACCTCATCTCGGCTGGAACACCAAGGACGCAACCCGGAGGCCGCAGTCGTCCTTCAGGGTGGGTTCTGCGTGGGCGCGGCGCGCCACTACCTGGCTCCACGGCTAGCAGGGCTCGTAGGAGGCGTATCGTCCTTGACTGAACCCTGCTGCCCATTACGAAGGGGAGGGGGGCTCCGTGGTTGGGACTGGGCTCTTGCACTGCGTCTCGCCCTCTTTGGACCAGGCAAAGGAAACTGCTCTTTATTGAAGTTTTGGGTACCACTGCTTGTGTAGCCAGTGGCATGAGGACAAAACAAACGGGAACATAAAGTCTCACCCGGCCCCTCTCTCCAGGGGAAGGATGTGCAGTCACGCACTCCTGAGAGCAGGATCCGAGCTCGTCGCCCTCGTTCTCAGGACTACCCGGGCCTGCTCTGGCGCTTCCCGGCTTGGCAGGGTGGAGGCGTGGCTTTCGCCAGTTTCTTCTGCTTGTCCCATCTCCCCATACGCTGTGGGGGGGGGGGGGGCAAAAAAGGTCCCTCTGTGAATCTGCTGTTTGGTGCGGCTCCGTAGTCGAGGTTAGTCCGCAGGAGCTGCCCTCGTGCGACGCGAAGACAGAGTGCTGCGCCGGCTAGGAGAGGGTTGTTGGGGTGCAACCGCAGCAGACCGCCGGCGGATGGTCAAAATGTCGGCTTCTTGTTTGGTGTCGTGATTAACTGTTGGCCAAGCCCTCCACTCGCTTCGCCGATAGTCTCGCCTTGGAGATCGGGAGCTTCCTAGGTAGATATGCTGTCGGATTCTTTGGTTTGGCCTGCTGTGCCTTTCATATCCTGTCCGAAGGTCGTTCCATAGTTCTGGTGGCTGCTTGCCTTCTGGTCCCCAATGCGGACATCGCTGACCCAGGCCCGCCCGGGACTTTCGTCGCCCTAAGCGTGAGTCCAAGTCGCCGTGCGCATTTACTGCAGCACACCCTGTCAGCCACCCTCGTGCAGATGTTTAAGTGCCTTGGCCTGATAGACCTACAGAAGGGCCATGGCATGTAAGGCGGAAGCGGCCTGTCCAGCAGCACTGTAGCCTTAGCCGTCAGAGCGGACGAGAACTTACAGGCCCTGGACTGAAGGCGTGGACTACCTCTCCAGGCGGTGGCATTTTGCGGGCAGAGCTGCATAGCAATAGCACACTCGGATGGGGGGATGTCCACATACCCTTGGGCAGCCCCCCCGTCGAGGGTGGTGAGGACAGAGTAGGCACCAAGTCTGTTTCGGGCAGAAAAAGAGCACATGCTTGAGGAATGAGAGGCCCGCGGAGACTTACTCGACGGGGAAGCTCTCACCGTAAACCTCAGGTCTCCCTGACCATGAACGAAGTAGCCCTCCGAGAACCAGAGGAGCTAGAGCGGGGAATGGCAAGGGGGATACCGCCCCGTTTAATGAGGAGGTATCTAGAACGCAACATCGCGATGGTCATGTTCCCACAATGAGAACACGACTCATCCATGAGCGCTGCCTCAGCATGCTGTAAGCCCAAGCACGAGAGGCAGTGATCATGACCAGCAGATGGAGGCAGGAAACGACCACATACAGAAACGCACGAGCGGGAAGCCATCTTTTTAAGAACGCCCGTACGCTCTTGGAAGCTCTTTTAGAATGCTCTTTTAAGAAGGAAATATGTCTGTGTCTCATTTAGAAAGGCTGCGTCCTCCGGAGGTCGCATTCGAAGGCTGCATACGTCATCGAGGCTGTCTCATTTCAGAAAAGCAAGTAGGACACTCCGAATGCGACCTTCGAATGCGACCTTCTTTCACAGGAATTCGGAGGATGTATGAGGTGTATCCTTCGCTGCTACAGTTAACCCACAATTCTTTGCGTAGCCGTAAACAACCTTTTGTTAATTTGAAAAATGCCGGCACCGGCAGATGTTCACACAAGTGCAGATGTGGTGTTTACAACTTACTTTAATTCGCCTCGGTAAAAACGGATAATCTTTGTTTTTAATATCCTTTTTTTCTCTAATAGATGCCTGCTGTACGTACGCTGCAGCTCCTCAAACACTGAACAAAATATAACAAGTAAAAACATTATTTTTTCAAATTACTTTCCAAATGTAGAAATAATTTTCCTTCATTTAAGTAGTGTGAGAGCGCAACTATGCTCTAAATGTGTTGGCATAGCAATGTGATACTTCCGGTTTCCTTTTCCGCTTGTCCTACGAAGGCCGTCTCGTTTAATATTAGGTTGAGGACACTTCGTATATGCATGCTACAGAGGATGCGACCTCCAGAGGACACAACCTTCTAAATGAGACACAGCTACACTCTTTTAGAGAGAGCGTGTAAGCTGCCAGGATGTCGCGAGCGGACGCAGAAAATGGAAGCTCAGCGCCCGCCAAGGTTTCAGCACCTGATGGCAACCCCCGCAATGATACTCCGTCTACAACCAACGCCAGCCCTGTTTCTGTTTCTCTCTCGAACACTCGTGGGACGATTCTTCCTGTAGAGGCTCGCGTCCGAATGAGCGAAAGCTGAGTCGCCGTGGGGCGGGGTGCGCGTGGCGTAACACGCACGCCAACTGTCATTGGCTAGTTTAGTTAACACTCGAAGGTGATTGGGCTCTCGTGCAAGATCCCAATTCGTCAGTCACGACTGGTGTAGAACGTGACTGACTGAGAGGGAAGTGTAGTTTCCCAAAGGCTGACCCAGAAATATGGTTTGAAACGGCCTTTGGTTTGCTACGTCACAAACCAATCACGTCAAGGGATCGATTCCTATCACTAGCATGCAAAATATACCAATACCAGCACAAAACAAAAAATAAATCAGAGCAAAAACTCGTGAAGCTGTGATTTATGTGATTTACACCGCTCACTTTGCATCTAACCCGTAAGGCAAACATGGAATTTAGCCCGGAGTCAGACCACACTCTTCCCCAGTGCGTCTGCACTTCACACTAGTCGTATGATCGCGGGCGCGAATTAACAATCACAACCGGCTGTATTCCAGTCTTCAAGGCATTTTTGGACCCACCATCGTCAAGTAAGTAACTTAATAAAACATGTTACAACATCCACTGTAGTTGTCCGCTAGTAAAAAAGTTTTATCAGTCATTAACCGTGTATGCCGTTGTTTTGCGGTTACTACAGTTCAGTGGCTACAGGAGGCGCTGGCCGTGTGACTGATGGAGGCGGGGCGTAAGTTGCGAATTCATGAGGTCTCGATAGTAAATGAGCAAGGGTGATAGCCTAGAGTTACATTCAAGCTTTTTAGGCAGAGAAAATTATTTTCACAGAAAAACATTTAAATATGTCATTTTGATGATCAAAGATAAGATTTAAGGGAAAAAATGTTGACTACCGGGGACTTTAAAGATAGACTATAAATAGATTTTAGGATGATTACAAGAAAAGATGTATAAAGGTATTTTGCGTTTAGGTTTATTATATTTTATATACAGTATGTAAATTATAAAAAAAAATAAAAAAAATAAATGTAAAAAATTAACATTCAACATTAAATATTCAATTTTGTTACGGATAAATAAAAAAGCTTTAATATTGGCTGATATATTACTGATATATGCAACCATACTTAGAAAGTTAAAATACTTACTGCTTCTTCTTCTTGATTGTCTTTCTGATTTCAAAACGGGTGTTTAACAACATGGACTGTTCCAGAAATGCTCCTTCATACATGCGTCGCACAAACAGATCTTGGGTTCTTTCTATTCGATGGATCTTCAGGTACCAGATGTAAAATGTACTGAGCATGAGTCCCAGCCACCAGCTCAGAGCAGAGCAGCCCAAACAGGCCAGTCCTCCTGTCTTCTTGTGTACCATAATGTCTCTGGTGTTCAGAGTTCTTACAGCATCAGTCAACATCAAATGCAACCATTCGCCACTGGATTTTGGCTGAAAGGTCTCAAAAAAGGTAGAAGTTTGATTAGACTTTGGGAGCCTGACTGCAGTTGGAAACAAAAACACGGCCAAAACTGTGATTGAGGCCAGGTACATGGGCAAGACAAAGCTGCGGCGCAGGGCGTGCATCTTGCAAGCCACAACCACAAACCAGCGGCACAAGGCAGAGGATGTCATCTGGATCGCCACCAATGAAACAACAACTGTTTCGAAGACGAGTTTGACCGATTTCCATTCTCGACCTGACAGAGGAACATAAGCTCCAACCACAGCTGACGTAACCAGGATTCTCATCAAACTGGAGATGATGCAGACCACGTTACGGGACTGAGCGATGTCTCTGGAAATGTCCTCTAGAAATGATACAGCAAAGAGCGTGCTGTAGTTCTCCCACCAGTTCACAGAAACACAGATGGTCCCAACGATGGCAAGGCCAATTGATATATTTATCTCTAAGGAACTTTCGAATACCAAATAACTGATCGCAAAGAGCACATAACCTGTGACGATTAACAAAATGGAGCATACGGGGAGCATTATAAGCCGCTTTCTCTCTTTGGCAAGGCACTCAGCGACCACCTGGAACACTGCGGACAGGATGCTCACGCTGTTTAGGATCATCACATTGGTGACAATGTCAAAATGTGGCATGGATACTATTGTTAGAACTGCTGCTCCCAGTGCTACCAGGAACTCAACACACAGAACCTATAAGAAAGTTCGAATCAAAGTCAGAAATGGTTATGGTTACACCCAGAAAAAACTGGGTGTAAAAACAATTTTCACTTAGAAATTGCTAGTACATATTACAAACATTTTTAAAGAAATGGCAAGTAACACACTGATTTAAAAAGCAGAAAAACATACTCTAATAATCTTTATTTACAACTTTTAAAAAAAACATTAAAAATTAGTTTGCTTACCCAAAAAAGAGTTTTTTTCGAGGGCATGGTTGCACTTTTGAAAATGAACTTCCATGTGCTCTTTAGCAGAAGGAGAACACTTGGCCCAACCAGAACGAAGCCAATCCCAAGTAGGGCGGTCGGTTTTTGTTCTGAACATATTATCTCAGTTTGATTGTTCCCAAATGTTATCAATAGCAGAAATGATGTCTGTAAAGACAAAAAAGATCTTCAGTCTAACATTTTGTATAATATTAAATAGATAAGTTAAATGTTATCCCATCATCCATAAAATGATTAGCCAATGATTAGTAAAGCAACTCACTTTACTGAGAAGTGCAAGGACGAAGATAAGCATGCCAACAATGGCACACGAGAACCATTTCAAACACTGCACTCGTTTCTTTGGCATCTGCTCATCTTGAATGTATGGCACTTCTATGCACAAATCCCAAGATGGCCTGTTTTGGCAGTTTTGGAAGAAAATAAGGCATTAGCATATTATTGTAGCATAAAATATTATATGCACACACAAATACACATATATATGATGAATAAATGTTAGCAGAAAGTAAATACTTATTTTAAATTTGGGGAAAATATATCAAAAATGTACAATTAAGTAAGATGCGTGAAGATAACATACAAACATCAATTGTATGTATATTCTTATTAAATGTTAACAGAAATAAGTACTTTAAAAAATACAACTAAGGAAATGAAACAATTAATCTTTAAATTAGGGTATTATAAAAAGTATTTAAGTACCTGAATTCATGTCTCTGTTGCTGTTCCATAGTGATGCTTGCAGAGCAGCAAAATCATTTGATTAATCATCTGTAAAATGGACGAGAGCCTTATAACTAGATGGGAGGGAGCACTACGCTATTATTCAAAATCGTTTCTATGTGAAGTGATGCTAATCAGATTTTTATTTTCATTTAGTTCCTCTTTATCTTTACACAGCAATCATCTACCTGTCCAAGCTCAGTTTAATTTCATTTGATAATGAAAATGGTTTCCTTATATATATAAGTGACTCACCAGATACACTATGTGGTCAAACAAATGTGGGCAATCCCTTCTAATTAACGGATTACACTAATAATGGACATAATTCCAGAGAAGAAAAATCCTAATGCTATATGCTATACAGTGACATTCTAGGGAATTCTGTTCTTTCACCTTAAAAAAGTAGTTTTGGCCCTTTTGTGTTGTTGTGTGACTTGCACATGCATAAATAAAATGGTGTCTGGTGAGAAAAAAAGCTGACCTACACTAAGTCCAGACCTAAACCCAACTGAGTGCATGCAAAGAATATAAACGTAACTGTAAATATGTAAGACATACAAGGAAGAAGGAAATAATTTTTTAAAGAGAAACCCCTTCATGATTTTGGGTTTCCATTAATATGCTCTAAGTAAAACATTCACTAGACAACAAGGAAATTGATATTTTGAAGAACAAGAAAATAATTATTTTCTGGACTTTTAGATCAGGACGACTATGATTCTGTCACTTTGCTCAACTGCATGTTAGGACATGGTTCCAAAACATAACAGACAAGACCCAGCAAAAACTATTTAAGCTTTAAAAAGTAAAGTGTAATTTTTTTGCTGAAGAATTTATCAGTGTGATTCAAACAGGTAACTCGAGTTTGTGAGTCTTTTTGTTCATAATTTTTGAGGCCTGTCTAAAATAGCCACTCATATACAGTATGTGATCAATTTACATCATACTGTAGGTTAATGTCTCATATGAATACAAATAAACATAAAAAACAATTACAGTATACAAGCAATAAATCTGGATAATGTAACAGAATAATGTTCCCTTTCAGTCGGTCACTCTCGACGTCACGTTGGTAATGACCGACCAATTGGGATCTAGCTTAGAAAGGGGAAATGGTCACGATCGCTTGGCGTCTCAACGTGTCACAGAGGCCGAGTCTTCTCCATCTGGCGTGAAAATTAGGTTGTTGCGTTTTGTCGCGCGGGTTGCCATACCAAAGCTCGATTCCTGCAAAGGGGTGGGGTTCCCTTGTTTCTGCCTAGATCTAGTGTTCCCCCTGGCAAGAGCTGGGGGAGTGCTACTTCTGGCAGTAGCAGGACTGGTCTTACGGTGACGGTGAGGAATTCCCCTCTGAGGAACCAACCCTCCGAGGGCTCCTCCTTCCACCGGCACTTCGCAGCCAGTGGAGTTGCCCAGGGAACAGGCTGGACCCTCCCGTGGGGTACCACCTGTTTCTTCCGAGGCTCCCCCCCCGACGATCGAATGTTCCGCTCGCGCATCGTAGGTTGGTCCAACCTTTCTGGAGGTTATTATAATCGGCAATGCCGGAATCGGATCCGGAGATGGTGGCTATGCTTGCCCTGGCCACCAAGAGGGTTGGGCTCGAGTGGAAGCCTACACCGCATCCCAAGCCCTCAAGGCTGGATGATTGGTTTCTTCCTTGTGTGCTCAACGGTTCTCAGGCCCTTCATGAAGGCTGCAGATGCCTGTCTCTGCTGCAGATTCGCGTCCTCTGCGAAGGGATCCGATCGAGTCTGTCCCTGAAGAACTGCGTGGGTTACACCACTCTTGGTATCGTCGCAGCTTTGAACCGTGCGCTTCACAAGCTGCCGTTCAAGATGTTGATGCAGAAACGCATCTTCGGGTGCGTCCATCTCTGAGATTGTTTTGCAGCGATCGACCTGAAGGACGCGGGCTTTCATGTTCCGACACTTCCGTGCCCCAGGCCATTCCTGCGGTTCGCGTTCGGGAGACGAGCACATCAGTACAAGGTCCTGCCCTTCTGGCTATCCCTGTCGCCCCGTGTCTTCACGAAAATTACGGAGGCAGCCCTTGTTCCCATGAGAGAGCAGGGCATTCGCATTCTCAACTACCTCGACAACTGGCTCATACTACAGCTTCGGGATCAGTTGTGCGAACACAGGGACTTGGGTACTCATGCACCTTAGCCAGTTGGGCCTTCGGGTCAACTGGGAAAAAGAGCAAATTCTCCTAGACGCTGTGGATCTCTTTTCTCGGTATGGAGTTCGACTCGGTCGAACAGACAGCACGCCTCACGCAGGAACGTGCTCAGTCGGTGTTGAACTGCTTGAATACATTCAAGAGCAGATGGCAGTCCCACTGAAAAAATTTCAGAGGCTCCTGGGACAAATGGAGCGTGCAGAGCTGCCGTCACGCACACTGGGCTTCTTCATATGTACTGCTCAATCATGGCTCAATGGCCGAGTCACAAGTGGGCGTGTGAACGCGAGCACTCACCGTGTCCTTTTGTCACACCGCCTGGTGCCGACAAAATTCACCCCTTGGTCAGACCCTTCGTTCTCCAGCAGAATCCCCTTGACAGGTCTCCATGCATGTGTGAGTTTACACGGATGCCTCTACAACCGTCTGAGGAGCCACGCATCTGCATGCATGTCGGGGTTTGATAGGTCCCCAAATGCAGTGGCGTATCAATTGCTTAGAGTTGTTAGCAGTTCGCCTTGCCTTGAACCGTCTCCGAGGGCGCTTACTAGGCAAGCACGTGCTGGTCCGCACAGACAACACTGTGACCATTGCGTACATCAACCGACAAGGTGGTCTACACTCCCGTCGCATGTCGCAACTCGCCCGCCACCTCCTCCTCTGGAGTCAGAATCATCTGAGGTTGCTTCGTGCCATTCACATTCCTGGTCTACACAACCGGGCAGCCGACGTGTTGTCACGAGCTGCGCTCCCGGGAGAATGGAGACTCCATCCCAAGACAGTCCAGCTGTTTTGGAGATGTTACGGAGCCGCTCAGGTAGACCTGTTTGCATCTCCAGAGACCTCTCACTGCCAGTTGTTCTTCTCCTTCTTTTTCCTTCCACCTGACCGAGGGCACACTCGTCATGGACGCACTGGGCACCAGCCTACTGGCCCACACAGACCTGGTTCTCAAACCTGATGCTCCTTGTGACAGCCCCTCCCTTGCAGATTCCTCTGAGGAAGGATCTACTAACTACTGATCTACTAAGAGACGGCTCCCGGTGGCACCCACATCCAGACCTCTGGAAACTTCATGTCTGGTCCCTGGACAGGGGTATCTGAGTGGCCTACCCCAGGAGGTAGTTGACACCATCACTTCAGCATGAGCACCGTCTACGAGACACGCTTACGTCTTGTAGTGGAACCTGTTCGTCGAATGGTGCATTTCTCACTGAGAAGACACTCGATGATGCCCGATCAGAGTCGTGCTGTCCTTATTGCAGCAAGGGTTGGAGCGAAGGCTGTCTCCCCCCACCCTTAAAGTCTATGTGGCTGCAATTGCTGCCAATCACGACCTCGTGGAAGGGAAGTTGGTAGGGAAGCATGACCTGGTCATCAGGTTCCTTAGGGGGGCGAGAAGGTTAAATCCTCCTCTACCTCCCTCTATACCCTCTTGGGACCTGACTCTAGTGCTCAAAGCACTACAGCAGAGCCCATTTGAGCCTTTTTTCAGGCGGTTGAGCTGAAGTTTCTATCAATGAAAACGCTGTTCCTGCTTGCTCTGTCCTCTATCAAGAGGGTAGGGGACCTGCACCGGACACAAAGCTTCAGGACCTCAGATCAGCTCTTTGTCTGTTATGGAGGCCGGCATAGGTTGAAAAGGCCATGTCCCAAGCTAGGATGCCCTGGATCGTGGATGCCCTCAACCCTTGGGCTATCTGGCACGGTTTGCCCTGCCCATTCAGGTTGCGAGCTCACTCTACTAGAGGTGTTACATCCTCCTGGGCTTTGACTCGTGGCACCTCGCTGACAAGTATTTGTAGAGCTGCGGGTTGGGCGACCCCCAACACATCCAGAGTGTCCGTACTGTAGACCCTGTTGAGCTCCTCCATCCCCTCTGCTGCCAGACGTGGCAGAACGTCCGGCGCCAGGCCCTCACTTGATGAATCCACGAGAACCGGTATAGGGCTGGGTTCGATATGTAGAGACCTAAGTGGATCCCATATGTGTAAAGTCCACGGTATAGCCTCAGAGTCCGTGTTTCCCCAGCAGACTCTCTGCCATTTTCCAAGAGGGTTACAAGCACCTCTAATCTTCCATATGCACCTAAACGGTTGTTCATATGATCAACGTTTAGTTTACACTAGAAGTGGATTGGTCTCTCTATGCGAGATCCCAATTTGTCTGTCATTACCGACGTGACGTCTCTGTTCCCTCATTCAGGGAACGAGGGTTACATGCGTAACCGAGACGTTATGCAGCTTAATCATGCTAAATCTAATTTAACACTAAAACAACTTTTAAACTTGCACATACAGTAAATGACAAGTGGAGCAATGAAAATAATTTACATATAGGAAAAACCTGTATGACTCTCTTCTGTAGAACACAAAAAGTGATTATTTTTAAAGATTTGTGAATGAATAAATCAAATGAATGAATCAGTTAATTGAGTTACAAAACTGGTTAATATTTGTTCAGATTCGGACTGATCAGCTTCTAATCACTTGCTCAAATCAATGATTAACAACTTTAGTCTGTTCGTGAGGTGAGTAAATGATGGCATAATTTTCAGTTTTGGGTGAACTATCCCTTTAATTCCAGTGATATCCAGTGACAAATCCTAATGCTATGGCATACAATGACATTCTAGAGGACCGTTTAGGATGCACTATATCCTGGTGAGCTGATACCTTCATGTTCCATTGTCTAAAAAGCCTACCCAGAAGAATGAAATTGTTATGGAAGACTAACCCCTTTTAACAAGGCTTTGAAAGGTTTAACCCAACGCAGCCTTTGGTGAACAAGCACATATGCGGCGCATTGAGGTATCCACATACTTTTGGTCACTACGATGTCTAAACGAGAGTCCAACAGCTATAACCCCAGAATCCATAAGTAATCCACATGACTCCAGTTCATCTCGTGAAGTGAAAAGCTGTGTGTTTGTAAAAAACAAGTACATCAAGGCATTTTAACTTGACTAGCTGGAAGCAATTGTTTAAAGTTCTACATCCAAATTATGGATTTGTTTCTCACAAATATGCCTTTTTTTTACTTGACAAGACATGTTATTAGTGTCTGGAGTCGTGTGGATTCCTTGTGGATTATTGTGAGGTTTATATCAGCTGTTTGAACTCAATCACTGCAGGGGTGAACAAGTGATGTAATGCTAAATTTCTTCAAATCTGTTCAGACATGACAAACTCCCTCTACATCCCTGAATTTAATACATTTCAGCAAATTTTCAGTTTTGGGTGAACTATTAATTTAATGCCCATGGTTTTGTGCTTAGCACATATGAGCTAATATTTGGTCTGTTATTCTAAATATACTGTTTATATAATACTTCACAATGGTAAACACCAGTTTTCAGATAAACGCATATATTTGGGCACAGAAGAAGAATGGTTACATAATTCTCGAAAAGTGAAAAGGCAGTACAGATTTTGAGAACCTTAAAATATTTAGATGAATTACACAAAATACAAACACACATAAAATGTAAAAAGTCACAAAGTCCTCTGATAAAGGAAAGCAGATTTTAAACAAACAAGGTGCCAAGCTGCAAAGGCCAGGTAAACATTTACAAAGGCATTAGAATGTCAAAATGTGTACATCAATCTTTTCTTGAAGAGCTGATAATGTCTTAAAATCTTCTTATTTCCTGTTTTATTTGAAGTTTGACAATATATGACATTTGACATTTACATTACATACTTTATCAGTCCACTTCTCTGAAAAGTGTGTAAACTCCTCTCTTTGGCAGCTTAGTAAAAGTCTATAGCATTTCTCTTTCAACCGCCCATTTTTTGCTCATTTTCTCTTCCACTGGACGTGGAAGAGTCACTTAAGTCACTGAACGTCCCAGATCTCACAGAGGAGGGGGGTGAATTTGTGGTCGCTCATGCGCCATGACTCCAGCATTTCTGCGTGATGGTGGTTGAGAGTGCGAAGCTCAGTCAGACGACCGAGAAGCCGTGCAAAGTGCTGGGGCTCGTGGGGGTGCTGTAGTTTACAGACCTTCCTCAGCACCTCCAACATGGGCTCCTGCAGACGCTCCACTGCCTGCTGGTCCTTTACGTATGGTCTGTCTACAGATAGATAGAACAATTTCAGTCATATGAAACAAATTAATTTCACTGTGGCCTTCTGAAGCATAAAACAATGACAAAAATGTGCTTTTCTATTGTGACCCTATTAATCATTAACCATTTAACTTATTGGAACAGTACAATCTGATTACATAAGAACCAAACGTGGGTTTTAAATGGGTTAAAACATTTCCATCATATGATGCTAATGCATTTACATTGATGGTTACTTGGAACATGCCAGCCTTATAACTAATAGATTTTTAGGTAACACTTTAGAATAATGGTCCATTGTTAACAAGTTAGGGTTAGGGTGTTAGGGTTAGTGAGAGGCTAATGAAAAATACATTAGCCTCTCACTAATTACTCAAGCGTTACCTTGTCAGCCTGCAGGAACTACTAGTGATCTGGACCATTATTTTAAAGTGAAAAACACCTTAACCACTCAGTAATTACTAGTAATTTAATAAGTTATTTAGCATATTTTATATCTGACACATACATTTGTGTGAGGCACTAGTGATATTTTACCAGACACTGTAATCTGGAATATGCGGTTTTGTGCTTAACACAATATAAATGCAGTCGATGCCTTCATTAAGGATGTGAATTGTTTTTGTCAAGAGAACATCATTATTTATATTTAAGAAAAGTCCTCCCCAGCCTACTGTTACTAAAGGTATAGGTCTTTTGGAGTCAGAGACATACTGAACTGACACAAACTAGAGCTCATAATTGTGAACTAATTCAATCACTTCCTAATTATTAACATTTTCAATTAATTATTTTTATTATTTATTTATTATTATTATTTTATGTTTTGTTTGAAATAAAACTAGAACATCATCCTTTGGTAAGAGTAGTAGTCACAATTTCAACCTGTAGCCGACTTATTTGGGGGATATCATATTCATAAATTTGTTTCCACAAAGAACCCAATTGTTCACTTTTAAGCGTTCACTTTTTGTTGTGATTAGTGATTAATTGGTTATTCTTTATTAATTGGTTCGCAAGTAGTTCTCAATGAGGATATTGTTATTTAATAGTTATCAAATATCTAATAAGGAACTACCTGTGTCCTAAATTTGCTACTACTTACTGCTTAGTTAATCTTCCTTCTCTATTAGTTAGTAGTATTAAGTTAAGTGTTAATGTAGTACTACCTATTACTTCCTGCATAGTTACTTGTTAACAACGGACCATTATTCTAAAGTGTTACCGATTTTTATAATGTTACAGAAGATTTCTATTTTAAAAGAATGCTGTTCTTTCAAATTTCCTATTTATCTACAAAAATATTAAGAAGCACAACTGTTTTCAACATTGTAATAATAAGAAATGTTTTTGAGCACCAAATCAGCACTAAACTTTGGCAACACAAGAACACTGTTTTTAACAACCCTAACCCTAACTGAACTAACATTGCATTCTGAAATGTATTATTTAAAGCATTAAGTGACTGATATCAGCTGACCTGGTGAGAGGATTGTGATAGCAGTGAGAGCATGTTCCTCTAGCATCATCTGCAGCTCCCCGATGCTTTTATAGAAGTTAAACATGGGTGTGATAAACTCTTCAGATATGCCTATGGAGGAAATAAAGATATTTATGAAGATATACACTTTTTTGTCTTTTATAAATCACTCTATTATTGAATATCTAGTACTGACAACATAAAAACGACAGTCATTTACAACCTCAGTCACTTGTAAACACTCAAAAACATATTTCTTTGAAGCTAATCAACCAAGGCACATATTTACATGCCAACTATGATTTAAAATTAAATGAAGGTCATGCCTTCTTTACTGGACTAAAGATCACATTAGTACACACTACACTCAGCTGTGGCTCTGTGATCTTACCCCCATAAATTCTGTATTTGTTTGAGCTTCAGTAGATAAATCTAATAGGACACATTTTCAGTATTCAGTAGTGAAACTGTCTTTGTTGAATGTATAAGTGTATAAGGTTTTATAAATGGCCTGTTTTATTCTGAGGCCTCAGGGTGGCAGTGTTACCTACATTTAAAAGTATGGATTTACTACAGTAAATCACACAATTTCCTCTTAGAAAGAATCCATCCATCAATAATATAAAATGTAGGCCTATTACATTTCATCTTATGCTCTTTGTAATCTACTTTTGTCTTGTTGTCTCAGAAAAAAATATTGAAACTTATTTAAAACTAGATAAACGTAGCCTTTTAAGACTTTTTTCCAAAGATTATATCTTGAATTTGCCAGTGAGGTAAGAAAATTAATTTAAAATACACTCTTAAAAAGAACTATTCATATCTTGTGCAAGTAAATTGATCTTGTTTAAGGAAAATGTATATATTCTGACTAGACAAAAATGAGAAATGATACAAAATATATCTTAAGAAGATTATTTTTGCAGTGTATTCACTGTCTGCTTTGGAAGAGACTTTCTGAAACTCCCTCAGTGTGCAATGGCAGATCATCAGGGGTCGTGACCTTATTGCTTTCTATTGTCTGTTAGGTCAGAGCTGATCTGAATCCGGCCTCGGATCCCCACAGCTGTGCGTTTCCACATTCAGTGGGATTCTCAGTAACAGCAGTTCATTTGAAGCCTGTCTTTGAAGGGCTTTCCTGTTTTGTGCGAGGTCTTTGTCTTTATCATTATCATTGATATAATTATCATACTTCACTGGCTATGTGAGCCGAGCGCTCTTTTCTGATGTAAAGCATTCAGTGTGAAGAGCCATAAGGGTTTGGTTTACAGACCGACCAATCAGGGAATCCCTCGGTGGGAGCTGCCACACTGAAGACAGCTGGGACATTAAAGGGGTCATATGATGTGATTTCTATTTTTCCTTTTCTTTAGTGTAATGTAGCTATTTGTGCATGTATAAGATCTGCAGAGTTACAAAGCTCAAAGTCTCTTACAAAAGGATTTATTAGCTAACAATATAAGGCTGATCCAGATCGGGCTAAAACGCCTCATTCAAACATGCCCCCACATCTCTACGTCACGATGTGGAAATATTTGCGTAATGCCGCCCAAATGTTCATGCAAAGAAAGATGGCGTGGTTTCAGGAGCCGCAGTAGTGTTGATGCAGCCATGTCAGGGAGACGCTGTGTTTCTGTGCGAAAGCAAAAGCATTTTATTTGGCCTTCCGAAAGTAGATGCAATGTGGAATCATTGGTTAAGATTTATTTACATCAGAACAGCACAACCCAGATGTTCGAATTTGTGCAACGCATTTTATGGACAACACTTTTGTGAACCTAGGAGAGTAGCCTACAAGGCTGGCTGTGAAAAGGCTATTTCTAAAAAAAAAAAAATGGGTCAATTCTGACTTTGCTATGACAATCAGGCGCTTATTCTGAATCAGCTACTGCAAGTATGTTTTGTTAATAGTTTAAGTATTTGCTGTTTACTGTTCAAATGCGGAGTTTTGCGCCATGTAGAGTATCGCGTCGTGTGTGTGTGTGTGTGTTTTGTGATGTCGTGAGAGAGACAGGTCCTCACAGTGGAGTCACTTTCTTATCGTGGCTTGTGTACTGCAAATACATACGAGCATCATCACTGTGTCTGTCAGTGACTCTGTTCCCTTTTCGGGCTTGAACTGATGGTAAAACTAATTTACTGTCTTTACATTTATGTTGAAAGCTGTAGCTCGCGATTATGGTAAGGGGCGTTACATTTCCGACACGTGCTTGTGGTGTTCGGCCAATCACAATGCACTGAGTCAGCTGGCCAATCAGAGCAGACTGTGCTTGTCAGAAGGAGGGGCTTTGTACAAAACTAAGCGTTTGAGAGAGGACATAGAGGAACTCAATAATGTCAGTATTTGAACAATAATGTACATTATTTGAAAAATGTCAACATATTCTGTTACACCAAATACACAAAATAATGATCTTTAAAATAGCAAACATGACTTAATTAAGCTTACCAAAATGTTCATATTAAATAAAAACAGTGCTGGGGTGTAACAAACTCTTCAAAAATTCAGTACATACAAACAGTCACCACCCCCCAAGAGATGAATTGATCGCAGCACGCAGACTCCTTTCACAGGTTCATTAATTTCCCTTCAGATGAAAGGATAACCTTTGTCATAACTTTCCCCAAAAAATGAGGGAGCAAAAAAAAAAACCTGAAGTATCACGAAGGCTTCACGCCAGAGAAATGTCAGAGGCGCTGAGAGCCAGAGAGTGGGACAATAGGCCTCTCGATGTTTAGATAGAGAACAATAGTCTCTTTAGACCGTGCGTCTATTTCCTCCCCGCTAGCCTTTTGCGTGAATATTCCTGAGCCTGTGTTGCAGGGAAAAAGAGTGATGGATTCAAACAGTCGATGCCACTCTGCATTCATCTGCCTGTTTAGAAATATTACCATCTGGACGTCCATCACGGCTTTTCAAATATTGAGAGGCTGAAAGCAACTATCTTTGAAATAAAGGTGATTCAGTGTGCAATGTTGGAGGGCTTAAGATGCTTTTAAGAGACTGATATTGATCATGCATCCTTCTTTAACTACAGCTCTTCTACAAAATCTGATTACATGTTATAAAGCAGAAGATATATTGAACGGCTACGTGAGGGCTTTCCTCTTTGTGCTGTCCTGGCAGTCATCCAGTGCTTAGACTTCTGTGAAACCGAAACCATTCGGACTTTAGTGTCCTTTTACACATGTAATGTACACCATGGGATTATCAAGATGGCAAATTTCCTGTCGTTATATAGGGTGGACAGATACATTATTAATGTAACGTGCCTAGTGAACTTTATGGACTTTGTTCTGGGGCTCAACAAATACGTAGCATACTAGTTTGATGAGTCATGATTCCTTTGAACGCTCCATAAAAGCCATGAATCATGCTGTAAATTATGCTGCAATCCAAATAATGAGCTCACCACTCCTTCTGATCCTGTCCTCTAGTACCTCTGTGTGTCCGTTGGGCAGTTTCTTGGAGAAAACCTGGGCTGAGCGCAGGAACATTGCTTCTACAGCGGAACCTTTTAATAAAGCGATCTGATCTTCATGATCCAGAGATTGAAAACCTGCTCAGAAAACAAGAACGCGACAAATATGTTTGCTTAAAACTGCCGGAGTTATTGCATCCTCCTCATAGGACATTGCTGTCATATAAAGTGTTTTCTTGAACTATGTGAATTTATTTAATTTTCATACAAGTGGTCCTGCTAGCGAAATAGCTGTTGCAGAATTTGAAAAACAGTACCTGGTATATTTTTTGTGAACTCAACCAGCACTTGAACATGACTAGTTGCCATTTCGGTCAGTAGAAGGAAGTTTTCTTCTGCGTTAAATTGCTCTTGTAGCTGTGGACAGGTTGGAAGGAGGAAAAAAGCATGCAAATAAGCCACTGTTTTACGACATTGGGGTGGTGATAACCTTGGTTACATAATGATTTAACAGTGATAAGAACAGGCAATGCTGTTTACTGATTTTAACAGTAGCATTTGGCTGCTTTGTGCATTAAAGTATCGTAAAAAGATTTAAAGACTTAAAAAGCTGATCTAAAATGAGATAAATTGTTAGGGTTGTTTTTTGATTTTCGAGAAGACATACCAGTTTTTTCGCCATATCCTGAGGGATGCGATGTTTGTTGTGAGCATCAACTATATAACTTATTAAAGCCTGTTGGTCTTGGCTCAGTTCTATATTCTCCTGAAATGAGAAAATGTGCCAAAATTCCTGTTTATAAATTTGGATCATGGAGAATCCAGCTATGTGAAATAATAATTAAAGATTGGTGGTGTCGTTTTTTAATAACTAGTCAATGTTTGATCCTGCACAGCCATTTTACAACCCTTGATCATAATATAATCTTTCAGAAGTAACCGTATATGTGAGCAAAAGTGAGAAGAATGATGGTGAAGAGGATCTTTGAGGTTGCCCTTTAACCTTTTATAGCACTTCAATAAAGTTGCCATAGAACACCCTTAGTTTGCAATTATACTTGAAAAGTTATATTGTAACAAGCATGGCACCAAGTAAACTGTATCTCAAATACTTAAAGTTGCACAAATCAAAAAGACAAGTATTTTCACCATGGATTATAATAATAATCCAATCAGACAGCACCTGTGTTCTTACCTTGGAGGGTTTAGTGGTAGATACAATTTGTTTAGCATCTCTACTATCACCAACATCATCCCCTATACTTTCGTCAGATGAGGCTTTTGTGTTTTTCCTCAGCCTTTTGGATTTGCACTGGATTTCAGTTAATAAGCCTGAGGATGCAAAAACAAAATAGATACAGAAACTAGATACAGATTGGTAAAATTGACAGTTTACAAGCAAACAGTTTTTCATCAAGTAAAAAAAATAGTCTTGGAAACAAATTTTTTAAATACATATTTTATCTGTTTCATTCCTCAACAATACTTATGTAAAAAACAATACACTATACATGAGCTACAGAAGCTTAGAAAATACAACTTCCACAAACTAATATTTTATCTCAAGTAAATCTATATTATTTGAACCCAAACCATCTCATATAATTTGTTGCCCAAATAGAACATTGTACCTCTGTAGATACATTCTCTTATTAATCTCCAGTTAATAACTTTTATTAAAAACTGCTGTTCAAGATTTTCTGATCTGACTTATCTGATTGCACAATGTGCGTGACTCTCGGGCTGATATATTAGTTGAGCAGGAACACATTTTATAATGTTTACAGTGCTCTTACTCACATTCTGCCAGCATGCCCATCTCTTTGCACTTTCTGAGTCGACACTCTTGGCATTTCCTGCGCATGTACATGTCCATCTCACAGTTTCCTCCACTCTTACATTTGTATACAGCCTTCTTTGTAATACTCCTTCTGAAGAAACCTGGACGAAATAGCACAGCATGTTCAATATGCCACACATTTCACGTATAGTATACTGTAATATTGGGAATCAGGATCCAGATGTTTCATAGACCATCATGTAGTGACTCAACACAGAAAAAACTGAGAAAGCTAAATGTTACAAAACATCGAAATGTATTAATATTACCATGAACTGTAAAGCCCAAACAATATGCAGTTCTAAAATAGGCTACATAGAAAAATGTTGGTTTCTAAATGTCTCTTGAATTTTAGTAGTTTCATGCATTTGTCTGGGTTTTTTGACCTTTTTGCATTTTTCATGGTTTTACAAGGACATAAATTGCATTTAATTCTTGACATTTAGCTTTTTTAGCATTTGCCATTGCACCTCTATCAACAGACCCAAATTAAAATTTTGTGTCATAAATGAATTCCCTGAGATCCACTGTTTTGGTAAAAAAGTAATCTTTCCCGCTATCATATTATCAGTTGTATTTACACTTCGACACAGTGGATGACAGATCAGATGGCAAGAATAGACGTACAAAAGCATTCAGGAGCAGATTACATTGCTTCAAATTTAAAGTGCCTTATTTGCATTACTCACTTTTGTATGTATTGCCAAAGCATTACAGGGATTATAGGAATCTAACTATTCTCTAATTTTGAAAACCATAATAAAACATTAGAAGCAACAGTTGGCTACCGTATAAGTCTAAGCTATTAGGAGAAACAAGAAGGCCACTTTGTAAACACAGATCAAGGAATAGGTTCATTGCAGCCCATGTAAGGTATGGTGTAATGTTTAAGACATTACGTTCAGAACTGTAATACAGATACTCTTGGATGCTCGATTTTCAGTTCTAGGCAGCAGACAAACATGTGCAGTTGTTTTTGGAACAGGTAATTATTCCAGCATGAGCCCATGAGCACAATGACACACATTAACTTTACATGGTGGCATGTGGCTCTGGTTGCCTACATCATTATTCAGCAGAAAGCTGAGAGGGAATCCAATCCAAACTGAACGTGAAGGAGCACCAAACCCAGCCAAGTGGGACTTGGAACACATAGCCCTGAATCTGCCCTTTGGGCATTGTCCATGCACAGGTGGAATTACACTTGCAGTCATTCAGCCAATGATTTTCCAAAGAGCTAAATTTGGCGCATGGGGGTTCCATGTCAATTATTACGTCCTTCATGAGCTATGTAGCCAATGGATACAATATACAGTATCTATGAAGGTTCCAGAGTGAACAACGAGGTCACAGAACAAAGGTGCAACTGTACATTGTTACAGTATATATCAAATAAATATATTAAATGCAAAGCTATATTTGGCATTTAAAGTTAAATGTGCAATTTCTTGGCCTCTATCAACAAATAGCCCTGAACTCATTCCATTGGTTGAGCCAATGTTTTTGAAAAATTACATTGCCAAATTATGAGAATAATTAATACAAAAATGAATGTACAACAATTCTTGCAAAAAATTTAAATGACTTTTAATGCCATATTAGAGGCATCATAATAACACAGTTCAACATTTAATTTATTTATTTTTTAGAAATGAAATATTACTGATAAAAAAACTCTTTAACTACATGTTGTTACATAAACAACCTGTCAGTAACTATACTGATCTCACATATATACAGTAGTCAACATTTGAAGTGGATCAAAAAAGTTCATCAAAGTTGTCCTAAGACAAGAAAGTTTTTAGGTTTTAGGAGAACTTTGATGAAAGGTTTTGATCCACTTCAAATTTTGACTACTGAAGTTGTAAGCTATATGTGTTTGATTCACTAAAAAGAACTGACTCATTAGAGTAATTTGTTTGGGAATCAGACTATACTGGTTATGCTGTATATTTCTGATTTACTAAAAAGAGCTGACTCATTAGAGTCAATCATTTGGGAATTGGGCTACACTGGTCGCACTGCATGGATTTGATTCTCTACAAAGAACCAGCATATAAGATTCATTTGTTCAGGAATTGGACTACACTGGTCACACTGTATGTTTTTGGTGTATGGATTTGATTTACCAGTAGAATCAGATAATAAGATTCAGTCGTTCAGGAATTGGACTGCACACACTGTCTGCTTCACATTGTTGATTCTGTGGTGCTGGAATCACTGACAAGAGTATTTTAGTATGTGGTTCCGAAATGTGTGAAAACTTTCAATCCTGATATTTTTTTTTTTATAGAATTGATTCTGAATAAGAACCGGGTCTTTGTTTCCAACTTTATGAAAACCTTGTTAAGAAATACATGTTTTGTGACTGAAAACGTCAGCAAAAATACTGTAAATTATGGCATTCACCTTTACATCCTTCACATGTGAGTGCATTGTAGTGATACCCTGATGCTTTATCTCCACAGACCACACACAGTTCCTCGCCTTTGCTCCTTCCGGAGTGGGCTGCGTGTCTGGATCTTTTACACACAGTCGGGACAACAGGGCAAGACTCGTCCAGCTCATTATCAAAGCCTCCCTCCAACGGTCCTTTCCTCATCTCAAACACGGTGGATGGAGAGTACCACTCCTCCCCACAGTACTGTGGGTAGCAGTGCTGACTGGAGTAGTATGATGGTGATGACATGGAGGGCTCCACCGAGGTGTACTGCATGCTGGGATAGCTGGTGAAGGGCATGACCTCCTGGTCCTGTAGCAATGGACTGTTCTGCTCTGCCAGAATATCTGAGAAGAAGATGGCAGGAGTGAGCAGAGCTTGTCAGTTTACATGTGTCATGGAGATACAAAGCTCAAATTCACCTGACTGTTAGCCTAGCACGGAGTGCTAATAGATCTTACGCCAACACGACGATTAGTGAAGCTACAGCACGCTGAGGTACAGTTTCCTTGCAGACACCATCAGAGTCATTAAGATCTCCACTACCTCATAAGTGCATATTAAAAACCATCTAGGAACATAATCAGCCTCTATCCAACTAGTAGCAGTAGATTGAGTGAAATGTACATAATACAGAAGTCAAACACACCCAGACATAAAACCAGCAATCATTAACCAAAGTGGAATTACTCTGGATTTACACAATATTACTGTCTAAGTGAGTTTCAGTAGATTTTTATGATCATTTTTGATTACACAAACACACACACACACACACACACACACACACATATATATATTATTTATATATATATATATATTTTAAAATAAAGTAGTGTGATTTGCCCTTTTAATTTCGACTGCATCTTATATATCTTACTGTGAATGATTCATCCATACGTGTTTCTTTTCTTTATTTCTCTGTGGTGACGTTTAATTAAGAGCTTGTTGTTATGTAAGCCCCGCCCCTTTCTTACAATTCAGATCTGCTTCCATTCCATCAACAACCGATGAATCTGTCACTATTTCAATAGTTGACCTAAAAGAGAAAACTGACTATAAAAGAAGACTGTTTACAGCACCCTTTGTGGCAACACTGAGAACTTTACATGCACTTTCTGTTACGTATTGCGTTATAAACTACGGCCTGACCTATTTCAGAACACGATGCTAGAAATAAAGTTAGAATACCTAAAAGTGTTATATATTTGCATATTTCGAGCTAAACTCCATCAGGTCATCAGCTATTTTTCGATGTTTGTGGTTATTATTAACATATGTAGTCCACTAACAATGACAACTTTTTCGGAGCTGTGAAAGACTCAATAATTTTAAAGTAAACAAGACATCTAAAACTTTTGTACTATGTCTACACTACATTTTCGTCAACAACAAAAAATATGACGACTGCTTCAGTATCATGAGATGGCACTGACCTGAAGCCTTATCCTGAACCATGGCCATTTCAGTGCGACCCAGTAAGGGTACAGATTAGCCGTATTGATTCCTAACCATCCAACTGTTCCTTTAACTCCTCAGCATATGTCTATGTGTCCCATTTCACAAAGTATTACTGTTCCTGAACACCTTCATACTTCATACATAAGTGCTAGTGTGAACAAAGGTTGCTATAGTTGCTCATTAACCTGACAGTCACAATTCCCTGTCTCATTACATGTAGGATTGATCTGGATTTAAAAATGTCATCTAGGACAAAACATGCTCACTCATGTTTGTAAAATTGAAGGTGACTTTCACTTTTTGGCTTCTGCTAATAACAGAAATTTGCTCCAATTTGTTTCATAGAGTCTGACTCAGTTTTATTTCATCATCCACCATGGCAAAGATAGCATTAGCATAACATAGGAAAGAAATTAATGTGAATTTCCAATATACTCACCAAAAAAGTGTGAGCTCTCTGATAGGGGGAATGCATCACTGGGTGGGATCTGTAAAGGTCCCACCACATTGACGTCATGGCCCACCCACTCATTCATTCAGAAGCCTGTGTGTTAAGTCTTGGCATCCAAAGATCCCTCAGTCCAGGATGGAAGTGAATGATGGGGTTAATCTGGTTTCTTCAAGACAGTAACAAATGGAGGAAGTGGTTGCTTTACTTACAAATGGAGGCAGTTTTTATTGCAAATTAAGGTATTGACGCAATATAGTAAAACACGTCACTTAAATTGATTTAGATAGTGCTTCTAAAAGAAAAAAAAATCACTGATTGAAGTTAACTTGCGAAGTTTTATACTACATCATTCAGATTTCATTTAGATTTCCTTGAGATTAGGAGGACAAGGTCCTGAAGTCATATCAGAAATCTAGAACATAGTATTCTAACAAATGATTGTTTTTTCAACTGGAAATGCTACAGTTGATTGCAGTGACCTTTGCTCCAGTTTCAACTCTGGACTGTACAGTCTGGCACTGGATTTTATAATATCTGCTTTTTCCATGTTTCTTAATGCTAAACTACCTACCTTCTTATTTTGGATTATTCAAAATATTATGGTATCATTCCACAGTATTTCAGCTCAGATTTATTTTTCGTTGATACATCAGGGGCCTGATGTATCAACGTCTGCAATTTTCCATGCACAAATTGAGATTTATAAAAATAAACTAGGCGTAAATATGTGCGCACCGTACGGACACTCTAGACCAGGGATCCTCAAATCTGGCCCACGAGATCCACTTTCCTGCAGAGTTTAGCTCTAACCCTAATCAAACACACCTGAGCAAGCTAATCAATGTCTTCAGGATCATTAGAAAATCACAGGTAGGTGAGTTTGATCAGGGTTGGAGCTAAACTCTGCAGCGCATTGGCCCTCCAGGGCAAGATTTGAGGAACCCTGCTCTAGACCATGAGTACGCACTCTTTTACTGGAGGGAGCGAAATAAGGAAGCAAACTAAATGATTTTAAAGTCTGTTTAACATTTGACATACACGTTTAGATTAAAAGGACACTCTTAATAATGAAGTTAAGCACTGAAATTTAATAAAATTATTATCCAGAAATTACTAAATTTTCATATGAATTTAAACAGAAATAACAGTGGTTCCCAACCCTGGTCCTGGAGGCACCTCAACACTGCACATTTTGCATGTCTCTTTTCTCTGACACAAGGAATAATTTCAAACCTTGGAGTCTCTACTAATGAGCTGATGACCTGAATCAGGTGTGTTTGATTAAGGAGACATGCAAAACATGCAGTGTTGGGGTGCCTCCAGGACCAGGGTTGGGAACCGCTGCTCTAGAACCTCTGTTCACAGGTGTCGCGCACAGACAGTATCCTAATGGTAACCCCTTTTGTGCTCTTTCCGATATTGTGACAAACACCATATTTAAAAGATAGAATTTGAAGGAAACTGTAAGATATGCGCGTTTTATTTTCAAAATGTTTTGTTATTGACGCGGTGAGTCAGACAGCTATTTACAGTGCAAAAAAATAAGGCCCATCTCTTTCCACAAAAAAATAGGCTATAAACATTCTAAAACATATGTTTACCTTTTAGGCAAATTGCATAAATTAGAATAGTGATGTCTCAAAACGCATTTATAGTCTGTATCTCATATTTTCCTAACGTGTAGTAGGCTACCCTTAACTGCGTTAAACATGGTGTCACGTGGATGGAAATATGCATGGAAATGACATGCATATTAAAACTAGGCGTTGTAAGCCCCATATATGGCTATTTCGGGGAGGAGACGGGGTGGAGATTCATGTACGCACAATCTTCTGCTGACTGGGTATTACAAAGGGAATTTTTCGCAGGTTCTGGTGTACGCATGGCTTTATAAATCTGAAAACGTTTGTATGTACGCAAAATCTAGCTTTTGTGCGTACGCACACATTTAGGATGAAATCTACGTAAAGTTTTATACATGAGGCCCCTGGTCTTTATGTTTTTGACACTCCTTAGTTTAAGTTTCAAAAACGTTTTATTATCCTGACAGGTATGGAGGGAGCACGTCTACATTTTGTGTTCACCTATATGGCTAAAATGAAATCTAATATTACTGTAGATTACTTTTCAACAGTTTAACTACACTGGAACTTTAAATTAGGTTTTAATTACTTTAACTTTTAGCACAATGAAACAAGATTTTAATGCCTTTACTTCACAGCACTATTACTTTAAGAAACCATAAACTGAACACAGTGAACTCATCCAAGAAGTAAAACATGATGCATGTGAACTTGTTTTTCCTCATTAAAATACTCATGCCCTCATTAATGGTGTGTATAAATGAATAATTTTCAACAAAAACAGTATGATTAATTCATTTTCACATTATGCACTTATGGAAGATTAATTCTTAAAATATTGATATTAGCATGCCTACTTTTCATTTGAAACCGTATTCTAGCAATATTCTGTTGAAGGTAAAATATCAGCAACAGCAGCAATGCTCTTTTTCTTTCAACAGTGCAGTTTTATGATGTCCCCACCTTATGTGTAAATAATACAAGAGGAAACACTGGTTCTTTTAAGAAAAGTCTCATTATAGATATGATCAGTCTATTTTTAGAAATGTCATCGGACTATAGGACAAAACATGCTTATGCCTAGTTGTAAGTAAAGGTGTTCCACAGTTTCACTTTTTTGCTTCTGCTAAAAACAGAAATTCGCTTCCATTTGTTTTATAGTTTCTGACTCATAGTTTTATCACCCACATATATGAATCATTTTCGCATAATTCCTAAATGTAAGAAAAGATTTGTTCTTAAAAGTTCATAAATTAGTCCACAGCATCTGTCTCTTTTTCTGTTACTGAACACCTTCATACTTCCTACATAAGTGCTAGTGTGAACAAAGGTTGCTATATATGAATAATTTTCACATTATTCATGACAAAAACATCATTATTTATTCATTTTCAGTTTTTTATGCATTCAAGGAAGATTTATTTTTAAAAGTTGATCTTGGTATCAGTTTTAGCATATGTGCTCATGTTCAAAGCAATTCTAGCGACAGCAGCAATGCTCATTTTCTATCAACAGTGCCATTCCCAGCGTAAATAATACAAGAGGAAACACTGGTTCTTTTAAAAAAAGTCACAGCGGTGTGATTTAGGATATGTGAATGAGGCCATGGTGTTGCAAACTACCATGAAACCAGGCCTCAACCGTTAGCGATATTGATTGATACATCAGTCACAACAACCAGTTTCCCTCATAAAACTATAATAAATCCAGCCCATAATTTCCCATGAGCTTACATGCTAGTACACACGGAGGGTCTCCACAACATAGTGCCATTTCCAATCAATAAATCTGCACACTCGCCCCAATCACCCCAATCATCAAGTAATAGTAAGCTATAATAGATGATTTATTTTAGTAACAAGTATCAGAAATATAATTTTCTTACCTATTACTCTAACAGACGCTGCACGCTCCTGGGTCGTGTCTTGATATTTGAAGCCATCAGTATTTGGGAATAAGCATCAAGCTGATTCTATGTAGCAACTAGACAGAGTGGATGGGGTCATGGGGAAACGGGACAGTGGTTATTAATTAAACTATCTATCTGTTTCTCTTCATGAGTACTAGCAGTTCCTCCCTCTCCCATCAGCTTCAAACTTTGGCTGACAGGCTTACAAATGCAGCATTACCTCCTTAATAGCGAGAGATAACCAGTACAGCACACCCTTCTTCCCAACGCATTCCCCACAGATGCACACACACATACCCTAACACTCATGTAAACACAGTTATTACTCAATGATGCTAGTCTCTCATGTAATTTAAAGCGTTTGGATAGAAATACACCTGCTCTGTTTTAGCTCATCACTGGAAACTTTGATATCTGGTACTTGTCTTCGATAGTTTGGTTCAAGAATTATGCATAGCCTTTTGGTTATATTACATATAGTGGGATATCTATGTGCTTAATGTGGAGCTGAAGAGACCAGTAGTCTACTTCTGGGTCTGATGAATTGCCCAATAACCAATTACTGCAACTTGGCTCATGATGTTATAAACGGGGATGATGACACATTTTGCAACAAATGGCAGGCTGACATTAGTGGCAATTTCACGAATTAAAGGGATAGTTCACCCAAAAATGAAAATTTGGATGTTTATCTGCTTACCCCCAGGGCATCCAAGATGTAGGTGACTTTGTTTCTTCAGTAGAACACAAAAAAAGACACAAACAAAGATTTTTTAACTCAAACTGTTGCAGTCTGTCAGTCGTATAATGTAAGTGGATTGGAATCACGGCTTTGAGAGTCAAAAAATACATACACAAACAAAACCAAATTAAACCCTGCGGCTCGTGACGATACATAGATGTGTAAAGACACGAAACGATCGGTCTGTGCAAGAAACTGAACAGTATTTATATCGTTTTTTTTACCTCTGATGCACTGCAATGTCTTCGTCTTCTTCTTCTTCTTGCTTTATGGCGGATCGCAGACTTATAAGTGCATTACCGCCACCTATCTCTCAAATGGACCATTGACACTCTATCTACAATCTCAATTAGGAGTGTCAATGGTCCATTAGTAGTAATTTAGTAATACTTCATAATTGTCATTTATATATTATATTTCGCCATTTACTCCAACCAAGTTGCACAATCTTAATTATGAAAGTCGTGGCCTAATGGTTAGAGAGTCGGACTCGTAACCCAAAGGTTGCGGGTTCGAGTCTCCGTACCAGCAGGGATTGTAGGTGGGGGGTCCACCTTCAATACCACGACTGAGGTGCCCTTGAGCAAGGCACCAAACCCCCAACTGCTCCCTGGGCAGTGGGCAGCATAAATGGCTGCCCACTGCTCTGGGTATGTGTTCACAGTGTGTGTGTGTTCACTGCTTGTGTGTGCACTTTGGATGGGTTAAATGCAGAGCACAAATTCCAAGTATGGGTCACCATACTTGGCCACATGTCACTTCACTTAATTCTAATTATATTTTTTTGGGGAAAAATAGAACTGGCAATCCTAACATATTTTGCACATAATTTTTTGACAAAAATATATTTTATTTCGATGAAATAAAATGAAATATAAATATTTAGATGCAAAACCTAAACAAAATGAAAATTACAAATGTTGCCTTGGTGACTAACATAAAAATGTTTTTTTTTTTAAATAAAATTACTATTTGGAAATAGTGGAAAAACTCAAACTAAAGTAACAACCTAATTAGTAGTAGTAAAACAATAAAAAATAAAGTAATTAATTAATATGAAAAATAAATAAAACTCAAAAGCAATTTGATTAAACTAACAATTAAACTAAATTTAAACTGAAATATATACAAATAAAAACTAAAGTAAATTCAATATATTAAGAAACTATGATAGTAAATGATACTAATAATAACAACTCTGCTTCATGATTTCTTTTCCTACTTGAAAGCAAATTAATAGTAACATTTAAAAAATGTAATGAAATTGAACATTGCATGTTTTATTTAAATTTTTACAGAACCCCTACCATATCTTTCTCTAAAACACACCCATCAGTCAGTCAGTCAGTCAATCAATCAGTAGCCTAGTTTTATTTTGTTGAAGCAATTAATACAATACACTATGAAAATGTTTTTCAAAGTTGTAAATAAAGATGTTTAGAGTATGTTTTACAAGTAAATACTATTTCTAAATATTTTCTGCTTCAAATTTTCATGTTAAATTCAATGTTGCTTGCTGTTTCTTTGTAATTATTTGTGAAATCTTACTTGCAATTTCTAAGTGTACACCATTTTTTTTCTAGTGTACAAATGCAGAGATGCATGATATAATGTGTTCTCTATGCCATAACATTTAGATGAGTCACACCCCACTCATGAGATGTAATTTGACCAAAACGTGATGAAGACCAGCGTCTCGCTATAATTGAAAATGTATCTAAAAACAAGCTCTTAATCATTTACCGGCTGTTGCTCCATCCACAGAGGGCCTTTCTGAGTCAACAGACAGCACTCTGAAATAAACAAAACCTTTGCCATAGGCCGGCGGCTGTTTGTGGAGGGTGGGGGAGGTATGGATGGCCTTGTGAGAAGGACACATTCATGGCTCCATTAAAAAACTATTATCAAACACTTCAGCTATTTTCACACGACACTACAGTATGGGCGTTTTTAACAGGACGTCCATCTTTTATTTATGAAATGTGAAAGATGTTTAATATCATAGTGAGGTGTCCATGACTTAATCTTTCTGTGTGGTTTGATAAACCCAAGCCAAAGCAAACTAAAATGTCTGAAATTCTAGAATGTTCTCTGAAACATTCTGAGTAGTTACATGAAACATTGCATTTCAGAGAAGCATGGAGAGTAGCTATCACCCAAAGCCTCTTTTTGTTTGACATCTGGTAGTTAATCTCAAATAAAAAGTGCTTACCGTTTTAGAACCACACATCAAATCATAAAAGCTAGATATAGAGATAAGACCATCAAACAGTAGTACAAACCGACGAGAGGCTTCATATCAGCATGTTAAACATGAGCAGTCAAGGACTGTGGCACAAAAAATGCCATTACACACCATAACAAGGTCCACAACCTTGAACTTTCCCAAGATTTACCTAAAAAAGACCTGTTAACACGTAACACCCGGCCAACAAATCAAAAGATGGTGCACTGAATTCAAACATACATACGTTACTGGAACTAGAGATCCAAAAGGTCTGGAACTGTGAATGTGAAGGCTGAATAACAGCTTTATGCTTGATAATGATGGCACGGAAATTGCACATTTTATGGTGGCACTAACATTAAATGTTTTCTGTAATGTTCTATTCTAAAATGGATAAAATATCATTTGCATTAAGAGGATCGTTAAATACTTGTATAAAACATGGCAACCCAACAGGGTCATTTAGTGCAAGTAAAACTGCCAAAAGCTATTTTATTCCTTCAAATAAAGTGGAAATTAACAAATATTAATTTTTTTATATAATGAATTATCATTTTTTAAATGATATTTAATATTTAAATGGATAAACTTATACTTAACAAATGAAAATATTGCCTTGCCTGGCAACAATAGTTTAAACTAAAATAAAAAAAAAAAAAACAAACTGACTAAAACGTAAACACAAAATTAATTAGCCTAAATAGTACTCTACAAAACGAATGATAAAAAAATAAAAATGTCCAGCACAAACAAAATTACAAGCCGGTACCTAAAATTAAAACCTACAAGGAAAATATAAAAATACAGCTAATTCAAATATTAACAAAAACTAGTATAATATTAAAAAACTCCAGCCCATCAAGGCTGCTATCACACTCTTATTAGATAGATCGATAGATATATAGATAGATAGATAGAAATAGATAGATAGAAATAGTCAGATAGATATATAGATAGATAGATAGTCCCCAGTAAGTGCGGTAATTTTTTAATACAATGTATGTATGTATAATTCTATGTATAATGTAATTCTATGTATAATGTATGATTACTGATTTTGAATTTTTTATTTTAATTGATTTCACTTTTTTATGTAAAACCAGGCCAGTATTCTGTGAAAGTGTGTGTGTGTGTGTGTGTGTGTGTGTGTTTTGTGGTTGTGTGTGTGTGTGTGTGTGTGTGTGTGTGGGTGTGTGTGTGTGTGTGAAATGTGAATGTCCTGCCCCAGTAAAGAGATTTTAAAAATCTGTAATTTTTGTTGCCAAGTAATCTGGGTGGCCAGACTAATTTGTTGTACATTGTAAAATGCTGCTGTGAACATAAGAATAGTGATAATGTGAAGGATGTTTACTCCCACATGACAGAAACCAGGAGAGTTCTGTCAGCTCCCAACAAAGACAAAGTGAGCCAATTTAAGCATCCCAGCATAAACATGCATCTATTCTCTCTGAGAAAGAACATGTCGTGAGTCTGAAGTCTCGGTTACGTCTACTTCGATTTCATTTGTTCCGCACTCAACTCATTAATAGTGTAAGAGGCTATTTAAACAGAAGAGCAGCCGCTGCTGTAATCTAGTGTATGTGCCAAAGAGAATCAATTATGCATGCTATCTGAGCTATATTAAAACACTACTATGCCAGCAATATTTTTTATCACATATAATGTATAAGTAAAAGATCAATTGAAAGATTTTTTATTCTCCTCCAAATAAACATTTAAAGAGACATCAGTTACAGTGATGCATGGTAAAAGTCACATTTCCAACAATCATCTTGACATCCATTAAGCAATGAATGCTTTTGTGCATCAGGTACTTGTGGCAAAAAATAAAAAATAAAATAAAATCAGGCACATTGTGGATTGTTTCTTTTTTTATATCCATATTAAATTTTATAAGTACTAAAATGGTTAATTTCTACATATCAAAGCTCTTCCACCTACGCATATGTAAACGATAAATTGAACTATGAGTTATTAATGGTGGACATACTGCATTTTTCAAAGGCATTCCACTAAATACACATCCCTCTTCTGACCATTATTAACTTTTATGATAAAACAATATTTTCTGAGATGTGTTGAATTTAGCAAAGAGGTTTGTGGAGGCTGCACAACTACATGCAAGAAAAGCCATAGGGGCACAGAAAAATGTTTCTGACTCTTTAACCTGTTTATGCACTATACACCTGCTTTCTTTGCATAGCTGACAACAATCAAAACATAAAATCAAAAAGAACTGATGCATATTCTTCTGTCAGCCTTATAGTGCAGTAGATATAAAAAGACTTTGGAACAAAATTATGATTTAAAATTGAGTTCAACAACTCAACTGTCTACCTACAGTTGTCAAATGAACTACTCACAGATCATTCTCATGTGACTGTTCCTTCAGCTTCTACAGCAGGGTGAAATCATAAAGGAAGCCATCCAAAATATTTCTTCACAACTCAAATATACTGCTGTGTCAAATGTCAGGTGGAATGTTGTATTCCCAGGGTGGGTTACTTAAATAAATACTCCTACGCCTCAGGTCTCAGGCTTGGGCGTTTGGTGACCAAAATGTCATTGAAACTGATTCTGATATTCCCCATTTTCAGAATGATTTGATCCGTGATCTTCATCTGCTTGCATGGTCGTGCCTCTCTTCTTCTTCCAGCCTTGCTTGTGGCCTGCAGAGCTTTCTGTGGTTCCATAGGTCTTCTGCTTGGTGGCCAGGGCACTGTCGCTGTTGTGCTCGGTCTCATCAGCCAGCTCATCTTCCCCGATGATGCCGCATTTCTCGTCACTGGTGTTCTCAGGATCGGCCCAGTCCTGCTTCTCACCAGAGGCAAAGATGGCATAGAAGAGCACGCCAGTGTAATGCACCATGGAAGCAATCACAAAGACATGCTGCCACTCCAGGCGAGTCTGTTGAGAACATAGAAATGTAATGAGGATATACAATATATTTGTGAAAAACAAAAATGCACATTGAATTTGCTTATTTATCATTCAAGGGTTAATTTAAAGTTAAGTGTCTTGTTCCAAAGCAAAAGAGGTGAGGGCAAACTTGTTAGCTTTATAGTTTATGAATCACCATTTCTGGGGTTTTAACCTCCAAACCAAGGAAAAAATCTGGTTACTTTCCTTTCATTATATTATATATGATATAGATATTATGATTATATATATAAAACTCACTAAACTGTCCCATACTTGAACGTAGCCAGCTGTGTTACCTTAAAGAGATATTTCTAACCTTATTTTACCCATAAAACAGTATTTGTGATCTAGTGTGTGTGTTTTATATTAATATTATATATATATATAGAGGGTAATTAGTGATTAAAATAATTGTATTTTGGGATTATAGGCTTTAAACTTATAAGTGAAATTCTTCACTTTTTTGACTCAAAGATCCTCTTGTTCTAAACAATATCATAGGCGCCGTGAGATAGCTATTACAGCATTTATTTTTAATTTCAGAATTTTTCAAGATCTTCAATAAAACCGTTAAAAAGTTAAACATTATTGAGATGGGGGAAAAATAAATATTTTTAATTTATTTATTATATTATATTGTATTTGAAATAATTTTAATTTGCATCTTTTATATATCATAATAATCATTTCAATATACATAATGATATGTAATGCATAATAATTTATTAATTTGAATACTTTTGGCCATCTTGAGGCCCCATTAGAAGTGTGCTGAGGCCCCCTAGTTGAGCACCAATGCTATATATATTCATGTCATATTTTTGAATATCCAGGAATATTTACACACTTAAAAATTCCCCTTATCAAATATAAGGAAAATGACTTCATCATGAAAGAAGGAAGCTATTTCCGTGTGATTGTATCTCTTAGGTTAAAAAAATTCCTTGTGCATATAGTATTATGTTTTTCTATACACAAGCATAAGCAGATGAAGTTAAATACCTTGTGTTTGGTAAGTGCTCCGACAATGAGGGGGCACACCATTCCAGACAGGGTACCTACTCCATTAGAGATGCCCATAAGAATGCTGGCATAGCGAGGAGCTATGTCCAGATGGTTTACATTGAATCCTGTGTCAAAGAATAGAAATACATTTCACATATTTAGATGTACTTCTTCGGTGTAATTTTAGAAACTAATACTCCAGCTTCTAACATCAGGCACTTTCTACTTAGTTTTTTTATTACAACTGAGCAACCCGCATTATTGAAACTGGAGATGTGGCATAAGCACAAAGAAAGGTTAGAATCAAACAAAGCCAAATGACAGAGGATTATGTTGACTGACACTCTGATGACTGACACCTGTCTCATGCGTCACCTGATATCGCAAATCCACTGAAGCCCACTGCCAGGATGAGGAATGAGATGGCCACTGCACGTGTGTGTGAGAACCCAACCACCAGGAGCAACGTGGCCTCCATTCCAAAACCTGTGGATAATGGCAGAAGTTAGTCATCAGCTATCTTGCACACGACACAGCGTTCCAAAAAGACAAGTTCAACTTTAAAAATTCCTCTATAGACCTTTCGTTTTTTCCATTCCACTGCTCTGCGTATTGCATTTTTACAAAAATGTGTGAATGGCCCCTAAGGGTCACTCAACACTATGTCTTTGTAGTTATCTTTATTAATGTAAACAGGCCTTTAAAAGCAAGAACTCAACCAATGGTGTGAGCTTGGGACTTAGCCTACCTCCACAGTTCATAATTTTGCGCACGGTTGTAGTAGAGAGGATTTTCCGACTCCTCAGGAAGTCAGCCAGCTGGCCTCCTATCGGCACAATGATCGTCATCACCAAGTGTGGCACCGCTGACAGAATGCCCACCTGAAACAGCCCAACATCATGTAGTTAGCCTATTTCTAGAGTGAATTGTGGTTGTTAAATTAACAGAGGATTCTGTAACTTTAAATCACATAACAGCCCACCTTGCTGATGGGGAACCCAAAGACCTCTTCAAAGTAAGCTGGCTGACTAATGAGCAGGAGGTAAAAGGTCCAGCTACGGCAGAAGTTTGCCACAATGATTGCGTAGACAGGCATAGATGTGAAGAATTCACGCCAAGGAGTTTTAAATTTCTGCAAAGAGAGAAAAAAAGCAGTTTTTACAAAAGTAGTTTAGGATATTACATTGTCAATCTTAAGAATTAAATATGAATATATATATATACAAGTATATATATATATATAATATAAAAGTTTTACAGTTTATTATACCAAATGCAGAAAGAATACTTTTGGACTACCCAGTAAACTCATTAAATTGGCTCCTTCCCCAATAGAGGTCTCAATGTATGCCCTTTCTTCCTCACTGATGGTGGGATGGATTGCTGGACTGTTATAAGCCAGCAGAAGCCAGAAAATATACCATATTATGCCAAACACACCTGGATATAAGCACAGAACCACACTTTAACACTGCATCTCTGAAATGTAACATCCAAATAAACACATTACAGTGGACATCAAGGTTTCACTAAATGCGTATATTTATGACTCATAGATTTACTACTTTTTGCATCTATTCACAGTACTCACTCTGTATTTATATCATGTTAACTGTTTACTCATTAAAAGTAATGTTCTTATTGCATCCTGTGGGTACCATAAAGAATTATCCCTCATAACTTGTTTTAATTTAACTCCATTTCTTATAAGGTTCTTTAGATTATTAAAATGTTTTTTTTTTTTAAAGAGAAGTTCTTTGAGGATTCCTAATTGTTCTTTATTTCATTTGTTGCAAACCCCCGTAAACCTTTATTAAATTCCATTCAGTTTCATTCTATTTAGTGAATTAAGCTTGATTTGATATCAGTCGTTCAAAGTGATCCACGGGTATTTAAATGATTAGCGTCGGGCAATGAATAATCGCGATTAATCACATCCAAAATAAAGTTTTTGGTTTCATATGTGTGTGTACTGTGTATATTCATTGTGTCTATATAAATACACACACATGCATTATATATTTCAAAAAATATTTTAGGTTTATATATTAAATATATTTATATAATATAAATTATATGAATATAAATATAAACGTAAATATTTTCAAAATCTATACTGTATGTTTGTGCCTTTATATATACATAATAAATAAACACGGTACACATATATTATGTAAACAAAAACATTTATTTTGGATGTGATTAATCGCGATTAATCATTGTCCAGCGCTAATATGAATGTAAATTATTTTGATTGATTAAAGTCTGACAGATGTGTCATAAAGTGCAAATCAGTTAATAAATGTCATCACTCAGATTTTCATTTTCAATGTCATTTTTTACCAAAACATTTCAAAAGGCTTACCCTAAACTCACCATATATATAGAAGACAGAGGGCCAGCCTACATACTGCACTAATATTCCAGCCAGTGGCATGGCTATCACAGCTCCTGCATAAGATCCTGTCAAGCAGAACACACACACACAAAGGCGTAATTAAGAAAGTTAAATTAAGAGAGAGGGCATTAATCAACCTGCAATCATCCCTTCACATGACAGTTCATTAATTTGAAGCCATTGCGGGGGTTGCCTCATAACTACCAGAGGAAAACTGGCATGATTGGTTTGGTTCAGCTTTGAGAGAGCAGAATTTGTTTTGTTCATTTTAATGTAGTAACTTCTAAATTTACCTTCAGATTTTCATATATTTGGAGGACTTTTTTAAGGAATGGTTCATCCAAAAATGATGATTCTGTCATTACTCAAGTTGTCAAGCTATAAGAACTTTTTAAGCAATAAATGCCAATGCCAGGATTCAAGTCCTTCATCAAACTCTGCTCAGTTACATATGCAACAACTCCAGACCTCAGCGCAACACGTGCCTCTGCCTGAAGGACAGGCTGGCAGCTGCAGGAAATGAGATTTTAATGAAAAGGTGTCTTAATGTATATTTTATTGATGCACTTATAAACCTTCCTGCTTGGCGTAGGAAAGGATTCTCACGTGAGCTTTTGAACACAGGAGAGGGTGCTGCTTCGTTTGTGTCAACATACAGAAGGTGAAGCTGTGTGCAGACCATCTTCATTTAGTGGTCATGTCAAGAGCTGTTTGGAGCACAGGTTGTCATGGCACCTGTTTGTTGTGAAAGACGGCTGTTTTAATGCATTTGAGGTGTAATGAGCATTGGAATATAGACCCAGAGTCGACTGGTCAGCTGGACTGTGAGCATGATTTTTGAGCATCTGTCTTGAGTGTTTACTTCTCGTGCAGATGCAGATACAGACACATTTGTATAACAGGAACATTAAATTTGGTATTTAAAAAAGGCAGAGAGTGATGAACATCAGAACAGTAAAACAGAGGAAACATTTGGACGTTTTTCAGTCATTTTCTGCACGTTATATCCTGACACCAGAAGGTGTCCACATGTCTTTATGAGTGAGTCATTGAATCATTCATTCAAATGATTTATAAAACATTGATAAATTCAATAAGTAAACAAATGAACAAGCTAAATTCGGAACCGCATTCTACTCTTACTATTCCTGCTATAGAAATACATCATAAAATGGTAAGAGCTAGTATGTGGTTGCGAATTCAGCAAGTGATTCTATGTGAGTAACTCATTGAATCATTCACTCAAACCATTCGTTCAAATATTGATTCATTCAAGAACAAAACACCTCGATGTGTTCTGTTACATTAAGTGTCTCCTGACAGTTTCAATAAAATATTCTCTCACAAACCTACTCACCACAGAACGAGGTAGTAGCCAGACGACTTCTTTCCAGTGGAGGAGCCCATTTGCTCCACATCCCATGGCAGGCTGGATATGTGACACCCTGTGAACATTATGCACGGTTAGTATGCTTTCTTTCTTTCTTTCTTTCTTTCTTTCTTTCATCAAAATGGGCAATTCTACTGACCGATTAATACTTAAAGGAACAGTTCACCCATATAATGATGTCATGAATAATGAATCATAACTTAAATTTCAGTCGTCACTCAAAAACTATGTATGGCTTTAAACGATAGCCTAGTACAGAGGTTCTCAAACCTCTCCATGAAGTACCCCCAGCACTGCACATTTTGTATGTCTCCCTATATCTGACACACCCACTTCACATACAAAATGTGCAGGCCTAGTATATACTTCACGACTACTTTTATGGTGCTTTTAATAGTATTTGGAGGTTGAATATCAGCATTCACTTGAAAACAAAGATGGTGTAAACATTTTGTGTTCCAGAAATGAAACAAAACAAAAACAAACAAGAAAAGTCTATGTGATAATTTGGAATGACATGAGGGTGAGTAAATATTGACAGAATTGTCATTTTTGAATGTATTACTGCTTTAAATACACTGATCAATAGCATACCATTTAAAATGAATATGTAATGTGTTTACATATGTTATGTTTACATATGTAACGCATACATGTCATGTGTAAATTAATAATAAAAAGTAAATATTTTATGACGTGTTTAAAGATGAGGTCACTGGGGGCCACTCACCTCCACCAGTCCTTGTAAGATTCGCACAAACATGACACAGCCATAGTGGGCCCTGGCAGCTGATGGAATAAACATGTTTAGCACTGACGTCAAGAAAATGGCTGCTCCAAACACCCTGAGAATAATTCAGAGATATTTAGTAATGTTAGTTAATGGATTCAGTCAAAATTAAGCCATATAAAAACATAATGTGGCCTTAAATAATGTAGATTTATATAAATAATGTTTTGTGGAAAAGCACACAGTGAGGAGGATAAGTACCTAATTCCATAATGTTATCTGAATAACTGAATTGAATAACTCTATCATCAGTCATGAAATTCTGAAAGACATTAATCATAAAATCTGTTTCTTCTTGACATCATATAAAGTGATGAGTTAGTGACACCTAGAGAGTAATTTTGTAACTTGATACTGTAATGAGGATTTCATATCACAAAATAATATCAAAATGCATTAGAAATGCACTGAATTTAGTTTGAAGCGCGAGTGCAACCATCATTGTCAATGAATATTAGAGTAATAATTTAATATTTTTAGTTTTAGTCTGGATCTTTATGTATTTCATTAAGACATGATCAAAGGAAAACATTTAAACTCTCTCTATATATACTCTAATATTTATAAAAAAAATATAAAAACTTTAAAAAGGCAACATTTATCAATTTCCGTTAGTTTAACTTGATGTACTAAATAACTAAAACAAAAATAAAAATGAGACAAATTAGGTAGTCTATAAAAATGACTAAAACTAAAAAAACTAATAATAAAATATTAATAAAAGCTATAAAAGTATCTCAAAGATTCTAAAATAGCATTGGTACAGCTTTTAATTAGCATCTACAGGGGCCTAGTTCCAACCTACTATCTGTATATGCAGAGTGATTGGATATCCCAAAAAAACTTGATTGTAGGGGGGGGGGGGTTGGTGGATCTGATCAAATTATGAAATTTTTACCTTCAAAATTTTGGCAAACTAATTACCAAAGACCTTTTTTTCCCCATTCAAAATCCACTTTGCAGAAAACCCATCAGTTTGAATAGGCATGATGCTAGCTGACGCATCATCACTGGATCAAACAGAAGAGAGTCATTTTGGTTCATTCAGTTGTCCTTTATCTCCATTTATCTCCATCGCTTTTTTTTCCCCAAAACAGTGTGTAAGTGACATTTGTAATATTCCAGTGGCTGATGTTTCAGCAAGAGATCTACTGCTGGATCTTTCATTATTAACTCTGTCAGCCACATGTCTTCTTTTCCTGAGGCTTTTATTACAAGACCACTATCGGCCCCTCTAATCAACACACAGCACAAATTTAACCCTCGCAGCCTTGACCACTGCACTCGTGTGGTCCCTTGGGTCTTCAGACACCTTTCAACACTGAATGTAATATGAGAGTTGTATTATGGAACAAACGTCTGTCTTCCAAACGTGGCGTGGAGGCCCGTGCGTCAAGATGAGGCTCACCTGTTAGCTGCTAGCTTATTGGAGATGAAACCTCCAGGGATTTGAGTGACAATGTAGCCCCAAAAAAAAGAGCCGTGTATCAATCCCACTGTCTCTGGATCCCAATTAAACTGAGCTGGCTGAAGAAGACAAGCATAGAGGATACCACTAGTTAGCTTTTATAATTAATACATTTAAAAAAAAAAAAGAATAGTAATAAAATACAAAAAACTTTTGTATGCACATTTCTGTGTATGATATAAAAATTAGTAATCGTAAGACATTCATAGTAAAATTACCTCTGTGTGTGTGTGTGTGAGTCATGTCTTCCTATTAAAATTTCTTATGATAGGAAATTACAGGAAATTGTGGCAGCCAACTACCTAAAAAGTCACTAATGAGAATTCAAGCCAGGAAAAAAAGATGATCGGTCCTTTGAACTTGATAGAGTTCAAAAAGTCAACGGCTATCTAGACCTTTTTTTTTTTAACAAAGACCCCTGAATATGATTGCTAGGGACCCACTCTTTAAAAATATGTAAATTTCATGTGTATAAATTATATATATAATATATATATATATATATATATGACTACTTATTAATTAGACCCATTTACTGTTTGAGAAAAAATATTAGCATGATCCAATTAAGCAATAGAATACAATATTATCTGTAAAATTTTACTTGTATTAAGTTACATTGACTTTGTTGTGTGTGTGTGTGTGTGTGTGTGTGTGTGTGGTGTGTGTTAGAAAATCCAACACTATATATAAGTTTTTATTTTTGTTATTTATGATTATGGTTTTTTATTACTGATAAAAGCAGAGTTGTCAATAGAAAATTTTTATAAATAAAGATAAGATATAAGATAATGTTAAATTTGGTAAGTGTGGTAAAATTGTATTTACTTGCTTACTATGTACTTACTTACTCACCCTTATCTTATTCCATGACATTCATTAACTTCCATAGTATTTTTTGTTCCATACTATGTAAATCAGTGGCTACCAGCAACAGTTTGGTGACCAACATTCTTCAAAATATATTTTTTTGTGTTCACAGGACAAAGAAATTCATACATGTTTGGAACAAAATGAGGGTGAGTAAATGATGACAAAACTTTCATTTTTGGATGAACTATCCTTTTATCTAAAAGTTCCCTTGTTCTAACTTAAAGGTAATTTGGTATTTTCAGTTTATATGTTCCTAGTTTCACCTGCATGACTGCAGTCCCGTTGATGTAGACAGTGTTGTTGTTAACCATTTCTACAATGGCTACACCGAGGTTGCAGCGGATGCCAAACGAGATGCAAAAGCCAAGTCCGCTGAGGATGGCGATGATGTAACGTTTGGGGAGGCCAAAGCAGCCACAATCAAAAAAGGGTGGGCTGTGTTTAGGGGCTGCCACTGGCCGACCATCTTCTGTCAGCTCAATGTTGTCCTCTTCAGCCGCATTAGAACCATCGATCTTCCTACCGTAGGATATAAAATGGTTTAGAAATAGTCATGGCTTGCAGTAGACAAAAAGATAAAAAATTAAATTATATCACTCCATAATTGATGAATAAACCAAAACGGGTCCTCTTTTTGGATTGCAAATGTAGCTTTAGCTGATCAGATTCAACTCAGTGCTGTTCGAAAGTGATATACCCATATTTATGAGTGATGTACTGATGGACTGGGAGTTGGAGGGGGCCAGCAAGGGTTGCCAGAGTGTGGCGTTGAAAAGGTCACATTGCGTTTGGTGCTCCCTCCATCTCGCCCGCATGCACCTGTTCCATTACTGAACCTGCATCTTTCCTCTCATCCTCCACCTCACAGGAATTACTTTCATCTGTCTATTTTGAAATGCACACCTGAGTTCTTCTATACACAGAGGAAGGAGTTCACTAAAAGCTGGACACTGGAGGATTGTGAATGGAGGATCAAGAAGCATCATTTCAAGAGTCTGTTCCTGATGTTTGTGAAGCATTGTTATTGCACATAAGCCACTTTAAGGTGAAGTATTGCTCTGGTACACTCTCGAAATGGATCACATGCATTTTTTTCTATTGTGAACAATACATACACGTATTCAGATCAGAATTGTTGCCATACGTTGTTTTGTTTTTCCATATCATATCTTTTGTTTTAAATGAATTCTAAACTCTCTAGATACTTCTTATCATTTTGATTTTAGTGACAGCATGAGACCGTATAGATTTTTTAAATTGTCATAAGATTCAATTTTTTTTTAATAAAAGTCAAATATAATGACGTAGATGTGGAGAAAATTGGCCAGAAAAGGACAGTATCACCTCTTAACAACATAACAGCTTTTACATTATAATCATCCAGCCAAGGCAATATATTATTCAATATACTTTACCACAAGTAAAGTAAAAATAAGAAGGAAAAAAAAGGAAAATATTTAGATGTCATTCTATCTGAGCATAGCATTGCATCTCAATTAAAGTCTGTGGCAAACAGCCAAAACCCTTACTAAATTTCAGTACATTTTCAAAAGCAGGTACTCTACTAGATATTGTTGTCATTGCTATTGTAATTAATTATATTAATAAAAAATATTTGTATATTTGTTGTTTTGGAAATGGCATTGCTCTTGAGCACTTATTATAATGCTCTACTTTGTCTTATTAATTAAATCATGGTGTATTTTATGCATGCTTAGTTTAAACACAAATCTGCATGAAATTCTGCTAAATTAAGCAATTTTAAAAGTAGGGATTAAAATAAATATGCATGACTTTAGTGTGCACCCATATATTAATTTTCCCCTCCATATTGTGTAGTTCTAGTTCTACAAGTTCTAAGAGATTTCCTGGCAATATTACACAGACGGGAAATTATGTACATTATCTCACATATAAAGCTGTCTAACGTGCAAGAAATATGTGACATGTATTTCGCTCTAATGTGAAATCTTCAGGTTTCTAATCTCTTCAAATATACTAGATATTAAATATGTATGGAAACACCTAGAAAACTGGCTAACATTTAAATTACTGGCCAAGATACAAAGTGAATATGTTATGTTTTTGCATAATAATGTAGTGATATTTCTAGATGCCCTGACAAGCAAAGATATCCTGTGGCAACATTTTGATATGAATATTTATAAGAATGTACTTAAGAATTTAAGATTTACTTTCTTTGAGAAACAATTTGCAATGTAGGAATACTCAGAAAACTGTTTTTCAAACATTAAAACATATTTTTTAATACAATTATACTACCAACATCCCTCATCACAAATCTTTGAAAACATAATATAGTTCTATAATGCATAGTTGTATATATTATAGTCCTGTATAGTTACACTATGTACTTTATTGCCATTTTTTCAATTATATATTTTTATGGAATATGATTGTTTTATCTCAGAAATCAGCTGCTCAATACATTTTAAGTTGATTTCTCAATTCTAAATTCTAAATCCCTTCCCATAATTGAATTTAATTCAATACCAAAAGCCTGATGCAGTATATATAAGCAAGCAATCTTCTCATATCTTCCTCTCAGTGCTTAGACTTCAATTCAACTGCCTTCACACTTACTTCTGCAGGTTCCCCAGAGAGTCACCCACACTGTTCTTCAACTCCTCCTTCCCCGGTTTGAGCTTCTCCTTTAGACCCGCAAACCCCCCCAATGGCATTTCTCCTTCCCTTGCTCTTCTGTCCCTCAAACACTTGTCTTCTCACACTTCTGCTCTTGCAGAAAAAAAGAGCAGGATATCCACTAGACGCTGGTGCACATCCTCTCCTGTGCTGGACTGAGATGGTCTAGGTGTGCTGGAGGGGAGGAGGAGAGATGCTGAGCCAGAGACGGAACAGAGAGAAAGAAGAGGAGGGACTTTGGTTTGGATGGTCTGGGTACAATCCTTCATGCGGTTTGGGCTAAGAGCATCCAGAAACGGGGTAAATCAGGGTGTCTTCGGGTCAATGTATCGGCATTGTGAATGTTATGTTGGCATACATCAATAATGGAAACTCCGGCATTCTCCTCAGCTCCCTCACAGACAGTGACAGAAGATGCCGAACACCTGCCTCTTCTCCAACCCCTCCCTTCTTGGTCTTGCCCATACGAAAGCAGGCCAAAAAGAGTGACTAGCAGAGCTCATTAAATATTGACCATGAAGTCAAGAATCGCAGGCTCGGGGTTGTATAATACGAGCAGGTGTAACAAGACACTGCGTCCTCTAGTCCCAGTTTAACCCTTATCCCGAGAAACAGTTCCAGGGGTTCATGGGTCAAATGTATCAACGTCAACAACCAAACACTGATATAAAGGTTCAAACTGTGATGGCCGTTGCACTGTAGTTGATGCACAAAAATCACATATGCAATCTAATTCTATTGCTTCTGTAAGTGAAGGGCTGTACCTTTTTTATGCAATAATCATCAAAAATGTAGTGTGCTTTAAAAATTCAGATATTGAGGTCTAAAAAATTAATTGGGAGTCTGCACGGCTCTCAGGCTGTGTTTCACTGATGCTTGTTTTAGGAGCCTCAATAGTCTGTTTTCCATGAGTAAAATCTGAAGCTTCCTCACTGAAGGTCTGCCATTCAATGCAAAGGTCATAAATAACTGAGAAACAGGGATTTACTATTTTCCACAATCAAAATGAACATATGCATTCATGCAAATGAAGGTTCTTTATCTACAAAATGTGAACCAAAACAATAATAAAAATAAAAATAAATACATACAGTATAATAAAAAAATAAGTGTGCACAGGAAAATCTTCAATGTAAAAGTCTTGGTCTGCAGGTCTGAACTCTACACTGTGGTGTTGGTTTAACACCTGCAATTTTAATGTACAGTGCAGATTATAGTGGAAAAATAACTGCCCACTTATATTGCACACACCCGTTTTCAGCAAACCATATTTTTTTACACATACTGACCTGAACACACTGTCATGAAGGTTTTAACAGATTTGATTGTTTTCTCTTTACATGACAACAAAACAGGTTGACAGATTGACTTTGGTTTGGCAAAGTTTTTACATTTTTCTTTAATTTTAGTAATATTTTAGAACAAAACTGTACATTTGCTTTTATTCCTAAACATTCCTAAAAATATGTATCCATTAATGATAAAAGGTTATGTTTATTACATATGCCAACGTTTCTTTTTTCGTTTTTTTAGAGAGAGATTTAAGCCTTGTAATAAATGTTTCTTTAATCTCTGTAAAATTACACAACTCTTATTTTGTGTTCGCTGATTCTTTCATGAGCAAAGAGGTTTCCAAGTCATTTTTTGAATCTGTTGATTAATTTTAATGTATTTACGAAAAAGTGCCACATCACTGAAGTTATTTATTTGATATTAATAGTATAGTGTATCTTGAAAGCAGACTCTGGTCCAAGGCACTTTCTGTTTTAAAGAATAGAGTGACATCTAGTGGTTCACAGGAGCCAATGTGCAGCTGCCAAGCCAATTTTTGCTCAAATTATGTCAGTACTTTTTTTTAATAACTACTTGGTTGTAGAACTATGCCTTTATCTATTACCCTATCCTTACACTATATCCATAAATAGAAACAATATCTCTTTTCAAATCTTTGCTGCCCAGTTCAACAACTTGTCTTCCTCTGTGCTGATGCATCGTACATGTCAAATGTATGGACTTTTTGAAGCGGTGGTCACATTAAGTATTCATTTGCATCATTGAACTATGACTCTTGTGTTCTGTATGCAATATGCTCAATTAATGTCTCAATTTCCACAATTTTGGCTTATGGTTTTATGATTCTCAGGGTTTATGATTCTCCAAGCCATACAATCAATATAACGGCTTTTAAAATCATCATCATCATCATCATCATCATCATCATCATAGAGAAATAAGGGAAGCGGAGCAAAGTTATATCCAATACATTTCTATGATTTTCCTAGAACTGGAAATAATAATTTTAAAAGTCACTGAAGCTTATGTTTTCAAAGAAATATTGTGCTAATAATAAAACATTGCTATTTTTTTTTAAGGAGTTACGTTTGTGGGTATGTGTGTTGCTATAATAAAGTCAGTTGCAGCTACATACGAGATCAGATCACCTGCGTTTATTTTCAGGGATCAATAGAGGGAAATAAAAATGATTAAAATGTGCATCTCTTGTCCACTAGCTGGCGCGAGCGTCTGTTTTTTCTTTCAGAGTTGGTTACTCAATCGTTTCAATGCACACATAAGTGTGAAAGTTGTAATCAGGCCAGAAGAAGAGTTTTTGGTTTCAACCATCAAAAAACAATGCAAAAAGACACATTCATAAAATGAATCCATGGACTTTATCAAATACAATACAAACGACACAGCATCTTTAGATCACAGTGATGATTCAAGTCAATATATAAACAAAGTCTTTATTTATTTTTTCATATGAGAAAAACAAAAACATGACATATACAATAGTTTCCATAAGCAAAATTAACGAAAATGCCATTGCATATAAAGGGCGCTATTGTTATTTATAGCCTAGAGCAATAGGCCTACTCCATTTTATTTATTATTTCAAAGGTATTATCATTAAATTAATAAAACCAAGGATGACCTACTAATTCAGTTTAGTCTGTTACAACATGAAAGAGTAGCCTAAATGTCTAACTGACAAGCTTATTCAAAAATCATATTTCGGCTACCAGTAAAATTTGTTTCATTTGTACAATATGATGAGTCTACTCAAAATGAACAGGTAAAATTGATTGCCACAACGGATAAAATAAAATAGGCCCAAGTAAAATTCATACACGAAATATAAAATGTGGTGGTTTTTTGTTATGCTTTGTAAGCTACCTGACACTAATTTACACAGTTTAGGTAGGCTGTAAGTAGGCTATTTCTAAACTATTTGATTTTTTTTTTTTTCAGACAAATAGGGAGTTTGTCAAGAATGTTCAGATTAAATATAGGATCAAATATTTTGACACTTTTAAACAAACCGAATAGATATAGTTTTTGGTCTGCTTTTTTGTAATATCATTTTCTTACCCCAACAAATCATCAATATGTTACTTACGTACATTCAGCCTCAAAATAACAGACAGTTCTAGTCTAAATATATATATGATGGTGCAAGAACGGAATGCGATATATGGTCGAATTACATTGCAGCAATCGAAAAGATGACTGACCGGCACTCGTTCAGTACCGCATACCGCCATCGCATCCGACCGTGACCGCATTTTTCTCGGCTTGCATAACATATCGCGTGACTTACTAGGTTAGTAACGTGAGGGAACGGACAGCAGAGAAGGCGGTGTTGATGATGGTAGGAGGAGATTGTGCGTCGTCTTCCGCGTTTCCCCGGATTTCAACCACTGTCCTGATTCCATCGTGTCCTCTCCTTGCACGTTTTTACGCTCGGCCCACCCTCCCAATTGAGTTAGTTGTAAAGAAAAAAATTCAATCAATTACAGGCCTCGCCGTCCCCCCCTCCGCCTTCACCTCTCCTCTTTCTCTCCCCCCCTTGCAAATAACTACCACCGCCTTCGTTCTCCACATGAAGCATCGGAGTACTGGGCCCCGGCGTACCGGCTCCAGCCATGTCGGCGAGGAATACAGCGGCTGGCGGCGATGACGGAACGACGGGGGAAAAGCCAGGTAACTCGCCGCTTAAAACAATACAAGTTAGTTCACCCTAGCCGGGTCCGCTTGAAGCGGAGAGAGTTGGTGTAGATTGCGCTGAGTGCCGGGCGGAGGAGAGGGAGCTCTCGGTGTTCCCCGCTGATTGGTTTGCACACTCGCGTTCGCAGCGAAACTAGGTCAGTAGTTCAGTAGAGCGAACTGAAGCAAACCCGAGCAGAGGCTCGTCGGAACTGCTCACCTTGCCACATTTCGGGCTTTAACGCAGCTTCTTACCACATGTTCTGGTTTTAATGTGACTGATATTCACGTTTTTAACATGTAGTATGTTGTGCTGTAGTTATTTTGCGAGGCCTTTGGCAGATTGGCTGCCGTCACATTCAGTCAGCTGTGGCTATGCTAGTTCTTTAAGTTAAGAGGTCATATGATGCTTTTTTAAAGATCATTATTTTGTGTATTTGGTGTAACAGAATATGTTGACATGCTTTAATGTTCAAAAAACACATTATTTTTTAAATACTGTACATTATTGTAGGTCTTCTATGCCCCGCCTCTCTCAAACGCTTCGTTTTCTACAAAGTCCCTCCTTTCCGACAAGCGCAGTCTGCTCTGATTGGCCAGCTGACCCAGTGCATTGTGATTGGCCGAACACCGCAAGCACTCGTCGGAAATGTAACGCCCTTACCATAATCGCGAGCTACAGCTTTCAAAATAAATGTAAAGACAGAGCCCGAAAGGGGAACAAAGTCACGTGACAGACACAGTGATGAAACTGGTATGTGTTTGCAGTACACAGCCATGGTTAAGACACCGACTCCACTGTGATGTGACCCCCCAACCACCCCCCCCCCCCCCCCCCCCCGCCCGTCGCGCGCGCGCAGCGCACGTCACACGCACTACACACACGATGCGCAAAACTCCTCATTTGAACAGTCAATAGCAAATACTTAAACTAATAACAAAACAGTAGCTGATTTCAGAGGCGCCAGATTGTCATAGCAAAGTCAGAAACACCTCCTCTCCTAGGCTCACGAAACGGTAGTCCATAAAATGCATTGCTGTTCTGTTGTAAATAATCTTAAAGATTCCTAAATGCATCAACTTTCTGAAGGCCAAATTAAAGTGCTTTTGCTTTCGCCTAGAACACACAGCGTCTCTCTGACATGCTGTTTCAACACTAACTGTGGTTACTGAAACCACGCCTTCTTTCTTTGCATGCACATTTGGGCCGCATTATGCAAATATTTCCACATAGTGAGGTAGATATGTGGGGGCGTGTTAGAACGAGCCGCTTTAGGTAGGCGTGGCTGACTCTTAAATTTAATAAAGAATATCTCTTTGGGTTTGATAATTCAGTCTTTTCCACTTTAGGGATCTTATCTATGCACAAACAGCTTGTAACACTCCAAAGAGAAAGGAAAACTTGAAATCGCATCATATGACCCCTTTTTAAGTTAAATGGTTTGGTTGTTCCGGTTGCGTATAACGGTAAATGTCTTAATGTGTGTATTTGCATGCTACTGTCCATTTTTTTATTTTCTGTGTTTTCGGAAACTTTGTATCTTTCATATGGCATACTTTTTTTTTTTTTAATATGTATTTTCCTAACCTCCACCGATGGTCATAATAAAATAATCTGACTTTGTCCGAAAAATGTTAAATCGATGATTTAGCCTATTGTGTTTACATTTGTGTATAACGGTGGAAATTATATAGAACTGTTCTGTTTGCGATTCATCTTTTGGTTGTTCCGCCACGTGCCACCCTTTATTTTTGTGGGGAAAAAAATATATAGAAATGTATTGCCCTCAGCTTTGTGTTGTTCAACACAAAAAAGCAGAAAATAATCTTTACAATTGTAGTGTATTGACTATTTAAAAGGAGGCATAAATGCTATTGGCCATAACTGTATATTGTATAAAACAGTAAACAAACTGAAAATGTGATTTAAGATGTTTAATCAACTGATTGACTACCACAACTCCTGATGTGTGTCTTTAACACATTGCCATATGGCCAACTATTCAGAACAGTTTTTGGTTTATTTTAAGTACTTCATTTGCGATTTCAGTAAACAAGTCAAATTAATTCATTAGTAATCCGACTGATTGAATCATAAGTGCTTTGATTCGGTTCACAAGAGTCATTCATTCGTAAATCATATGTTTTTAATTCTCAGCTATAAGTGTGTAGAAAACTATAATACTGGCTTTTGATGAATCATCTTTTATTTATTTGATTCTTTAATATATGGTTTCATAGACTACATAAGCCCCAAAGAAACGTTCTTACTCTATTGTTCTGCTTCAGAAAGTTTATTCTATGTATTTGTTTTACTGTACGTACTGTGGGAAAAGTCACTTTTTTTGAATATTTGTTCAATATTGGGTTTTGGAGGTCACAAATACACTGTCTAGTAGAGAAGCCTTTCCCTTAGTGAATTCACTCTCATTTTTAATGAGTGAAACTGCCTCCTGTGACGTAAATGTGAATCATTAGCATTGTAAGGTCATAGTGCTGCCTGATCTAGTCTGCTTTCTTGTAACGTGATGGTTGTGTAATATGTAGGTCAAACTCGGCACACTTGTAGGCCAGAGCTGTGATGCCCTCCTCTTCCTCAGGCGTTGCTTTCTCTCTTCAGCCTAACTCAGTCAGTGAACCTTTGCATAACTAGGCTATGAACAATCTGAAACAAAGCTGTTTAATGTAATAGGGCACTTGTGCTTTTAATTCTCACTAAAGTGTAACCTAAATCTGCTGTCAGTTTGGTTCCTCTCGTGACAGACTCCCCCTCCCTTCCCCAATACTGAAAAACGTGACTGGGATTTAGGGTCTCATCTGGAAAGTATGTCTCTTAGGTAACTGGTCTTTTGAGTTACATATTCCAGTCATTTCGGTGATAGGTGTTTTTTCAGGTCAATTATTTACTATCCTACGCTTCTGGTAAATTCTGGCAAAGCTGATAAATAAAATGCACTTGTCCTGGTAAATTGTCTGTGGGAATTATGTGTAGGGGGGAAAAGACAGCATTGTATATTAATACCTTCTTCGTTTATTTATTATTATAATGTGAGTCTTCCCTGAGTGATATTAATATACGTATGATTATAAAGGTCATTAAAAAGTGCGATGCAAAATAGAATGAATGAGCTGATTCTATTCCTACATTTTCATTTTGAAAGCCTTGTCAATATTTTATTGATTTTTTTTATTGAATTTCCTCAAAATCATTCCTTATCCTTAACGGCTATATTATATTTATTAGATTAAGATTATATTACATTATAGGACATTATATTATACCTTCATGTGCGACACCACATGCGGAGAAGCCATATATTATCTTGTCATTAATTATATTTAATATTATATCATGTTATATTTTATTTATTAAGTATTTATAATGTTATTTTGCATTTTTCATTACATATTGCATCGCTTTGCACTCCTGTAATTTTTTTTAAATATGGTTTAAACGTATTAAACACTCTTTCTATATTAATATCATATGGCACATATATACACAGTGTAACTACATGTATTAAACTCATTTAAATGTTAGTATATCCATTACTTTCAAAAAGTATTTAATCTTCTAAAAACATTTCTTAGATTGCTTGACCTGAATACATAAAATGTTTTAATAGAAGTTCACTCATGTTCATCAAAAGTAGGTCAGCAAAAGTGGGGTTTATTGTGACACTTTTGCACTGTTTTAGCAATACTTTGACCACTACCTGTCTATAGCATATATTAGATGAAATATGTTGCACGATGGGTTGCTACACCAGATCCTGTATGAGGTTCCATTTGTGTCAAAAATGTGTCAACGACTGCATGGTACTATACATTTGTCTTTGTCTACAGTCATTGCCTACTTGTTCAGGTAAATCAGTATCTGTTGGTGTGTATGTTGTCTGTTGATGTCGTCTTAATCTGTCGTCCCGCCTGCTTTTTCTCTGTCGTTTAATTACTGTCGTCCTTATTATCATTGTCATCTTGTTGTGTCGTCCTAAATGTCATCTTATTCTGTCGTCCTTACTGTCGTCCTAACTAATACGACAGAACACCTACATATACTGATTTACCTGAACAAGTAGGCAATGACTGTAGACAAAGACAAATGTATAGTACAAAGCAGTCGACTTATTTTTGACACAAATGGAACCTCATAATCCTGAGCTACAGGGAAGAGTTTTTATACATCTCAAATCATCCAATGTTGAGGACTGCGTTGTGTGAAATAGAGAGCTTTGAAAGTAGTTGCACATTTGTTTCTGAGAAATGTTATAGAAAATTTCATGTATTATTTTTATTTGTGCAAACAGACATAAGTACAATTAAAAGCAAAATTATTCAGAAGAGAATTTAAGATTGCAGTCTAGTGGATCATCTTATTATGTGCCGCACACAAGTGTTGCATATACACTTTGTCATGGTCTCTGAAGAGGCTCTTGCTATTTGAATGGTGAGGCTATTTTGAGAATGCGTTTTTATTCAACTAAATGGGAGAGTCTTGTTCAATGTCTCGTTCTCAAGGACCACTTTACAGACCTCTTTAAATCTCGGAAATAATAGTTAAGAATGATTGTTTTGATAATGTTCTGATTGTCACATCTCAACTCTGTGTGTCAGTTTTACAGCTTGTCTTGACTTCCTCTCCTGTCGAAGAGACAGTTCGTTTCCTGTTGCCTTCATGTCTAGACATTAGATTTTTATTTTTTTTTGGATCATGCTATTTAGATGTTAAGCATTTATTCTTCCCTTGTTTTCAGAGAAACTATTAAGATAGGTGTGCCTCGGGAAATTTGTGTGCACATGATTTAAATTGTTTTTTGTTATTGCATTATTGGTGTTTCTTGGTCATTCGCATGTTTGTAGAGCAGTTTATTTTTTTTATGTAGAAGGGCCAGATGCCTGGTAAGCTTTGAGATTTGCATAAAGCAGTGCCAGCATCAAGCTCAAAGAATTTACCTTTTACTTATCCAGTTTATTACAAACCCACATCAAAATGATTTCTAAATCTGATGCTTATGTGCCTTTCATTTATGGCTAGTTGTGTTGGAATGAAATGTAAGCAAACTTTCTTTACTGAAACTCACAATACAAAGTGTACATGGATTAAAAGCAATAATAATTAATACATTAAAAGTCCACAGTTTTGCTTATAAGAGATAAGTAAACGAAGACTACTTGTTGTGATCCATTAGAAATTTGAAAGACAAGTTGTCAAGAAGATTGATGCTTTTATAACTACATTATACTTTTATTCTTACATTTTTATAAAAATCAAGAGACTTAAATTTTTTTTCTTTAAGTAGGAGTGTCATAATTTTGTAGCTTATCTAGTGGTTATAGCCATGGGTTAGTTGCCTAATTATCAAAATAGGTACGTCTTTATTAGTTTAAATCAGCTCCTATTGATAATTGCAGCTGTTGAAGGCAAGTCACTTTGTATTTTTAGAAAAATTAGGTCTGTCAACTGAATGCCTTTTTTAGCTTTTTGTTTTAGACATTTGTCATGTAGGCCTGTCGCAATAATCAATATATCGACTTATCGCGCAATATATGTACATGACCTCAATCATTTTTGGGGACGCAATATATCGCCCATTATATTTACTTAAACATTAATGTCACCATGTTTTGTACATTCCACTTGCGCCGGTGTCTTTTGCAACTTCTCGTACATAACGTGATGTAGTCATGAGGTGCTAGTTCAAATTTAAAAAATGCTTCTACAAAAAAGTTTCATCGGCAGATATGGTTTTGTTTTGGGATCTGTGCCTTTGTGCATACGGACATCTGAAGTAGAGATTGTGTTTTTCAGCAATAGTGTGCACCCTTAATTTACAGAGAAAGAAGGTCAGGGAAAAATCTGTAAATGGAAAAATCTGCATACAAGTTCTTTGTGCATTTTTCTTTTTTTCTGCTTGCTACTTTGCAGTTTTTGTTAGAAAATGTTTATTTACTATTTATTCAGGTTTTTTAGGTATTTAATATTTTGATACTTAATTTCCATGTTCTTAATATTCTTAAAAATGTTATGTTTGTTGTCATTTGGAAGTGTGTTGTCCTACTTGCATTATTATGCTTTTATTTTATGATTATATATTCAGTGGCATAAAATGGTCTTTAGAATGACAATAATATCGCTTATCGCAATTATTTCTGGGGCAATATATCGCACAACAAAAAGTTGTTATCGTGACAGGCCTATTGTCATGTCTACGGATTCTCACATTGTAGACAAATTTCTTAAGCAACTAAAAATAGAGCACACCATGCAACTGAGTAATTTTCACTACATTAATATGGAAAAGTCTGAAAAAAATGAACATAATTGCCTTGCATTGAACATTATTGTGGCATTATTGCAGTGTTTTGCTTTCGTCATACAGAAAATCCACCATCCGATGCCATGATGCTTCAACCGGCTTGATTTGTGGTATTAAACAACCTAGACAATAAGTAGACATTAGTAATTGACGTTCACGCTTTAGTGAATGGAACGCACCAATGTTTTATTTAACTGTGGGAAGAATTAACATGGTTTTTCATCTGAATCATCAATCATTTGCTGTTAAATTTCTAATAAGGCACTATACCATTTGTCAGTTGCACATGTTATCAGCAAGCTTAGCATATAGCATAAGTGCGGACATAATAAATGTATTATATTAGTTATAGATTGTTATTGATCAGTTGCCCAATATTGTTGTATAATGAGTGCCAAACTAATTGACTGTTGTCATCTGTTCTTAACAAATCATTTTTAGCTGAAATCAGTATTTTGATGTCTGTTTATTTAATCAATATTTCGTTAATTTATTATTTAGTTCTTTTGGTAAGTAGCCATTTAATAAGCGGAATAATCTACAGTCAGCCAGTCATTATTAAAAAATAAACCCATTCAGGTTGATACCAGACCATCTGCTTTGTCGAAGTCCTGATGACCCTGTTGTTGTTTAGTGACTGAATGATTGTAAGCTAGCTCTTACTTAAGCTTTTGTGTCACAAATGAGTAAATATTTATTTTATAAGTTACAGCAGATCCTTCTTCCCACACATCGATAAAGCGACCTTTATCTGAGGGAACTTTGCAAGAGCATCTCAGTACTCATCCAGTAAACCAGTTTCTTCCATTGTATACACGCTGCACATTAATAACTTTGCGTCACATAGTTTTTAGAATTTAAACCTGTGTGTACCTTGTTTGTCCACATGTACCTGCAGATATTTGTCAATCTAGCATTCATCATCTCTTGAGACTATCAATACTATCCCAGATGTGGTCGTCCAAAAGTGTGTGGCCAAAGCCTAAAACATGAAGTTCTGCGATCCACTGACCTCTACTGTCAGACACTTTTGTCCGCTGCTTGCTCAACATGTTGACGTAAAAATGTGTAGTTTGCGGACATGTTACGCTGGCGTCGATGGTAAGGGCAAGTCATGAGATTCTCGCCTCACCTGTTTGTGAATTCATTGTTTTTCTCCGGATGACAAGTATTGCTTGATTGATGTTTTTTCCAAGTTATTTAGACCGCTCATCGTATGATTCAAGGCATTTTGCAACGTGTGTGTGTATTGCTTTTAATGACATTTAAAGAGTATAATTACACTTAAAAGGCATTGTTTTCAGTATTGTTAAAGGTGATGAGTGATGTGTTCTTCTGAGGTTGAATACTTTGAAATAATTGACGTGGCTTGGTGCATAGCCTACCTATAGGTTTATAGGCATTTGGATTGATCCATCATGTGAAATGAAATGGTTGAGTCAGTTAAATGGGCCTTTCTCTTGCTCCAATGACATCACATGGACAAGCGTCATACGCTAGTATCCTAATGCAGGTCAGTGAGTCCCGGTATATTCAGAGCCAGTAAAGACGGAGCTCTTCACTGTTGTGCGGCCTTCCTATCGGCATCATAGGACCAATTACTCCCGCCGCGATCTTCACGTCCAGCACCAGGAGTAAATCAGGTTTTTTTTTTTTGCGGCGATTTGTAACGACTATGTAGGTGTCACTAGCATGCGAACCTGTTAATATTAGGAAGCACAGGCACAAGCCTGTGTTTGCCTGGCCTGCTTCCCGCATTGGTGTGTGCTGAACCTGACTGCACTGTGACACCCACGCTACCGCTAGACGCAAAGTCACATGAGCACGTGTCAATCACCTGGCCGGATTGGAGGTCTGAGGAGGCGGGCGCAGGATGCAGTTTCAGGGTCTGTGCGGTTCTACGTATCTGTGATCTTCGAGCTTAAAGCAACAGGTGAAGCAGGCAGAACACAGACGTACCATTAAGCATGAATAGTGTGATCTGCTTGCAGGGAGTTTTTGAATGGATTATGGTGGCAATGGCAAAACCGATGGCACATACAGCTTTCCATTATTTGTCTGCCAGGTGCCAGTAGAGCTGCACAGTTGCTCATAAACGTAATATTACATTTATTGCAACAAAGATTGTGATTTGACTGCAACATTATAAACCGTAAAGTGTTAATATCTTCGTTTTATCTTTGCAATTCACTTGAAGTTTTTAACCTTTATATGGGCTAGTTGTTTTCATAATAATACTACTTCTAATTTTTTTTTCTTTTGTGTTCAGTTTGTTATTGTTGAAATAATAATAAGATGTATAATATGGTGTGAGGTTTTATTTTCTTAATTTTATTTATTATTAGTTTGTTTATTATTAGTATTTGTTTTGCATTCACATTGTAGCTTTACTCTTGGCATGGACTATGGGTTAATTTCAATATAAGAGTATACTAATTTAATCCTAATGCATTTGTTCATTTCATTGGAACATATTTTTGTTTTTCCAAGGATTGTAATCTAATAAATTTCTTTATATTTAATATTTAATTTATAGATTTATATTTAAATTTATATATATTTTTCCTTTATAGCTCTTTATTTGCATTCACATTGTGGCCTTTTACTTCAGCATGGTCTATTTGTTTCTTATTCAGTATATATAACTACGTGAAGAGATTATTTTATTTGCATTCACATACTGTAGCTCTACTTCAGCAGGGGCTAAATTGTTGATATTCAATAATTATAATTATATTTATTATTAAATTTTATAATCACACTTGGGCTATTTTATTTTACTTTAATATATAGAAACCAAAACTGAAATTGAATTGACAATATGTCTTCCATCAGAGTCCTTTACTTTGATTTGCAACGATGACTAAATGCTGCAGTGATTTTAGCCAAAAACCAGAAGCTAAAGCCGTTTTAACTCAACAGATGCATGATCTTAATGTTTGACAGTGCTGTTCTGTCCTCAATAATGGAGACTGGATATTATGTAAATAGAAATAGATACACTGCTATAAAATGCTTCTCGTTTTAAAGCTTTGTTTGTACAGGAAGTCAAAGACCGTGTATTAAAACGAACTCGCATATTCCTTCTTGTCTGAATGGGCGTATAGATGTGCATAAAGGAAAGAGTGATGCACGTTTTTGTGGAGGTGAAGTAGGTTGTCTGTATGTATTGTGCACATGGTCGCCCAGCCTCAATGCGGCAAGTAGTTCTCTGTGAACTTTTCTTTCTAAGAACCAGCTGTAAACTGGGTTTCTGGGTTTTAAGATTACTCTTTTAAGACGACTTTCACAAGATAAAAAAAAAATCGCTATCACTCTGAATTCACACAAAAATCCGCTGATTACAGATGGTCTGATTCTTTAGATGTCTGTTATGAAATCTGTTCCACAGTGCCCTGGTTCCAATATGTAGCACGCAGTTGTGTTTTGGCATGTTTCTTTTTGTAAGTTTACTATAATAAATCCCTCCCACCATTGGCAGGAGACACATTAGAGGAAGAACCCCAGGGCCTCTCTGTCTCTCTGTCTGGTTTGATGACCCCCACCTCAGCCACCGGCATGGCCTCAGGCATGGAGCTGCCCAGGAAACGGAAAGGCAGCATGGACAACCCGTGAGTATATTTACATATATTTACAATCTTTTTTCGTTTTATTTTACATTAATTACTAATGGGAAAAGACACAAATGTGCCTTTTCCCCATTAGTAATGAATGTAAAATAAAACGAAAATAGAAGACATCTCGTGAGTGTGGATCATAATTTCCTATACTAAGTAACTTAACAGATTGACGCACCAAATAAAAAGATCAAGTAACGGAAGAGCGCAGTGCAAACAGCGTTGTTGACATATATTTACATTCGTCACTAGTAAAGGCTGGCGGTTTGACAAAATATGACAGTTACTGTATAAATCACAATATTGTTTTTTTTTTGCAGTAATAAGAAATGAAAGATTGGAAATTGTTTATTTAAATGGTTTGAAGAATTGTTTGCGTGGCAATGCCTATTTTTAAATAATCTTGTTATTTAAATGCTTAAATCTTATCTTTAAAAAAAAATTTATAAAAAAGTAATTACTTAAATTATTTAAATGTTGTTTGCATATTGTGAATTTGTTCAAAAGTGTTTTTTTATTTGTGTTAAATTAATACTGTTATTCGCCAAAGACAAGGATGCTTAAATTATTAAAAACTGATACTAAGGACATGTAAATGTTACAAAAGAATTAGATAAATACTGTTCTTTTGACTTCATCAAGAATCCTGGAAAAATGTATATGCTTTACAAAAAATTATATTAACCATAATAAGAAATGATTCTTGAGCACCAAATCAGCATATTAGAATGATTTCTGAAGGATCATGTGAAACTGAAGACTGGAGTAAGGGCTGCTGAAAATTCAGCTTTGCCATCACAGGAATAATATATATTTTAAAATATATTAAAAGAGAAAACAGTCATTTTAAATTACAATAATATTTCACAATATTAATGTTTTACTGTATAATGTGGCTTTTGAATAGTAGTATAATTTCTTTTGTATTTTTAACTATCTCAAATCTCCTTTTCATTCCTCTATTTTTTCATTTGTTGCGTGATGGACACAAACCACCAAAAACATGAAAAAATAGTAGTTCTGTACTATTTGTACTGCCTTTTAATGCTGCCTGGATAAGTCACATTGACTGCATAGCTTTAATTTGTATTGATGAGATGAGTCACATAGTTGTTGTACAGCTGTATATCTTTGCCGCTTTGTTTTTTGCATTACTCCATGTTTCTTTGTGATTAAAGTAAAGTCCATCCCACATAAATGTCTATATATGTTAAATATCCTCATACCACCCAGCCCTAGTTTCTTGAAAAAGTATGTGCGTGGGTGTGAGAATGTAACGCATTAATATTCGATGTTTGGATTTTATAGCTGATGACTAATATCCTCTTGTTTGGCCTGTTAGCCCCTGTCCTGCTTTTCTGAATGAGTCGAGATGCATTGGGAAGGATGTGCGTGGTCTGTGTTTAATGTCCTCTTAGAATCACGGCAGCATTTCATGAGTCACTTTAATCATCTCACCCCTTTGTTTCCAGGGAAACTAAATCTGCATCAAATCTAGAGGAGGATATGGAGGACGATCAGGGAAGGTACTAAGGCTATTACGAAACTCAATATGGCTCACCTTGATCTACGATTTTAATCATTACTTTTAACACTTGTATGTCTTTTATTATTATGTTTTCTTAGATCGGAAGGAGACGACCAGCACTTAAATTAGTGTGTCATATTATCACTAAAAGTTTTATTTTTTTATTTATTTATTTTTTTTTTCTATTTTTAAAAGTTTTTTCTTATTATTTTGTTGTTAAATTTGAAGTTTCCACTGTCATTGAAATTCAAACACTAAAAAAAAAAAACACTAAGTAACGTTATATTTCAGCTTAGTGGAGTTCAGTGGTACTTACAACATAAATGTCATCTTGTAGGGAACCTCACAGTCAGATCGAGAAACGACGGCGAGATAAGATGAATAACCTGATTGACGAGTTGGCAGTGATGATTCCCACCTGTAACCCCATGTCCCGCAAGCTTGACAAACTCACTGTGTTACGAATGGCTGTCCAGCACCTCAAATCACTCAAAGGTACCTAGATTTGCTTTTTGTGTAGCCTAGCAAACACAAAGACAAATATTGAGCTTGGAAAATGTATTTTCCTTCATGAATACCTAATTAAAGCAAAGCAAACAGTGATGAATGTTATTGAATGAATGTGGGGTAATGGAGTGCCTGTTTTTCAGGAGCAACCAGCTTGTTTGCAGAAGCCAATTACAAACCTGCATTCCTCCCAGACGATGAGCTCAAACACCTTGTCCTAAGGGTAAATCCTACAATTTATAGAACCATGTCTTAAAGCTATTTGTAACAGCAGAAGAACTAAGGCTCCGAAAATAGGTTTTGTTTAAACGGGGCATTTTGACTGTTTGTCATTGTGAAATTACAACATCAACCCTAAATGATCTCTTTCTATCTCTATCTCTTGTCCAGGCTGCGGATGGATTTCTCTTTGTGGTTGGCTGTGACCGTGGGAAGATAGTCTTTGTCTCCGAATCGGTTTCAAAAATGCTGAATTACAGTCGGGTAGACGGTCAATATATATATATATATATATCTTATATATATATATATATATATATACAGTATGTATACATATACCGGAGACAAAAGTGAGTCCACATATACTCAGTTCTTTATTCTTTATTTTTTGCCATTTTCCACATCATAGAATCATAGTAAAGTCATCACGGCTTAAAAGCAAGTGTCTACTTGTATAGTAACACTCTATCTGTCTATCTATCTATCTAGCTATCTAGCTATCCAGCTATAAAAATTTGGAAGCATTTATCAGGAATTCTTGAGATTAAGCATATTATTTTCCAAATTTGAACTGTTTTTTGATTTTTGAAACATTGTTGTCTATAAAACTAATGTCAATCCTTTAAGAATTATATTTTGCAGTTATTTCTGCAGATTGCAGTTAATAGTATGCTTTTTGAGATCATAAGAAACATAATCAGTCTAGTATGTCTAAACATTTAACTGTTCATTTTAAGGGCTGTTTTAAAAACGGCATTTGTTTACCTGGTGATAAACAATTAGGTTTATGATCTGACCTGTTGGCAAAATGTATTAGTTAAATCATGGCTCATTTGAGTGTTTTTCTCCCCAGACGGAGTTAATTGGACAGAGCCTGTTTGATTATGTTCATCCTAAGGACATTGGTAAAGTGAAGGAACAGCTGTCTGCCTCTGAACTCTACCCGCGGGAGCGCCTCATAGACGCCAAAAGTAAACATACTTTGCCCGTAATAGACTGTTGTGTTAAGTTTGTGTGTGTGTGTTTCCTGAATGCTTTTCTGAAATGCTTATACAGTTTTATGTCTGTTGCATGCACATTGTACTCTGTCTGCTTAATAAATATACAGTATACTATACACCATCATTCAAATGTTTGGGGTTAGTAGGAATTCTCTTATGACCAACAAGGATGCATTTATTTGATCAAAAATACAGTAAAAACAGTAATATTCCTATAATATTATTACCATTTAAAATGAGTGATTTCTATTTTAATATATTTTAAAATGTAATTTATTCCTGTGGTGGCAAAGTCGAAATTTGCGCAGCCAAGTCGTCAGTGTCACATGAATTTGGTTTTTGTTTTTTCCCCCCCTTTCGGAAATAATTCTAATTCTGATTTGGTGTTCAAATAAATTTTTTTATTATTAACAATGTTGACCACAGTGCTTCTGCTTAATATTTCTGGATCCCTTTTTGATTATAGAAGTTCAAAGAACAGGCATTAATCTTTGTAACATTATAAATATCTTAACTGTCACCTTTGATCACAACAAGTATTAATTTCTTTAAAGTAGAATCTTTACCAACCCCAGACTTTTTTTTTTTTCATTATTCATTCTTAGATGATTATTTACTCTCCCACATGTTTCAAACCTGTTTCCTGGCATAAAGCACAGCAAAAGTAGTCCATATGACTCGTGCTGTATTTGAAGTGTTCTGAAGCCGTAGGATTGCTTTTGGTAAAAAAAAATTTGGTACAACATGAGGGTGAGTAAAAGATGAAAGAATTTTTATTGGAAAATCATTATTTCAACCAATCTGACTGGTGTTTATGTGCAGCGGGATTGCAGGGGCAGGCTGAGCTCCCCGTCGAGTGCCTCGGCTTTGCTCTGGAGCCCGGCGCTCATTCTTCTGCCGAATGAAGTACAACAAAGTTACCGTCAAAGAAGAGAAGGACTTCCAGGCTGGGGCTTCAAAAAAGAAAGGTCAGTAGCATTTCAGTCAGGATACAGCAGGAGCTCATCCTGTTTTTACAATCAAGTTGTTAAAGATGGTTTTCCAATTTTAATGATGACATGACAAGTGACTCAGAAGAGCAGAAATCCACTGTCTGTTATGATTTTTCTGTAAAAAGAAAAAAAAAGTTAAATAAAGGTTCTATATTCTTGGCTTCAGCCTGGCAATGTCTCTCTTCTTGCTTGTCCAAGATGTCATTTGTGACGTGTTGATGACGACTTCTGCATATTTACTCCCATTACACGACACCCCCTTTTTTTTTTTCTCGCCACGTGCAGTGGTGTAAGCACATCTTGTGGGATTTCATTCCAACAGCTATATTCCTACAAAGTTGTTGGATAGTGACTTCACTTTGGAAAGTGTTTTGCTGTGCTGTCTGTACTTGAACAGCATTGACGTTTCTTTTCTTGGTGAGCATGGCCTTTTCCAAGCTGCCCAGAGCAGTTAAGTTGTTCAGGCAACCCTGTAAAGCCATGCATTGGTTTTTATTTATCTATTTTCATGCGCTGAACATGCATTATAAGCTAGTTTTTCAAAATTACAGTATGTTCAACATGTTGAGCAAAAGCTTATATTTAAGCTTTCCTACATATCACATTTGTCACAACACTGTAAAAAAAAAACCCATTTGTCAGATGTTTGTCATGGCACGTTTTTAGATTAAATCAAGCAAATCCAAAAGGGAATGAAACGTGCACCTTTGTGTTCCTCTTTAACAACATATGGTGGAACATTTGGCTCACAGCTCACCTGTAAATTGACTCTGTTTTGATTGACTGCCCCAACAGAGTCACAGCGGTACTGCACTGTGCACTGCACGGGCTACATGCGCACCTGGCCCACGCACCAGCTAGGCACGGAGGGGGAGGCCGAGACGGATAAAGAGAGCTCCCACTTCAGCTGCCTGGTAGCAGTGGGCCGCGTGCACCCCCACACCCTCCCGCAGGCCAACGGAGAGATCAAGGTCAAGCCCACTGAATTTGTCACCCGCTACGCCATGGATGGCAAATTCACCTTTGTGGATCAACGGTAATTTGACTCTTGTTTTGGGAATAAATAAATGTAAATTTTTGTGACTGGCAGTTGTTTGTGTGCATAATCATAGTCATCTGTGCAAACTAGCTCCACAGTATGTAATTACCTACATAACTTTCCCTTGCCTGGTATGTTCCGTAGTAAGTTGACTGTACATGGGGACTTCATTCTCACTAGAGGGCGGCATGTGTTTTCTTTTCAAAACTTGGACTTAGTTTCCCACTTGTTAAGAGGAGACAACTTTTAGGTATTTGTTATTCAGATAATAGATAACACTTTGTCAGTATTAACTGTCTGTTGGGGAGTAATTAACTTAAAATGGTTTATTTAGTAGTCTATATAAATTATATCAAAATAAAATTCTGTATCAAATCTAAATTAATAAACAGGGGTGCGCACAACTTTTTCATGAAGTCTGGTTCTCATGAGAGTACCTGGAGAGTGACCTATTGAATATAACTACAAAAAAAAAAGTTAATAACAAAAATTATAATATTGCACATTATTAATTTAGTTTTTTTTTAAATAAAATAGACAAAATAATAAAGTGTGATGATATTATTATCTTAAACATAAAAAGTGAGTATTAAATAGAAATACAATAATTTTATAGTACACTTAAAAATACAATGCTAATGTTAACTTTATTTTTTTACTTGTCTAATTTTTATGAATTTTCATTTTCAAACCTAAAATCAGCTAGCTTTTATTTTGTAGGTACGCAAATGAATAGTCTGAATGAATGTAACCCCCACATTTACTTCACATATTCCTTACTTCTTTTTTTTTTTGTCGTGTATCCACCTGTGCACCCCTTATTACACGCTGCACCCCCCTTTTAATAAAAGTAATTATATACAATATTTTAAAAAAATGAAAAAATATTTCTTATTATAATTATAACATTTCTTTCCAACTTGCATTAGTTTACCAATTTTTAAAGGGAGACCGTTGCATTTGAATATTTGTTATTGAGATAATATTTAATTTTGGGAGTCCAGACAGTATTTTTAAGTAAAGCGAAATATAAAATTAAGTTACAATAAATTCTAATTATATCCAAAATGCAAATTTTCTATAATACTCATTATCCTATAATAATCCATATGTAATGTATGATGTACCAAATATAATGACTGCTATAATATGTTTTTTTTTTTTGTTTTTTTTGTCAACACTCTTGACATCTGCGGTTGGTCAAGTATGCAGATTTGCCTCAAACTCTCAGCATTGGTTTAGCCAATGTTGTCATGTCAGGATAGCCTAGATCAGGGATCCTCAAATCTGGCCCACGAGATCCACTTTCCTTCAGAGTTTAGCTCCAACCCTAATCAAACACACCTGACCATGCTAATCAATGTCTTCAGGATCATTAGAAAATCACAGGTAAGTAAGTTTGATCATGGTTGGAGCTAAACTCTGCAGCGCATTGGCCCTCCAGGGTAAGATTTGAGGAACCCTGGCCTAGATGCTAAAATAAAAAGAGTAATGTTTTGATAGTGTAAACACTGTGGCACTTTCTCTGGGAGTTGTCTCTAAAAAGTTACTTGCTTTTCCTTTTAAGTTTCACAGTGAAAAATGTGATTTTAAAAACTGCATTCTATTTATATTGCACACACAGAGCCACCACCATTCTGGGTTATTTACCCCAGGAGCTGCTAGGCACATCCTGCTATGAATACTTCCATCTGGACGACCTGCCTCATTTGGCAGATAGACACCGAAAAGGTACAGTGCATCCAGATTCTTACCATTAAGAACACTGGAGCTCTAAACAGGTTTTCCTGAATGTATTTTCCAAGAAACTGGGCAGATTGCCTAAGACATTTGTACAAAGAAGGACACGAGTCGCCAAATCCTCATCATCCATCATTAATCATTAGTCTTACTTCTAAAGAACATTAGAAGAGCTTTCGATGGCAGATACACCAGGGCAGTGCCTCAGAGTGTAATAATGGATTACATGCATATACAACTAAATGTGGCATTTATTACCTTTGTTTGTTTATCTTTGTTTACACATTCCCATGCTTTATAAGTTTCTTCTGTGGAAAAAAGATAAGAAGAAAAAGTGTTACTCTTCCATCTGACAAAGGTCTGTCAAGCTCTTAAAATATAGCACAAAAGTCATATTGACTGCTTTTATTGCACTTTTGGTCATTTGGAGCTTAACAGCCTGGATCCACATTTACTTTTATCATATGCAAATAAGTCATCAGTACGTTCAGCCACAATTTTGTATTCTGTCAAATATAATATGCTAAAGTCACTGGAGTGACTAGTTTTATGAGTAAATGACAATTTTATTTTTGGTTGCACTTCCTTTAATATGTCATTTTGGTCACCTCTTTTCACAGTGCTGAGGAGTAAAGAGAAGATTGAGACAAACTGCTATAAGTTTAAAACGAAATATGGCTCTTTTGTAACCTTACAAAGTCAGTGGTTTAGTTTTATAAATCCTTGGACCAAAGAAGTAGAATACATAGTGTCAACCAACACAGTTATATCGTAAGTACCAGCATTTCATCTTGTTTTTCTAACAGGCCGTTTTTCCTATAACTGCATATCAATGTCATGATTCAACCTGTCGCGCCCAAATTCTGTGATCGATGAGATAACAGATTATTTCTCAACTCTTTTTCCGCCTGACTCAGCGGTAAAAGTAATCCAGGTGGATCAGGGGATAAATCTGAGCAGCCTAGCAGTTCCAAGGCCTCGGAGGGTGAGTACTGAGATCTCTGAATGTTGTGAATATGTTTGTTTCTAGATGTGCACCTATAATTTGCATATTGCATTGTGAAACCATATATAGAGGTAAAGGAAACTATATAAATGCAAGTCCAGCTTTCCAGTTAATAAAAAGCTGGTCACCTTTTTAATATATGCATCACCTTTTGCTGTGGGTTTAGTTTTTTTGTTTTCTTTTGTTTGATTGTTTTGCTTGGGGATTTGTTTAGTTTTGGGTGTGTATCTTTTTACTTGTTTGTTTGATATGGTTTGGTGTTTTTGTTTTGTTTTCCTTCTTTTTTTTTTCTCATTAGCTGGAGCCTGCTGAATTTAGTTTGCGTGATTTGTTTTAAAGGGGTCATATGATGCGATTTTAAATTTTTCCTTTTTCTTTGGAGTGTTACAAGCTCTTGGTGCATAAAGAAGATCTGTAAAGTTGCAAAGACTAAAGTCTCAAATCCAAAGAGATATTCTTTGTAAAAGTTGAGTCAACCACGCCTACCTAAAATGGCTCGTTCTAACATGCCCCCACATGTTTTGCATAACACCGCCCAAATGTTCACACAAAGAAAGAAGGCGTAACTTTTATTCTCGCTGTAGTATTGTTGTTGCCGCTGCCGCCATGTCGTGAAGGCGCTGTGTGTTTCATTGTGAAAGCGAAACTGCTTTGTTTGGCCTTTCAAAAGAGGACGATATCTGCTTCGTCCTGCCTAGAGCTGATCTGTGCTGTTCCCTGAGGAAATACATCAACTTCGCGCTGTCGATCGGCGGATCTGCTTCCAAAAGTGGACGAAGCGGAGTCCAGCCCGGGACCGTCACATGTGGTTGCCGCAACCCCGCCGGACGCTCCTTCGTCGAATCCACCGACCGCTCCGCTCATTCAATGCCGCCATGTTGTGAAGACGCTGTGTTTCGTTGTGAAGCGAAACTACTTTGTTTTGCCTTACAAACGAGGACCCGACTAGAAATCAGAGTGGGTTAAGTTGTATTTACCAACACTGTTCCAGAACATTTTAAAAAAACCCAATTTCAGATGTGGTCACACATTTTATGGAGGACTGTTTTTCCTGATCCTGGAGAGTCGACTACTGCCGGCTGTTCTGACTCACGACTTTAATATGTTTACATATTTAAAGTATTGCCACTTGATGATTCAACGCGAGTTTTTGAGTAGTGTAAGTCGCAGCTTTTGTTTGTCAAAAAAATTCTCCATCACAAATGTGCCGACATGGTTTTAATGTTTACTGCGCGAGAACGCAACGCGTAAAAGACAGGTATAATTCATTATATCCGTCATTATAGTCCCGACTGGATGCACAAATCCTCGTTATCATAGTTTTAAATGTTTTTTGTCTCATCGCTCTGGGCCACGGCATCCAGTAATGTTAAGGGGCGTAACCTTTCCGTCACACGCTTGAGGTATTCGGCCAATCAGCAACGAACTGGAAACCTGAACTGGCCATCAAACACAACCCGCTTTCCATAACCGGTGGAGCTTTATACAATCTACGCGTTTCAGAAGGCGGGCATAGATGAGAAACAATAGTGTACATATGGAAAAAATGTGTTTTTGAACCTAAATCGGGCATCACCCATTTCATTACGCCAAATACACAAAATAATGTTCTTTTTTTTTTAGCAACGTCATATGACCCCCTTAATAAATGATAATATGCAAATTTGTTATCATTGTCAGATTTTACTATTGATTTGAAATATATTATGCAAGCACAATAATAACAACAGTTTTGAGATAGGAAGTTCCTATTAGATAGGAACTGTATGCCTTTTCTATGCCTACATACAAAAAACATGTTACAAAGTTGGCCGCAGAGTTCACTTGCTAAGGATATAAAACAACAAGACACCCCACCCCCCCCCCCCCCCCCCCCCCCCCCCCACCCGCCCGGGTTTTAGCAAACCTTCTGTTATTTTTAATTCTAAATATATCCAACACTTAAGGTCCAATAGTAGTTTTATTTGTTTTGTTTTGTAGATGATGCCAAGAAGTCCCAACAAGTTCCAATCATCCCAGGGATCTCCAGTGCATCAGGCATGATTTACGCTGGGTGCATAGGGACCCAAATTGCTAATGAGATAATGGACTATAATAGGTAAACCAATTATGTTGCTTCCTTTCTGTTATTATATTTGGTGTAATTTACAGTGAAGTATTACGAGTGAAGAAAATTAAGGAATGTAAATTTAAATTTAGGATGGGTTGTCATCCAATAAACGACTAGTTAATTAGTGATGTTTGATTAGTTTATTTATTTTTCTAATATACTCAGTACATAATTAGTGCTGTCAAACGCTTCATTGCGATTAAAAGTTTTTGTTTACATAATATATGAGTGTGTACTGTATATTTACAGTATTATGTATATATAAATACACACACATGCATGTATATATTTCAGAAAAAATGTTGTTTATATATTAAATATATTTATTTATCATATAAATTATATGAATATAAATATATACAACATGTGTGTGCTAATACAGTGGGTCAAAAAAGTATTTAGTCAGCCACCAAATTGTGCAAGTTCTCCCACTTAAAAGATGAGAGAGGCCTGTAATTTTAATCATAGTTATACCTCAACTATGAGATACAAAATGAGAAAAAAAATCCAGAAATCACATTGTAGGATTTTTAAATAATTTATTGGTAAATTCCTCGGTAAAATAAGTATTGGGTCACCTACAAACAAGCCAGATTTCTGGCTCTCACAGACCTGTAACTTCTTTTTTTAAGAGGCTCCTCTGTCCTCCACTTTTTACCTGTATTAATGGCATCTGTTTGTACTTGTTATCAGTATAAAAGACACCTTTCCACAACCTCAAACAGTCACACTCCAAACTCCACTATGGCCAAGACCAAAGAGTTGTCAAAGGACACCAGAAACAAAATTTTAGACCTGCACCGGGTTGGGAAGACTGAATCTGCAATAGGTAGCAGCTTGGTGTGAAGAAATCAACTGGGGGAGCAATTATTAAAAAATGGAAGACATACAAAACCACTGATAATCTCCCTCGATCTGAGGCTCCACACAACATCTCACCCCGTGGGGTCAAAATGATCCAAAAGAACTGTGAGCAAAATTCCCAGAACCACACGGGGGGACCTAGTGTATGACCTGCAGAGAGCTGGGACCAAAATTAACAAAGGCTACCATCAGTAACCCACTGCGCCGCCAGGGACTCAAATCCTGCATTGCCAGACGTGTCCCCCTGCTTAAGCCAACATGTCCAGGCCCGTCTGAAGTTTGCTAGAGAGCATTTGTATGATCCAGAAGAGGATTGGGAGAATTTCATATGGTCAGATGAAACCAAAATAGAACTTTTTGGTAAAAACTCAACTTGTCGTGTTTGGTGGAGAAAGAATGCTGATTTGCATCCAAAGAACACCATACCTACTGTGAAGCATGGGGGTGGAAACATCATGCTTTGGGGCTGTTTTTTCTGCAAAGGGACCAGGACGACACATCCGTGTAAACGAAAGAATGAATGGGACCATGTATTGTGAGATTTGAGTGAACCTCCTTCCATCAGCAAGGGCATTTGAAGATGAAACGTGGCTGGGTCTTTCCGCATGACAATGATCCCAAACACACCGCCCGGGCAACAGAGGAGTGGCTTCGTAAGAAGCATTTCTAGGTCCTGGAGTGGCCTAGCCAGTCTTGAGATTTCAACCCCATAGAAAATCTTTGGAGGTATTTGAAAATCCGTGTTGCCCAGCGACAGCCCCAAAACATTACTGCTCTAGAGGGTATCTGCATGGAGGAATGGGCCAAAATGCCTGCAACAGTGTGTGAAAACCTTGTGAAAACGTTTGACCTCTGTCATTGCCAACAAAGGTATATAACAAAGTATTGAGATTAATTTTGTTATTGCCAAATACTTATTTTCCACCATAATTTGCAAATAAATTCTTTAAAAATACTACAATGTGATTTCCTGGATTTTTTTTTTCTCATTTTGTCTCTCATAGTTGAGGTATAGCTATGATGATAATTACAGGCCTCTCTCATCTTTTTAAGTGGGAGAACTTGCACAATTGGTGGCTGACTAAATACTTTTTTGCCCCACTGTATATATATACACACGCATATATTATGCAAACAAAATCTTTTATTTTGGAAGCGATTAATGACAATTAATCGTTTGACAGCACTATACATATTTATTTTGTTAGCAGCAGTGCAAAAGATTCTTGGAAACTTTGTCAATTAGGGCCTAGTTGATTTTTTTAAATTATGCAGTTCTGCACATCCCTAAAGAAAAGATCTTTGAATTCTGATGTCATGCTGTTTTCTTTAGGATGAACTCCTCACCATCCAGCGGCAATACAAGTCCATTCAGTTTACTGCAGGACAAGTCTCCACTGGCCCTTGCGCAGGCCAGCAGCAATGTGAGTCTGTCAAACAAATGTGTCTGTCTGTTTGGAAATTAATTTCCATATTTTGTGGTTTCTTGTGTTCTAACGCATTAGTACTTCACATGCTTTAAGGTGCCAAATGGGGAAGCGACAGATATGGAGATGCCTGGCAAATCAAGCTCAGTGGAGGAAGCGAGGGGTGAGGCCTTCACAACGGGAGAAAGTCTGATGGGTAGATGTTACATTATTATATTACTCTGGCCATGTGGTACTTAAGATACTAGCTTGTCAAGAATTTGTCTGGGTTTTTCCTGGAGAAAAGGTTTTGTGAAATGAAAATGCCTGCTTTTGGAACATTTAAGACTTTGTGACATGATTTTCATGACAAAATTTGTGTTCAAAATTATTTACTTTTTTTTTTCATGATACATTATTATTATGAATAATAATTAGTATTAAATGGTATACTTAAAATTTAATTAGTAAATGATGATAAATATCATGATGATAAATTGATTAAAAATAAAATCAATATGTTCTTGTTCTGTAATTTCTTATATTAAATCTAAATATTTTAAACTAAGCTAAAGATTTTTTGCTTTAACCAAATTAAATAATTTTTAAAAATGGCACTCACTTTTCTTTTCTTTGCCTGTGTTCCTGTCCTCCAGAGGGGAGCTCTCAGTTGGATCTGGAGGGGGTTCCTGGGTTAGGCGCTCTGAGCACTGACGAGGCAGCCATGGCGGTCATTATGAGCTTACTGGAGACCGATGCCAACCTGGGTGAGGCCGTGGACTTTGACGAGATGCACTGGTCTCTGTAACACAACCGCTCGAGTTTTTTTTTTTTTTTTTTTTTAAAGACCCATCTTATCTGGAGCTTTTTAAAACGAACCATCCATTAATTTTCATGGGGCAACAAGCCTTCGGAAATTCTTTGGCTTTCATGTTTTTAATTTATTAGTGTTTTTTTTAATGTGTACGGACAAGCTGCATGGCAGGTTATCTGATGGCTGCCCTTGGTGAAGGAGAACCAAAGGGGACGGGGGTCTCGCTGAGTACAACTCTTAAGCAACAGGACCAGGTTTTATGTTGTCTGGTGTGCATTTCTTCACCTCAGCTCTGAGGTCACTTCTGCCCCTTGGCATGGATCAGAACGGAGAGACGTTCTTGGCCTGTTTTGCCATGTTGAGAAACGCATGCCTCAGCCAAGCCATAAGGCAAGAACCCAAATGGTCCACTGTGATCCAGTGGCGTAAGGATTTCAAAACGGTTTCCTTAGTCAATCAACACTTGAACTGATGCTTTTGAGGCAAAGCTGGACTAAATTTTTTTTTAAAAAACGTCATGGGATTCCTTTGGCAAGGGAAGCCTGGTAGTTATTTTACCCTTTTATAGCAGAAATCATCTTGAATTCAATGTTTGTTTGTTTTTTGATGAACAAGAGTGGAACAACGGGGAGGGGTTTTGGTAAGTGCTTGTGGTCATTTGTCAAACAGAACTACTTGAAAAGACTGTGGAAAAATCAGAAAATTGAGGATCACCGTTAGGCCTAACATTTGTTTTTCCTCTCTAGTCTACAAACATGTGTGTGAATGTGTACTTTTCCCTCAGACCTTCGTCTGTCCTGCCAGGGCTATGCTTTTCTAAAAACAGGGCCGCCACTAAAATTTACAGGGACTGGGACAACATTTTTAGAGGACCTGGGACAATGTTCTTGGTTGTTGCCCTCTTAGTTAGATGTATTAGTTCTGCTGTTCTGAAAGATGGTCCTGATGGAGATGGGCCGGGCAGGGTCTCTCAGGGAGCAATTCATGGAAACCCCTTCTCAAAATCCTTAAGCGGATCAGCAAAGTACCACTTTTTAGACACTTGTGTGAAGGTGGTGTTTAAGACGACTTCAGGGCTTCATTCTTTCATTAGTTCTTCTTGTTTAGTTATGTGCAAAGAGGTATAACATGCTCAAGGTGATCAACATTTAGAAGGTGATTGTTGTTTAAACTCTGTATTTTGGAATTATATCCCATAATTTTAGTTACGGGAATAACCTAATCTCTACTCAACTTCAAAATACTAACAAAATCACTTTTTATGCAGTAAGATAACAGCAGAGATGTTTTTTCACATTCTTCCTGCTTCAAGAAGATATTTAATAACAGCCGTGAAGTCTTAATAGTAACCCACTTTTAAAGGTATAATGCACCCTAAAATGGACAAAATGTTTTATCGTTTACTCACCCTCATGTCTTTACAAAACCTGTATGACTTTCTTTCATGGAACACAAATGGAGATGTTTAGAAGCATGTTCACTCTGCTCTTTTCCACGTAATGAAAGTTAATGGTGACCATGGGCTTTCAAGCTTCAATAAGGACGATAAAAAGCACCATAGAAGTAATTCATAAGATTTGTGCACTATATTCCAAGTCCAACTTATCTCTTCATGGATCTCCAATTTAATTTATGCAATTTTCTCAGTTTCCATATTGCATTTGATCCTATGGCTAGAATACACTACAAGACTTTTGCCCTGATTACAGTCTGGAGGAGTCGATGCTAGTTGCCAAAAGTCAGAGCCAGCATGCAGCTTTTACAGATTCACAGGCAATCACGTTGAATGCTGGGCTCAGATTTTCTAGCTTCAGACTGATTCCATTCAGTCAGAAGATATCAGACATGTTTGGTATTTTGAGCTGATTTTAGAACACACATTGTTTTCATTTGTCATATATCTCCTAGCAACAAGGCACATATCTTAGTGTGTTTTTTGTGTTTGAAATGACTGTGAAGTCTAGTAGTGTGTCATCTGCAGTTGTCAAGTCTATGAGTTCGCAAGTGTATGATCCCTGGTGGTTTGAAATCTGATTTTAAAAGTCAGGTAGTGCATTCTAGTCATAAGGAAGAAAGAAAATCATACAGGTTTTGAAAATAAATGCTGGAATTTCCATTTTTGGCTGAACTATTACTTTAATTGAAGACAAGAGATCTAAGAATATGTTTTTTTTAGCCATGTTTTAGTAGTATTAAAATTAATCTTTAAATGGATCAATCAAAGACAATGTCCGCTGTAGTTTTGAGCCTGTTTTCTCGGAAGGCTACAATCTCAGAAACATGACACCTCTTTTTGGGCAGATGGTCTTTGTAGGCTGTTAAAATTATGCTATCAAATGCCATTTATTGTAATCTTCCCTATTTTGTATATTATAGTTGAATTCTTATTGTGTGTGTGCACATCCTTGGGATACTGATTCTCTCCTTTTTCTCTTTCTAAATTTCTCAAATTTAAAAAAAAAAGTCATCTGATTCCCCTGGGTAATCGTTCACCTCAATCAATTCACATTTCAGCATGGCTTTGTATCTGATTTTGCACATTTTCTTCCGAAATTTTGCTTCCCATCGTACTGGTGACCTTTCATTCAGACGATCAGTGTATTGAACTGCTTTACTGTGACGGTGCACATGTGCCACAGGAGTCTCATGGCCTTGCGTGATGGATACGGCTGATTCTGACCGACTATACCAAAGCTATTTGACCACAGACATATTTCAAGTACCCTTAACGCTCAGCTGCCCTGTGCTGTCAGATGATCTGTAATTCTGTGACTATAGTGTGAGCTGCTTTTTAAAAAAATGTCTTCATATCATTGTCTACTCTGTCACATGCTGCCAAGAGCTTACTTGAAGGGAGGAAGCCACCCACCCAATCCAACTGAAATGAAATGCTGTGCACATCTTTAGTGTGAAAATAAGTCTTGCCACGACCCATTGTTCATCCAACGCTTGGCTTTGCAAACGTAACGCATTACCAAGAAATATAAATGGGGCTTTTCCTTAAACCTGACTGAAATTTCATGGGATCAACTGTAAGTGTTTGTCACACAGGTGGTTAGATGTGTTAGCCTATAACTATTCTGGTAAGATGACCAGTTAGGGATTTTGATTAGGCAGTTGTAGCCTTAAGCACAGGAACAGCTGCTTCATTTGCCCCCAATGTACAAGCATTGCTCGGGGTGGGGGGTCGGAGCTAACTGCACAAGGCTTTGTCCTAAAAGAAAAAATTGTGATTTATATTGTGTTTCCCACCCCCCCACATAGCGTCACTGTTTTTTTTTTTTAAGTAATAGTTCCCCCAAAAATGAAAATTTACTCACCCTCAGGCCGTCCAAGATGGTAGACGAGGTTGTTTCTTCATTGGAACAGATTTGGAGAGATTTAGCATTGCATCACTTGCTCACCAATGGATCCTCTGCAGTGAATGGGTGCCGTCAGAATTAGAGACCAAACAGCTGAAAAAAACATCATAATAATCCACACGACTTCCACATAATAATCCACACGCGTGATGGGAAGGAACAAATTCATCATTAAGGCGTTTTAACTTAAAACTGTCAACATTCATGAGCAAGTGACGTAATGCTACATTTCCTTCCCCTCAGCAAACCTGTTCCAGTTAAGAAACAAACTCATCTACATCTTGGATGGCCTGAGGGTGACTACATTTTCATTTTCGGGTGAACTATTCCTTTAATGTGACTATGTTCTGTTTGGAGTGTCGTTCTGCAGTTGCACTTGGCAGAAATAAAGTACTGTACGTAGGTTAGAACCGCAGACCTTTTCTTCTGTCGCTTTTGTCCTAATTTCAGCTCTCTCACTATGTGTAGCCTAAGAATTTCTTGATTTTATATTGATCCAGTGATTTTCATTCATGCATGCCTTTTTGTGTATCCTTTGCTTTTCTTTACTACTTTTTTTGTTGTTCTGTTAGCTATCTAAGGATATTGGATAAAGGTTTTTGCCTTATAAGACAGACAAAGACTTGCTCGTTGTTCTGTTTCCCTTTGTTTCTGTCTGTCTTGAGTGTGTGATGAAAGTGGTTTGGATATTCTCAAGACGTGAACATCTCAGTCGGGGGAGCAGCCGTTGGGTCAGCCTCCAGATCTGCATGCGTGCACCTCCTCATCACTCTCTCTGAGCCTTCGATCAAGGCTGTCATGGAACAAGGGGCCTTGTCCAGGCAGGCCCCTTTTTGTCTTTTACTTTCTTCTCCTCCTCTGTTTGTTATCAAGAATTTGTATGACGCCATCGCTGCTGCTGTCAACAGGTCTGGTTAGTAGCAGATCATCTGTCTCTCCAGGCTGACATGTAGAAAGATTCTTCAATAAACAACATTAGTTTCCTGTATATCTGTGTTGGTCTGTCATGTGTCAATGTACAAATGTTCAGAGATGTCATGAATGCCTTGTAAATTCCAATTCATTTCCTGGAGGTAGGAAGTTGTAATTTGAATATAAGGAAATGGAATGAAATTGCAAGATTTTAATATTCTAAACTAATGCAAGTGTAGGTTTTTTATTATTATTATTTTTTATTAGCACACTTGCTCGTAAATGTTCATACACTACTATTCAATGTCTTGGGGTCAGTAATATATATTAATACTTTTGTGCAGCAAGTGTCAGTGGCATTAAAGGCATTTATGATGTTACAAATAATTTCTGTATATAAATAAATGTTCCTTTGAACTTTCTAGTCATTAAAGAACCCTGAATGAAATGTATCAAAGTTTACACAAAATAATGACATTAACGTTTTAGACATTGATAACAATAAGAAATGTTTCTCGAGCAGCAAATCAGCGTATTGGAACGATTTTTGAGAGGATCATATGACTCTGAAGATTGGAGTAATGGCTGCTGAAAATGTAGTTTTTCCATCACAAGAATAACTTACATTTTCTAATATAATCAAATAGAAAACATTTTAAATTGCAATAATATTTAGCAATATTACAGGTTTTATACGTATTTTTATCAAATGCAAATGCAGCCTTGGTGAGCATTTAAGCATTTTTTAAAAAATCTTACCAAACTTTTGAACTGTAGTTTTTCTTTTTTTTCTTTTCCCCTAACAAAATGTAAATGCTGAAACACAGTTTTCATTCCCCCATTGGAATGTTTTAATAAAATTTGTTTGTCTACAAAAATCTACTAAGATGCTCCAAAATGATTTTACATTTAAACATTTAATTGGTCATCTGAATAGCTGTTTTGCACATTTTATTTTAGTATTCAAGCATTTTTGGAGTGTCATTTCAGTTGCATTTTGAGCATTTGATTTATTATTTGAATGGTGTTAATACTTGCTTACAATATTATATACATTTTGATGCAAATATACATTTTCCTCTGCTAAATTCAACATTTTTATACATATAAATACATTTTAGATTTTTTTTTTTTTATAACTGAAGGCTGATTGGATGAAATGGCTTGGTTGTTTTGAACTTAAATTAGAAAAATCTTAATATTAGCAAACTTTGTATTATTATTAAAAAGATGTAAACTACTTATTATATTATCAGCAAATAAATAGCCATAACCAATCAAAATTGGATCAGAACCTGTTGATGAATGAAATTCCTAAAATTCTTTCAATTACATTTCAGTAAATTCCTCTTCCTGTCATTCCAATTTGATGTCAACAAAACTTAACCGTTCACCTTTACACTGCTTGTTTAAGCTGTTGAGTGCATTCAGCGGTTCAATCAAGAGTCAGACCAATGCTGACTCAAACGATGAATCTAGCTAAACCACAGTCTTCCGTGAGAGTCTTTGATGGTTTTTGTGTCCTCATTCACATTTCTAAGAATATTCATCTGCTTTCTCAGCTGCATGCACAAAATGGTTTTTATCATTTGTTAACTAGGTCACCAGAACAAGCCAGCTCACAAGCAACTGGCACATTTTTTAAAACTTCAAAGGGCAAATATGGAGCTGCAACTGTCAATTTATATAATATATGCAGAGTCCTTGACTGCAGCTGGGCCTGGAGAAGCTAGAGGATTTCAAGTGTCACTCATGTGTCTTTGAGGTAATTAATTAGTGTCACTCACCTGTTTGTCGACCTCCTGCGGGGAGATTACTGTAGTTTAATTTCACTGATGCAGAAGGGTCTGGGTAAGAATGATTAAGTGAGAGAGAAGTAAGCTGGGCTTTACTATATATGCATCTCTGCCGTTGTAGATTTTTTTGCACTGATGAAGATGGGACAGGCCGCAACTTTACCCTGCAGAAAAGGTGGTACATACGTCACCGAGCTTTATGAGTGGTTCAGGTAAGTTTGCAAAATATTACTATTATGACTACAGCTGGGCTTTAGTGAAGCGGGTAGTAAAGGTAGAATACATAAGCTTGGTTACATGTCATCTGATAGATGCTTTTGTGCAAAGCAAACCTCCTCATTCTGGGTCTTTATTATTGGAGAGTAATTATAACCATAAATGGAGTCAAGAAAGGGTCATGCCATACTGAAGATTTTTATTATAGACCATAAAATGCCAACCATGACTGTAAAACCATATAAACTCTTATCGCAGCATAAGTAGGTCATCTGCTTATATGAGTCTTTTTTTTTTTTACCTTTTACTGTAGTCTTATTCCTGGAACATTTCATTTCATGATGTGCATGATAAGAACATTGCCTTTTTAAAATAATAATTCATAATGTAACTGTTCTAGAAAGGATCATATAATACTGACAACACAAAATCTTTAAGTTATCAAGTGTTTATCAATAGCTACCAGTATTAATTAATATTATACATATTTGTTCAAATATTCATATTTTATACAATTTTACACATTTTTAGAAATTAATTACCTGGTTTATGGTTTGTTGACAAAATTGTCCAAAAATGCATTGTCTGTACACTGAAAAAATTGGTGTAGGATTTCTTTGAAAAATCTGTACTCAGAATTTAATAGTAGGCTACATTTTACAAATAATAATTACAAGGAAACTCACTGAATTAATGAGTATTTAATGTGTATTTGTTTTATTTTTAATTTTGTATATCAAATAAAAATATATTTAATAAGCTAAATTTTAAAGTGTATTTTTATTTAATGTGCATTTATTTTATTTGAATTATTTTATTTGGATCTATACAATATCTATATTACAACACTAAAAACCCAAAGGTCAGTTAATATTTATCAGTGGTTTAAGATGAGAAAAGAATTGATTGATATCGGTTTTAAACTACACTATCACATTTTCAGCTTTATAAAAAGCTCTTCAGAAAATAATACTAGCAATAATAATCGAAATAGTTTTAAAAATGTGTCCACTTTTGTGCTCGTGTCTGGCAGGAAGTTCCTGAATGAATGTCCCAGTGGACTGATCACCCTCCATGAGTTCAGACGGCACTTCTGCAAGGGAACCGTGGGAAAAGAGTCAGCGGAGTATGCAGAGCAGATATTCCGCACGCTAGATAACAATGGGGTATTTCACAGCTCAAAACCAAACATATGTGATGTGTTCAAAACACTGGCTTTACAAAACATGCGTGTATGTTGACTTGACTTGTAAAAGGCAGAGGCATAACAATAGACACTATACTAACTAACTTGTTTCTCCCAAATGATTCTTTTTAAAGAATGGATTTTTAGAAAAGTAAAGTAGCGTAGCATATATACAGTACATTGTTGGGAAGTAACTAGTTACATGTAACTAAATTACTTAATTTAATTTCAAAATAAATGTAACTGTAATCAGTTACAGTTACTATAAAAAATTTAATTAAATTACAGTTACGTATGAAAATGTTAACAATTACATAAGGGGTTACATCTGAATTTTTTCCCACATACAGATAAAATTGATTTATTTCATAAATTGCAGTGACTGCTCTAAAATATGAGACACCTTTCAGGAGTTTAGGACACTGTTAACTGTTTTATTTCCTATTTGGGTTGATGTATATGCTTTATTTTTTTAAGATTAACAGTTTCTTCCAAGCCATTGTTATGCTAGTGTTTCCTGTCATAGCTACGCAAAGATTTGATTTCAAAAACAGTATCGTAGCTAGCTACTAAACTATTTCTTGTTATGGTTTTAAATCTGTATTAACTTCAGAATGATCTCAAAGTAAGTCTGATTTTGCGGTGGCTGTGCTTTAAAATTATTAACAGACAAATACATGAGTAAAATTAAATTATTATAATCTTAATTAAAGTGATGAAGGATTTTGAGAAGTCTGACAGTAATCAGTGTTGAATAGTATACTACTGTAAGGTTAACCCTGCCTGGTTTACATGTTTGAAAATTATTAACAAATGTATCAATCATCAATACTTTCATAAAGGAATTGAAATAGTTCACTACTTATTACATATTATATTCGGGTAACGTGTAATCTGTAACATTACATTAACCTTCACACAACACTATATATATAGATATATATATCTATATATATATATATATATATCTACATATAAAGAAGAAACAAATAAACAGGACAAAACCACACAACAAACTGCTAAACCTGTACGGGCTAAATAAAATTATTATTAAAACATTTCATTTTGCATTTCTGCATTTTGAATAAAACCTATAATAATTAAGTTAATAGCTTATTTATTTATTTTAGCAATTTTCACTATTTGTATAAAAAGTGTGATATGATTGCCATTTAACAGGATGGAGTTGTGGACTTCAGAGAATATGTGACAGCTATCAGCATGTTGATTGAGGGCACGACGGTGGAGAAGCTGCGCTGGTCCTTCAAACTCTATGACAAAGACAAAGATGGATCCATCACACGCTCGGAGATGCTGGAAATCATGCAGGTAAGTGTCTATAGCTGAAAACCTCTATTACTTGCTGCTCTCATCTGACTGTTGCATTTTACTATGGAATTAAAAATGCAGTTTGTTTACGTGACTCTGGATTGCTCCACTAGAGGGTAATATATACTCACAAATTAATATTCTCTCATGACTGTTCTCTCACTCAGGCTGTGTACAAGATGAGCGTTGCAGCATGTCTGACCAAACCTGATCCACTGACTGCTGAAGAATGCACCAATAGGATATTTGTACGGCTGGACAAAGATAACAATGGCAAGCTACGTGCTATCAATACAAGCTACGTTGCTATCTAAAATAGCAAAATTATTTCAACCACTCTTGAAATTCAAAGCACTACTAGAAAATGGCAGTTTACAGAAGTTCTTTTTCTTTCTGTCTCTATAGCCATTATCAGTCAAGAGGAATTCATTGAAGGTGCACTGAATGATGAATGGATCAGAGAGATGTTGGAGTGTGATCCAAAAACAGTGAAGATGGAGAGGCCTCTCAAAGGCAATGCAATGCTGTAAATCTGTGGGTCTGTTTACATTCAGTATAATGGAGATCATGGCTGTTACAGTATTTATTGTGATGGGGCTGTTGTGAATGCCTTAAAGATGAGACGTTCATGCATTCGTCAGTATGATCATTTTAAATTAATGGAATAGTTCACCACAAAATGAATATTTGCTGAAATTTACTCACCCTCAGCCCAAACAAGATGTAGAGAAATTTAGCATTACATCACTTGCTCACCAATGAATCCTCTGTAGTGAATGGGTGCCGTCAGAATGAGAGTCCACACAGCTGATAAAAACATCACAATAATCCACATGACTCCAGTCCATCAATTAACACCCTGTGCAGCTAAAAGCTGCCCATCATTCACTGCAGAGGATCCATTGGTGAGCAAGTGATGTAATGCTAAATTTCTCCAAATCTGTTCTGTTGAAGAACAAACTCATCTACATCTTGAATGGTCTGAGGATAAATGCATCTTCATGCAAATTTTCATTTTTGGGGTGAAATATTGCTGTAATGTTGACCTATAAATTGACATTCTACTTTTGATGTTAGATGCAAAATGTATGTATATTGATTAATTGATTGTACTGAAATTATGACTGAACAAATCATTATTGATCTTTTTGTTAATTTATTAAATCGTTATGTATCTTTTCATGTAGACCATGTGAATTTACAAAGTAAATCTTAATAGCTACTGTAAATAATTGTTTTTAAGGTTCTTATAAGGCAGAATCTTATGTCAATACTATACTGCCAAGCATAAGAACTTCTACTGAGAAACCATTTATTGATTAAATATTAGTCTCAGTCTCACCTCCTTAAGTTATGTATTTGTATAATCAAAAAAATTTATTAAAAATTTAAAAGGAGAAAAAAAAAACTAATATTTTGAGTTTGATTAGCCTATTGGTTACAAAATACTGAAATAATGGATCAGATTCTTGTGCCATCTTATAACTTTCATTTGGATTAAAATTATTTTACATACAATCTACATTTTAAGCTACATATCATGTACAGAAACAGATGTATTCTGACTTGATATCTCAGCTTCAGTTCTCTAGGCTATTGTCTGTATTCTATAATGAACAACAGTTGTGTTCTTCAGTATTCTTCTGCATTTCTCACTAGGTTTTGAGACACAGAATCTAAAATCTTTTTAGTCTTGTCAAATTGCAGTTGGTATATGCATGCCTTATTCCAGCAACTGACTTCAGAGGAACACCTCAGTTTTGACAAAGATATAGCTTTGGTGACAGTAGTGTGCTAGATAAAAAAAAAAAAATTAAATGACAGGTAAATAAAGAGATCTGAGCAGGATCATGTTGGTTTCACTATATTAGTTTTGATACCTTATACAAAAATGTTTTAATACATTATCTGGTTCATTGTTTTTATACAGTTACCTAAACCTAACCCTCACACAGATATCAGCATATCAACACGATTTGGCTGATTTATGACGAACACTTCCGAAGTGCTCCAAAGTTGTTTTTTTAACATGTTTCACTATTTGTAAGTGAAGTAATGCCTCACAAATATGACCAAACAAACACAAACACCATTATCGTTACTAATGCTACTATGGCGAAGGCTCATCTTGTGAATATTAATTAGATAGCGGTGATGCAATTTAGTACCCTTCCTATAGCGAAAAGTGTCTTCTTGAATATTAATTAGATGGCTCAGTGACCATCCAATGGCGAAGACACAGCTCATGAATATTAAGCAGCAAACCTTCACCGTAGTATGTTCGCTCCTATGTCGTCCCACATTCCCACTTTCATTGTCGACATGGCGCTGGCGAGGTGGGAACGCCAACTACGGAAAGAGCAAATCTCGTAAAGACATTCAAACGCTAGAAAAGAGTCCACGGATTAATATTTTCATACTTTAGAAGGCGGTCCAGATTCGGTAAGTAATCACAGCATTCTTGTTGTCGAAGTACGTTAACTAACTGATAGTTCTTTGTGAATTTACTTGGCTTTCTAAACTTGCTTGAGTGGGAAACTTTCTTGTAATTGTGTAAAAAAAAAAAATACATATATATAAATGTCAAAAAGTTAGTTTTGTGCGTAGTTATGATAGTTTATTAAATTATCATCTCTTCACACGTAGCAATATTTTCATAGCCTAAGGGATTGATTACAGAGAGCATTTGTGTACAAGTGTATGAGGTTATATTCAGAAACCCGGATCGACAAAGTGATGTTTGTAGGTATTGTGCAATACTTCAAACAAAACTCAAGGTATATTTTAAACTATTTAAAATCAATTAAAAGCATAAGGTGTGATTTGAAGAGCAGAACTAGGCATTTGAGGCACAGCTGTGTTTGTGAGGAAGGGATTCACACATTCCACGTAGCCACAGAAGAACAAGAGCTGCTCTTACATGTTTGCTTTACCGCATCCTCACCTGTGATCTGGACTGAGACAGAGCTTACAGAACGTAATTGTTACTTTTTAGCTGTACAGTCTACAGAAATATGTTTGGAGTGACTTCCTCTATTTAAATAAACGTTTTATAGTTTGTAGTGTGTTGCAGCATTTATGTTTTTGGATGTGCATTGGAAGACAGGGGCAAGTTGTCACACTGGAAGTTGTCAAAAAGGCTTAATATCAGTAACTATATGGTTTTGAACCAAATCAGTAACGTGTAGACAATTGTGTGGTTTTTATGTTGTTACAAAGCTAGTTTTTACATTACTTGTGCGAATCCTCCAAAAAACAAAAACAGTAGTATCATAATTTGTAATAGCTAAAACTAATGACTTTAGATTTTAACTGTAAGGTTGAACTGCATTCTCAACGAGTAGTAATTTGTTTTCTGTTTCGTGAATTGTTAGGTCTTCTGTAATTGTTTTAGTGTTTTCGTGAAAAGCCTGTGACAACATGCAATTAGCTGCAACAAAATGTTTTTGTCAGCTTTAGCTTTTTCCTGGCAATAAAGCAGTTTATTTTTGTAGCCAGCATTTTAAGGTATGTGTCTATACAAAAACTGACTTAAAAATGAACGTCCTCTCAGAAATGTGTGATAATTAACCCTGCTTTACACTGTAATTTTTTTTTTGAAGTTGTAAATAAAACAAATAGGCCTATGTGTTATTTACAAGAAAATACTATTTCAGCTTTTCTACTTCACAATGTAACATTTAATTCAGGGTTACATGCTGGGTTTTTTTTGGTACCTATTCAACTAGTTTTAAGCTTTTTGTAGTTTTAAGCTTTGTCCTTGTAACTGTTCTTGTAATTTAAGTCCATTTCAGTCACACATCTGTGATATTGTGTAAATGGTGTGATGTTTACAGTAGCTGCCTCTATTGAAAGACTTCAAAGAGCATCATTTGCTGTTTAAATCTTGTGTTTGCAGCCCAAAGTAAGCCTGCAGGTTTCATCAGCCATCTTTATTTGTTGTGTAACAAACTCTATTGCCATCTCGAAGGGCTAAAACACACACATGCTTTTCCTTTATCCACCTATATTTGCAAACACATCTGTGCATTTACCTAAGCAGTGTGGATTTTTTTTATTTTTACAGTTAGCTATAGATAGCATATGAAACACCCCTGAATTCAGGCAGGCGTCCCTTCTCTGTTCCGTGTGGTTATGTGAAGTATGATGCATCATATTCTACAATGATGCCTTGGCTTAGTATAGTGACAGGATATTTCAGATCGGTGTCAGATGGGTGTCCCTTTAGAAGTTTTGAGTGTGATAACAGTCAGCGGTGGTGTTTCATTGGCTGCTTATGTATAAAAATCTGCTTAGTGATGCCCCAATATAACCACAAATATGAATGAGTGGAGTTAAGTAAAAAAAAAAAAAAAAACCTTCCATTCTATTTCTGACATGTGTAAGCAAGGGCTGTCCTCCTCCCACATGCACAGGCTGGACTGAAGGCTTGTGCACATCTGTGTTCCTCTAGTACTTGCACGAGACCCAAACATCTTTTAGAACTCTACGCTTGGCTCAAATGCTGCAATCACGTCTGACTGCTTTTTTTCATCCACGTGAAACCAGGCACAGCATTTATCAGTGTATAAAAACCTACTGGCACAATCAAGCTGATAAAAACAAATTCAAATCGAAGAAAAAAAAGGATATAACATGTCAATACAATTTGTTTTGTGTTGAACATGTATCATGGTAATAGCATGGTTTTCTATGAATTGGTGTATGATGTACACTACAAACGACCACAAATGTTTGTGGTCATCAGATTGCCTCTTATGCTCACCAAGGCTACATTTTTTTTATCAAACGTACTGTAAAAGCAGTAATATTGTGAAATATTTATTTAAAATATTAAATTTAAAATGATTGTTTTCTGTTTCAAATACATTTTAAAATGTAATTTATTCCTGTGATGCAAATCTGAATTTTCAGCAGTCATTACTGCAGTCTTTAGTGTCACATGATCCTTCAGTAATCATTTTGGTGCTTGAGAAACATTTCTTATTATTTTCAGTTTTGAAAACAGTTTTGCTGCTTAATATTTTTGTGAAAATCATGATCATTTTTTTTCATGATTCTTTTTTTTTTAACATAAAAAAACAAACATTTATTTAAAGTGTGTTTTTTGTAAAGCTCTTTCCTGTCAATTTTGGTCAATTTAACATGTCCGTGCTTTATAAAAGCATCTGCTAAATGACTGTAAATGTAAAAGTATTAATTTCTTTAAAAAAATCATCTTACTGACCTCAAATGTGTATGTACCATGGTACATGAATATGATACTCATTCAGTTCTTAGTTATCAAAGGACTAGTGATGCATGATTTATTGGTAGCTTCTGTTTTCTGCTAATGCTGTACATTTTTTTTACTTTATTGATATTGAATATTTAATTGTGCATGACTGTTCATTTAACCTATTTTAATATTTGAATTACCTTTACCATCATCTATCAATCAATTTAATCTTTAGAAATCATACTGTACATTATGATGTTTTGATACTTAAATGAACTTAATACATTTAAAACAACTGTTTTTAATTTGTAGTGTTTTTTTAAAGTAATTTAGCAAAATTAGAATTTTACTTTTGGCCATTTATTGGTTAACGCCCATTGTTTTTTCAGTGAATAAAAAATATTAACATCAGCATTTACTAGAAAGCTTGGCATACATATTTATTTATCAGATGAACATGTGCTTACAGGGCCATTAAAAATGTCTTTCCCATGACTCTCCAGCATGTTTCTATGCGTGCTTTAGCTTGACTTGAGGCGAATTTGCTGGCTTACACGGCTGGCCTGCCATAACTGCTTTTATTTCTGTTGAGATGAATGACCCGAAGGCTGCTATTTTTCCCCAGCATGTGCCAGCAGAGGTTTTTCTGTCAGTCAGTCAGAGCGCTTCAGAGAGGGATAGTGGCTAATACGGCTCAAACAGAGTGTGGAGTGGATAAAGTTCATACACATTGTGCCCTTAGGTGCCCGTCTGATGGATTTCAGAGGCCATTAGGGGTTTTTCCCCTTATTCTCATTCTCATTCTCATGCTCATATTCATAACCTTTTATTTAATGCCATCTTGAGCCCTTTTCAGGGAACAGTACAAATAGGAATATTTATTTACGTTCAAAAAACAGAGCCGACTGTTTCCTTTTGACAATTGCACCTACAGGCCAGAGTCCAGGAAAATATTTCCACACAAAGGACAGGCTTTATGTCACACATTCAGTTTCTTCCCACTTAATGTCATTATTGGCATGTTTTCTCGTAAGATTTGTTCCAAGGATTGTTGAAGCAAATACAGTACTTCAAGATTTTCCTTTGTCTGTGGTTTTAGAAAAATACTTGTGCTGTAACTTTTTGCTGTTTGACAGCATGATGTTTTTTGCATGTGCATAAACCATTTTGATGTTGATAGATCTGAACCCGGGGTCTTGATTTGATTTCTCTGTTTGACTTCACACGATTCAGAGAGGAAATATGAGCTTCATAAAGAACGTGTTATCGCTTTTTACAGGCTGGAAGCCACCATGTTCCCGCCATTAGAGGAAATTCCAGCCATGCAAAAATCTGCAACGCAAAGCATCCTGAGCTTAGCTTGAGTCTACACTGCGTGGTTGTTAACTCATAATAAAAGTCTTTCCAGACAGAGAGAGAAAATCCAATGAGTTCTTGTTTGCTGCTTTATTTACTCTAAATAGTGATATTAATGTAGATTGACAGAACTGTTTAGAAACATGCAGGAAAAAATGCACCAAAGCTTGCTGTGTGAACATGTGACCGCCGGTGTGATGTTTGTATAGCACAGCTTTTCTAGACATAACAGGAGTCTCCAGACAAGGTTTTGATTTGTTATTTATATATAGTTGAAAGACCAGATTGAAAAGTTCCATAATAGTTCTGGATCAAAGAATTGTTATTTTAAAAACTAAAAAACCGAGTCACACTGTGAGAGGTAGCAAATTAGGATGTTTTACGCTGGAACTGACACTTGGATGATATCACATTGCAGTATGTCATGGGGTGGGGGATAACAAAAATCAGACTGGAAAGCTGTGTGATTGATCCCTCTATGATCCTCTTCTAACAAACTGGCTACATTCACACTGCCAGTGTTTGGTATTGACAAGCTTATTTACTTATTAACAGATGTGACTCAAATCAGCCTGTGCATACATATATTTGGAGTCAGTCCCCTTTTATAACTCACAGTGGCCTTATAATGTCTAGTGGCTGGATAGCAAACTTTAATTAAACTTTTAATTAAACTAAACTGTCAGGATACTGCCTTTGAATATTGTATATATTTTGAATTAATATTTCATTCATTAAATTGATCTAAAGTGACATTTCGGTTACAGAATGGCATACTGTGTGTGTATCTATAATACAATAACATTATTATTTAATATTCGATTATTGAAATGATTATATTAAAGTCATAATTAGATTGCAACAAACTCAGTAGAGACAAGCACTGTTCCTGGCATTTCATCTGTAGCCCCAGTATAATTTCATGTCATTTTTAAAATAATAATAATATATACAGCCACATTAAGATTTATTACACAATATCAAAAAGCAAACCTGCAGAGTTTTGTGCTTGAATGCATCTGAAGGGACCACTGACAGAGAAGAAGGAACATCTGACCATAACAAATCAAATGCACACTGACGGATCTACTTTTAGCATAATAATCTGTTTGGTTGTAAAATATGTTATCTGAGATAAAAATCAAATGTATACCTGAATCATTCATAGACGGAACACACAGGTGTTCAACTAATAAACATCTTCATCGATGGCAAACCATAGGATTAATTTACAGAATTGGTCTCAGTTTGCTGTAGGTTCGTGGCCACTTCATCCAACACTCTTTACATTCTCTGTGTTCTTAAATTTAACATTCAACCATTACGAGTGAGAAACAGCTTCGCAAGATTCAGTGCATGCATGGAACGGAAGACATAATTCAAACTGTTTCACAAACCTATTCAAGACCATTTTGATAGCTTGTTTGATAGTGAATCGACTCAAGAGTGATTCAGTTGTGAATGGGTCATCGCGAATGCCCCAGAAAAAAGAGACAGCGCGCTTGGAATAAACTACACATTTCTTAACATATATTGCGAAACAAATTAAGTTACAAGAGGAATGTCACCCTTGTAATGAAGTAAAGTACTTTTTCTTTTTTTCCTTTTTTTTCTCATTAGAAATGTACTTGAGTTAAAGTAAAAGTACCCACCTTTAATTTTACATTTTCCAAAAATTACTACCCACCTCTGACCGCATTTAGTACTTTGACAACCGGTTTGGTGCAGTGAGATCATGGCCAGTGTAAATGTTGCAAATGAAATGTGTTAACTTGCTTGTACACTCTGTACAGAGCTGGGTTATTAGACGATAAGGAGATTTTTTTATGGTATAAGACCCTTAAAAAGGCTTGCTGTCAAACAAAGTTTCTCTGATAATCCCTACGTGCTTCTTACACAAATTTTGTGTTTACCCGTTTTAAAGGATTATTAACTGCTAATTCACTGTACAGTATACAGCCTTTAGGATCGTCCTTAACCACAACACATCATTTCAGAGTGATGCATTGTGATTTTTATGCTTCACATATTTCTTTGAATGCCTCAATGGTTGAATAGCTCATCTGACTTAGATTACAAGCCAATTCTATGCAGAAAAACTGAACTTCCACTTAGTATAGCACACTTTCCCTTCTTTCGGATGTGAAAGTTAACCTTTGGCCTGTTGTATTTGTGCGTTACGGCAGACAAATTTATCAACACTGGTGCATAGGATATAACATGAACATGACAGGGTATCTCTTCACCTCCTTGTTTTGAGGACTAAAACGGAGAGAATGCCACCGCTGTGTTCTCGGGCCACAAGCCAAAAGGGCCTAACAATGTGTCCCCGCAAGTCCCCCAACAAAGTACCCAGTGTCCCCAGTGGCAGCACAAGCTCTGTGCCAATAATTGAAATAAATGGCTCAGTTATTCTTTAAAATCTGTGGCTAATGGTTGGAGCTTGACTGCGTTACCCAGGGAACAGCAGAGAGCTGAGAACCAGCCAACCTTTCACCCAAAGGATGTGCTCTGCTCATCACAGGGAGACCCTGTCCTGATAAATACGCCGTTAGAAATGAAGATCAATGGGAAGGATTGAGAAATCTACTTTCATGCACTGTAGTTTCTGTGCTCACATCAGTGTTGCTATCATTAACTTGAGTGAAATTAAACAAAATTAGAATTAGAAATGCTGCCATGGCAGATAACTGAAATAAGTTTAGGTTGAAGTAATACAATTCTTAAAACTTAAAGCTGAAATTAAAATAACTTAAAACTAAAATAAAAAAATAAGGTAAATAGAAATTAATAGAAATAATAAAAAGGACAAAAGGACATAAAACAAACTTATACTAAAACTTACACTGATTATACTGAAATAAAATGAAAACTGAAAATATAAAAATAAAAACTAATTTAAAATTTGAATAACTATTATAGTATTATATATACATAATATTAAAATACAGTAGATCAAAAAATTTCTGTCTATTCGGCCTCTGTATATGTTTTTCTGATCTGGCTCTAGATTCTGTTAAATTCTAAACAAATTTTTGGTGTCTGTAATACTTTCCTGAATAACATTAGTCGTGTATCAAACATGCAGCACAATGGCATTTATTTCTTCATTCGGTTTTGTAGTTTTGACTTATTCAGTGCCTAATCCTTCAAAAGATTTCTATTAATGTTTTTAGAGATTGCCTAAATGCATTTTGTGCTGCTTACTGTAATATTTATTTAGCTATTTCCTCTTTATTCAGGATAAACAGTGCTTAACAAGATGATGTCTGATGCCAGTGACATGTTGGCAGCAGCCTTGGAGCAAATGGATGGTATTATAGCAGGTAAAATTGTACTCATGTAGGCTTTTCAACATTTCTGTTAACCATACCAAAAGTGAATTAAAACCTATTCCAAATCCAACGGTCCCTCCACATTTAAACCTGACAAAATAATTCTCTTCACATTGGTAAATTTGTTCATTCTATCCACATTGGAAATGTTCTGCAGTGAAAATGTCAGACTTATTTCATGAAACCTTACTGAGGTTTAAAGAGAGTAAGATTGGACCGATATTAGCATGTTGACAAAATGGTCTAGCATATGAAGTAATTTATCACTGGCTTATTATAAGGCTGACATTTCAAGTTTGAGTCGCCCTGTCAGATCACATTATTGAGGTTTTAGCAATTAAAGAATTTCCTCTGCCCTGGTTCTAACTTCAGAACTTGAGTGGCCATTTGCCCACAGCATGCTTTATTATAAGGTCATACTATCTTTTATGCCATGAACAGTACATGATAATTGTGTTTTTTATAATGATTGCTTAATTCAGAAATGCCGTACATTGTGCTTTATTGTAAAAGAGATTCTTAATGTTGTATCGCTCTCATGAGCATTTAATGTATAACTTGTAGCTCCACCAATTTTCTTGCGTATAATATTGTCTGAATAAAATATAATCAACTCCCCATTCACTGCTTTTATTTATTTTTGTCTTTGGCGCTCAGGCTCCAAGGCTCTGGACTACTCCAATGGCATCTTTGATTGTCAGTCCCCAACATCACCCTTCATGGGCAGTTTGCGAGCCCTGAACTTACTGGAAGACCTCAGGGGTGTTCTGGAGCTTATGGACGCTGAGGAGAGAGAGAGCTTGCGTTGTCAGATCCCAGACTCTACCGCAGACAGTCTGGTGGAGTGGCTGCATGGTCACCTGGTACGTACATCACATTCCAGAACTCTGGAATTCACTGTCTACTCTGGATGTGAACATGAGCTAACATACAATGTGTTGCCATGTTGTAAGGAGGTACATAGTTATTTATACATCCTTTATTTATAGGAAGTCTATTTTCCCATTAGCCCGTAGTCTATTTTCAATGATGTTGTGAAAAAGTGTGTCTGTTGGATGTATTTTCGGTTGTATTGCTAGGCCTGTGCTCACGATTTTCGTTCTGATGTAATAAGGGTTCAATGTTATAAATGATTAATTAAGGTATTATAGCATCATGTGCAGTAGTTCTATTCATAATTAAGAATGCAGTGCAGCTTCGTTTTATCATTGCCTCAAGATATTAGTTACAGCAGATCCAAGAAACATTATTCTTGTGAGTCTGGAGACAGATTGAACAACTGCCAAGGGAAAGTCAACACATAGTATCATATTTAGTCATTTTACCTGGATTATTATGTTCGTTCACCCAATGTTAATGTTTTTTTTTTTGCACCTTAAATGGGCATGAAAAAAAAAAAAAAACCCCCTGATTCAAGTGACTAGGCATGGGGCCGGTATGAGATTTTGACAGTATGATAACCTTAAGCAAAAATATCACCGTTTCACTGTATCACAGTATTGTTGTTACAGCTCTAAAATATGTTATTTTTAAATGTCTGGGTAAAAAAAAAAAAAAAAAACCTTTTCCCACTGAACACAATATATTTTATTTTTTAGCAACATACAGAGTATTTGGAACAGTAGTAGAGCTGCACGATTAATCGTTAAAAGATCGCGATCTCGATTCAGACAACCACACGATCTCATTTCTAAATGACAACGATTCTCCCATGTCAATTAAACCTTTGACAAAAGTCTTACCGGATCATTCAAATCTGTGTTCGGACTGCCGCTGACACACAGAGAGCAGTTATCATGTTTAGGTTTGAAACAGCTTCACAAACAGTCTTTTCGACTACACAGTATTATTTCTGTCGTACAGTCTTTCATATTATCACAGAAATACTGGGATGAAAGTTTATCATTCAGATATAAACATTGATGTATATGGTAGCGCGACCAAAATAGAGCAAATCCGCGTTTGAAAGTAACTGCCACATAACGTTTGTGTCGATTGCATTGTTTCACCATTAGGTGGCGAAAATTGACTTAAAAAATGTATGATTGAATGAATCATTTATTCAAGAGAATCGTTCTAAAACGCTGATTCATCCATTATTCTGTGGTGAGTTGTTGACTCCTTTGATTCAAAACACTTCTTAATAATGTAATATTAAATTGGTGTTAAATATATTACCAGAGGATGTGTGTATATGTGTCACTAAGATTTTTAATGTTTTTTTTTTAAATCTTAAAGAAGTCTCTTCTGCTCACTAAGGCTGCATTTATTTGATCAAATATACAGAAAAACTGTAATTTTGTGAAATGTTATTACAATTTAAAATACCTGTTTCTATTTGAATATATTTTAAAATGTAATTTATTCCTGTGTTGGCAAAGCTGAATTATTTAGGAGTCTTAAATAGAAAGTATTTTGTAACAATTATAAATGTCTTAACTGTCACTTTCGATCATTTTAATGCATTCTTGCTAATACAAGTGTTATTTACATTGAACAAAATTATAAACGCAACACTTTTGTTTTTGCCCCCATTTTTCATGAGCTGAACTCAAAGATCTAAGACTTTTTCTATGTACACAAAATGCCTATTTCTCTCAAATATTGTTCAAAAATCTGTGTTAGTGAGCACTTCTCCTTGGCTGAGAGAATCCATCCACCTCACAGGTGTGGCATATTAAGATGCTGATTAGACAGTATGATTATTGTACAGGTGTGCCTTAGGCTGGCCACAAATAAAAGGCCACTCTAAAATGTGCAGTTTTAGTACACATCACAATGCCACAGATGTCGCAAGTTTGAGGGAGCGTGCAATTGGCATGCTGACTGCAGGAATGTCCACCAGAGCTGTTGCCCGTGAATTGAATGGTCATTTCTCTACCATAAGCCAACTCCAAAGGTGTTTCAGAGAATTTGGCAGTACATCCAACCGGCCTCACAACCGCAGACCACGTGTAACCACACCAGCCCAGGACCCCACATCCAGCATCTTCACCTCCTAGATCGTCTGAGACCAGCCACCCGGATAGCTGCTGCAACATTCGGTTTGCATAACCAAAGAATTTCTGACAAACTGTCAGAAACCGTCTCATGGAAGCTCATCTGCATGCTCGTCATCCTCATCGTGGGTCTCGACCTGACTGCAGTTCGTCGTCGTATCTGACTTGAGTGGGCAAATGCTCACATTCGATGGCGTCTGGCACTTTGGAGAGGTGTTCTCTTCACGGATGAATCCCGGTTTTCACTGTACAGGGCAGATGGCAGACAGCGTGTATGGCGTCGTGTGGGTGAGCGGTTTGCTGATGTCCACGTTGTGGATCGAGTGGCCCATGGTGGCGGTGGGGTTATGGTATGGGCAGGCGTTTGTTATGGACAACGAACGCAGGTGCATTTTATTGATGGTATTTTGAATGCACAGAGATATTGTGACGAGATCCTGAGGTCCATTGTTGTGTTATTCATCCATGTCCATCACCTCATGTTGCAGCATGATAGTGCACGGCCCCATGTTGCAAGGATCTGTACACAATTCCTGGAAGCTAAACAACATCCCAGTTCTTGCATGGCCAGCATACTCACCGGACATGTCACCCATTGAGCATGTTTGGGATGCTCTGGATCGGCGTATACGACAGCGTGTTCCAGTTCCTGCCAATATCCAGCAACTTCGCACAGCCATTGAAGAGGAGTGGACCAACATTCCACAGGCCCCAATCAACAACCTGATCAACTCTATGCGAAGGAGATGTGTTGCACTGCGTGAGGCAAATGGTGGTCACACCAGATACTGACTGGTTTTCTCTGAATGAGTCGCAGGTTCACTCTCTGACAGCTGGAGGCGCCATGAACCAGCAGTACGTTGCCTTGGTTAACCGTGTAAACAAAGCAGCGATGTTGGCTGCAACGCTGCTTTAATTGAATTATACAGGACGCATGAAAAGACCATCTAAACTTTTTCGAAGGCAGGTACATTTCCCCTCAGAAAACACATTTCCAAAACCCCCAATCATTCTTTAGTTTTCTTCCATGTTTGTGCTCATGAACAGTTAGTTTCGCTACTGCCTGCTACGGTATTTTCTCTGTGCGTCTGTCTTCAGCATCTCTGGCTTGTGTTAACGGGCGTTTACAGACTTCATATTTTCACATAAATTACATTTTGGGATATGGTTGCATTGCAACACAGTTTGTGCAAGTCCAGAACAGAGATCGGCTGCAATAAAACAATAAACGGCCGGTTGCCGATTGCGTAAGTTCCAGGGGAAGCTCCTTCGGTCGTCATACACACATGTGACTGACTGCTGCACCAACAGGATGGAGGTTGTGTCACTCACTGCACTCAACCTGAGGGATTCCTTCCTACACTTTCTTTCAGTCTTTGAGGAGACATGAAAAAACAGCGCATACAGCAGGAATGTTATAACGAATGTTTTGAAACCGTGACATTTTCAAATCACGGTATACCTAGAAACCGGTAATCGGCCCATGCCTAAACAGGACCCTGTTTCCTCAGTATTACTGTTTCCCGCCATATTGTGGTTGGATTCCAGAAGCTTGTATAATAATTATTTTTCTGTTTTTTTGGACAGTCAAATGGAACACATTTCAATCACCGGTGATGTTTACCAGGACAGACTTAATCGTCTTGAAAGTGATAAAGAATCCCTTGTGCTTCAGGTAACTTTGTATATACATACATGTACTGTACCATCAAAAGTTTTGGGGTCAGCAAGAGTTTTTTTTTCATGTTTTTGGAAAAGTCTCTTGTGCTCACCAAGGCATGAATTATCGTCATAAAGTACAGTAATGTAAAATATTATTACAATGTAAAATAATTGATTTCTTTTTCAATCTATTTTAAAATGCAATTTATTTCTATGATGACAGCTGAATTTTCAGCAGCCATTCCTTTTATCTTCAGTGTCACATGATCCTTCAGAAATCCTTCTAATATGCTAATTTACTGCTCAAGAAACATTTCTTATTATAATCAATGTTGAAAACTGCTTAATATTTTTGTAGAAACCATGATACAATTTTTTTCAGGATTCTTTGGTAAAGAAAAGTTCAAAAGAACAGCTTTTTCTTTTCTTTTTTTATTTGTAATATAATTTTTTTTAAACACGTGTTTACTGTCATTTTTGATTAATTTAATGCATACTTGCTGAATAAAATAAAATCACCATTCTTTGCAGGTGAGTGTTTTGACGGATCAAGTGGAGGCGCAAGGAGAAAAGATAAGGGACCTAGACCTGTGCCTTGATGAACACCGTGAGAAATTAAATGCCACAGAAGAAATGTTACAACAGGTGGGTTTAAAGATGTGCCTTGTTTATTGGAGACATGGTCTGGTGGTTGGGTACATGTGCATTTTGCACATTAGAGCTTATTTTCAGCCCTTAGTTTCCTATCACGTCTTCACTATACTGTGTAATTACAAGCAGAAGCCCATAAAATGTAATTCATAAGACCGAATTTCTTTGTACATGCTCCATTTGTGAACTCTTGTTCCTAGGAACTCCTCTGCAGATCAGCCCTTGAGACTCAGAAGCTGGAGCTTATGGCAGAGGTTTCCAACTTGAAACTGAAGTTAACAGCAATGGAGAAAGAGAGACTCAATTTTGATGACAGATTTGGAGATAGTGAGGTAAAAAACATGAACACATGCATGAGCGAAATAATTGTGTAAGGATGTCTTTATTTGAAAATGTCAGTGGCTGTGCTTTAATTATAATGCTAGTCATTGGTTAATTTGTGATTCCGCCATTGGCACACATAGCTCTTTTGTTTTGACCGATTTAACATATTGCAGTTTGCTGGAAAATGACTTGAATGTTTGTTTAGATTCGTGATTCTGCAGTATAGCCAACCTTTTGTTTCTGTACAAGCCTGAAGCAGAAAGACGTGCATTCAACAATGCGATCTGTTAGTGCTCGGACATCTACCAATCACGTCATGTTACGGAAATCTGTTCCAGTGCACTGAAATGTTGGGCTTTTAACTATTCTCTGGTTGTTTGCTGTCTGGGCAAAATGGCAAATGCAAAAACAGCCTTTACCACATACCATTTACCCAAAATGGTTTGGGTGGCCTCTTTTCTCTCAAGAAAGTAGTCATTACCACTAAGGACTATGCCCCACTGGATGAATGCGAGTAGGAAGGGTCCTCAGCGAGATGATGGAATCCATTGGAATGGTTTTCCACATCAGTGGTTTCAACTATTTCAGATAAACCTGCCCTAAACCATGTTTGGCCAGTTCACAAATACATTTCCTGTCAAAGTGGGCGTTTCATGGCCCAAATGCAAACTGGACCTTTTTTTTGTTTTTTGTTAAAAGTCTAGCAACTTTAGACTAGGTGTAAAGCAGACTATTATCTTATGAACTCCAGAGCAGCTGGCCTTGTTGTCCAGGGTTGCTTTCGGTCCTTGTCCATAACATGTTTTATTTAGGCTTGGGAAATGCTGTTATCACTTTAACACGTATTTTTGAGTCAAACAACATCAAAAAATGGAGAAAAGCAGGATGATTTTCGATTAGGGTCATGGAGATGAACCAGTCTCTGCACCTGTGTGTTCACAGTCAGCCACAGAAAACAGGTTTTGTCTTCTTGTTGTTGACAAACGTTCCATTTCAGGCCTTTCTTTGTGATTGTGGCTTTCATACTTCCTAGAGTATTATAGAACACATATACAAATTATTTATTGTTTAAACTGTGCACTAAATTGGTAAGTGTGTTTGGTCTAGGTTGGCCAACACATTCTTCAAAGATATAAATTATTTCTGCTGTTTCCTGTTATTTTGCTGCCACATAATTTGCCATCTCAGCAAGACTCCAGTTTGTTTCCCAAAATATCTTCTTTTTATCCTGTTCAGACTAAGACTATAATATGTCATTTTAGATTTTGAAGAACTATCAGAACTACTGTAGCCTGAAATACTCGATTTACAATGCTGTTTAAAATTGTGGCCGGTAAGATTTTAAAAATATTTTTTGAAAAGAAGTATAGAAGTATCTTATTTTCACCAAGGCTGTATTTATTTGAGCAATAATACAATGAAACCGTAATTTTGTGATATTATTGCAATTTAAAATAACTGTTTTCTATTTGAATATAATTTGAAATTTGAATATATTTTAAAATGTAATTTTTTCCTGTGATGGCAGAGCTGCATTTTTAGCAGTCATTACTCTCCAGGGTCGTCAGTGTCGTGCATGCTCCGTCATATCATTATATATGCGATTGGTGCTTAAGAAGTATTTATGACATTTCTTATCATCAGAGTTGAAAACCGTTGTACTGACCCCAAACTTTTGAACTGTAGTGTATTCAGATTGTCCTTACGCTTTCCGGATCACTGCTCCAAGTGGATGCATCTGTATTTTTTTTTCACTGAGTGTTTACAACTAGAGGCTGCTCTGTTGTTTATTGAATCATAAATCCATGGCTGAATGCTAGACATCCTGACAAAGAGCTTGGCCCTGAAAGGCCTGTGTGCTGAATGGAAGCTTGTCATTAGATTTTTTAAATTTATTTTTTGCTGCTTGTAAAGCATTTCTAACGATTGAATACTTAGTCTGTTTGTTAAACAAACCATTTCAAACTTGACAGTAGGATTCTCTTTGAAGCCCTTTGAAGCAAAATTGTTTGGGAATATGGCCATGATAAGTCTATGTGTGTTTAGAAATGAGTTATTAATATTATTAGATTCCATGCATTAAAGTCCCTCAGTTTTTTAAATTGTATGTAAATGTTATTTTATTTTTTTATGTAATTGGCAGCATACATATGCAGTCAGCAGTTTAACTTTAACCCATATAGCTTTTATTTTACAGTAAATTTAATAACATTGTTAAAAATAATTTGTTGCTAAAATGCTTGATACACTTCGTGAAATTCTATGGAGATTGCTTGCATTTTAAATACGTTTTTTTCTTTTTAGGGTTTGATTTTGGAGATTAATGAACTGAGATATCGCATTTCTGAGATGGAGAGTGAACGGTTACAGTATGAAAAGAAATTGAAATCCACTAAGGTGAGTTTCAATGCTAGTTTCTTACAAGTGAAAACAACAATTGATGTTACCATCTTTAAGCTTGCAAAGGGATTCTCTTCTTCTGTCTCTCTTACATAACCTGTCATCTTTCTTGTTATCTTTAAGTGTCTATTTTCCTTTTCCTCCTTGGCTAACCTCTCTGCCTCTAGTCGCTAATGGCAAAGCTCTCTAGCCTGAAACTCAAAATGGGCCAGATGCAGTATGAGAAACAGAGGAAGGAACAAAAAATCCAGGCACTCAAGGTCGGCATACCTCAGGGTGGTTGCTGCATGTGGTTGTGATCCAAAGATTTTTTTATTTAGTTATTTTTTCACTGTAACTTTGCTTTTTGGCACTTTTAATGAAGGCTTCAGTTTAAAGTTTAAATATTATACAGTGGCCACATTTAATAGTTTATTAACAATGCACTGACATTCAGTGTTGCTTTAAAGTCCAAATACATTCTTAGGCCACTTGTAATGAGCCTATGAGCCAATTTTTTTACTGTCTCAGTTTGACTGAGAGCTCCATAGCCCTCCATTTTGCACCATTTTGTACAGACAAAGTTCTCATCATGATTTGAAAGCTGCTCATTAAATCTGCCCTCCTCTATAAGCAGTGGCACCAGTATAAGATCTCAGCATGTTTCATTAACCACAAGTATGCCTTAGTGTGAGGCTCTACGTGATGTTTAAGCTGAGAGGGCTAAATTTCAGACTGCTTTATAATGCAGGAGAAGCTATTTCTGTCGCTACTTCCTACTGTAGCATACTGTTAAATCCACATGCTTCAAAAAGCTCAGTGTGAGGTTTGCATGATTGTGTTTCTGAAGCTTTTTTTGGTCTTATAAACTTCACAACCACCCTGGCAATGCATTGAACTCATTAAGTTCTTGAATGTGATCTTGATGAGTTGTAGACACATATAATTAATTAATTGAATATTTGACTGTTTGTGAGATAATCCAATACATTATCTACAACATTGTGTCAAACTTTCATTTTGCATGTGCCATTTATTGATCTCTCTGATAGTAATTAGTAGCTGCATGGTTTGGTATCGCTGGGTTAACCTGTTAACTTCAGTGGTGGTCCAGACTTTGGATCAAAGTTGTTAGAGGTGTGTGTTTTAATGTTCAGGAGGAGCTGGTTACGTTGAGAAGGCATCTGGATGGCAGAGATGGTGATCTGAGGAGGCTGCAGGATGAGACGGGGTCCAGATCCCCAACGCCTGCAGGCCTAGACAGCACAGAGAGAGGTGGGTCATGCATAGTTGCTGTTCTTCACACTTAGTAATTGCAGTATTGCCTGTCCCAGCGTGCCCTACAGGGGTCTAGTTTTGTCTTGTCATTATGCTGTATCTAAGATGCTGTACTGTAATATCTGGAGTAGATCAAGCTCAATCAATTTTTATTATATGAATTCATTTGTGCTATTTTATTTTATTTTTTGCATTTTTGTTGATTTTAGTTATTTGCTTTGTTTTACTTTTGATTTTTACATGTTTCTTTTGTTTGTTTGTATTTTACTTGTGTTCTTTATATATTTATATTTGTTTGTATTGATTTTTTTACATCGTTTTCCTTATTTTGTTTGTTTGTTTGTTTTTTTGCTTTGTTTTTGTTTGCTTTGATTAGATGTTTTTACGTTGTTTTCTCTTGTTATTTCGTTTTTTGTTTGTTTATTTGGTTTTTGTTGGTTAGTTTTTCGATTTGTTTTATATTTTATTGAATGTTTGTTTTGATTTCTTACAATTGTTTTTTCTTGTTGTTTATTTTGATTTGGTTTATTTATTGTTTTTTTTTTGGTGCTTTTTAAAATTAATAATTGATTATTAATTATTTTATTTCTTAGTATCTTGGGTGCTTTTTTACTTGCGTTTTTATACATTTATATTTGTTTGCTATGGTTTGTTTTTATAGATTTTTTTGCATAGTTTTTCCCTTGTTGTTGTTTTTGCTTTGTTTTTGTTTATTTAGATTTGGTTATATTTTAGGCCTTGCTTTGTTTTGTTTGTTTTGCTTAGATGTTTTTACATATTCTCTTTTTTATTATTGTTTTGTTGTTGTTTTTATTTTTGTTTTTATTTATGTTAATTTTTGGTTTGTTTTTTTATTTTATTGATTGTTTATTTTTAGTTTTTTTACCATTGTTTTTCTTGTTGGTTATTTTGGTGTGGTTTCTTTATTATAGTTTTTTATCTTTTTCTTTTTTAAATTTAATTATTAAATAAATATTTTTTTTATTATTTCCCCGGTGTTTTTATGTCTTTTTCTATGTATCATTTTACTGATAGCGGTTTATTGGTGCAACACATTCAATAACAGAAGACGTTTAATATCATTACTCTGTCTTAAACAGTTTTCCATACTGAGGAAACATTAAAAAAGAGGCTCAAAGAGAAACGTAAGGGGACTCCTTGTCTACCTTCTCCTTGTACACCCCTTTTTCAGTTTTTTAATCTTTGTACTATTTTTGTCCTCTGCTTCCTGTGCCTGCATGTTTGGTCATGGTACTCATGAAGCTTGCTTTTCTACAACACGGAAGCATTGCAAATTACAGTCGTATAGGAAGTTAATGGATTTAAAAATACAAGATATTACGTATAGGAAAGGGAAAGAAGTAATGAATAACAATCCGTTCTTATGTTGTAGCCCAGACAAAAGTCAGATTGTGGTCGCCATCTGGCATGTCATATTTACATTATTTTCTGTTTGTCTTGCCTGTCACCTTTTAATGTAACACCTCCTGTTCCCCAAAGCTAGTTTCTTCCCCTCTTCCCTCCATTATAGTGCATTGCCCGTAACCCATGTTCACACTCCTCATGACCTCACAGGCTGGACGTCCACTCTTATCTGTGGCTGCATACACTCACGTTTAATCCCAACAAGCTCCTCCTTGCTTTCATTGTGTACATTTCTCACATTTGTCACAGAAGGTCACTGTTGTATTTCAGCTCAACATGTCTGTCTACAGTTTATGTGATGCTAAATGTCAAGCCTGAGGCCTAATGTTTCTTTGCCCTTTAGTGTTTATGAAATGGTCTTTAGTTTACTAAGCCTGTGCTTTGCAGATATGGAAGTACAGAAGATGAAGAAAGCAATGGAGTCATTGATGGCGGCAAATGAGGAGAAGGTAGTTTTAAGTCATAAGTTTCTTTGCCCATTGCATTTGAAAATCATAAAGGAACTTGGCATTTCATGCTGTTAATGATGCTTTGTGTAGGATCGCAAGATTGAAGAGTTGCGACAGTCACTCATGCGTTACAAGAAAGTACAAGAGATGGTCATGTCAGCACAAGGGAGAAAAGGTGATTTGTTTTATTTTAATAAAAAAATTCCGAAGTGATGTCAATAAAATTTGTATGTCTTTCCTGTAATCAGTGTAATTTTAGTATTATTTTACTATTATATTATAGATTAATTAAATAATTTTTAATTAGTTTTTTATTTAATTCTAGTTGCTTTATATTTAAGTACTTCTGTCATTTTAACATTCTTATTTAGTTTGTTTTAGTTTTTTATAACAACCTTCATTTACTTTTTTTAAAGTTTGGTTTCAGCTAATTTGCATCTAATATTTATATTTTATTTTAGCATTACTTTAAAGGAAATTATCTTAATATTTTTAGTGCCAGTAAACCACTCTACCTGCAAATACAAAATAATTCATTATTCATTGTAAATTAACTATGTGAAGCTTACATGTTTGATGTAGAAATTAAAAAATAAATAAATAAAAATAAATAAATTACATTTCCCGTAATTCTTACTGTAATACAATAATAAGAAGGAAATTACAGGGGGAAAAAATCTGAATATGAGAGGTAAATGTACTTCATCTCAAAAATGAAATATTATTACATTACATTATATTATGTTATATATTGATTTTGGGGTGAAATGTGACCTGGATGTGGTTTCTAGAGCTTCATCCAATTAGTTAAATCCTTTAATGTGCTTCTGATAAGTGACAGGCTGTATTTGCTGTGTGGCGTTTTCTGAGCTAATGATCAAAATCTCCCTCATCTCCTGTCTTTCTCATCAGATAAGGCCAAAGAAGGAGACAGTGATGGGAGCAATAGCGACAGCTCCCTCTCCATGTCCACCGCCCTCTCTGTTTCCATGGACACGGAGAAGTCTCTGCTCTCTTACACAGAGGAAGTTGCTGTGAGGGGTCAAAATGAGGTACAATTTTCTTTTCAGACCAACAAAATTCATATAAAATTTCCCTCGAGGTTACACCATTCATCGTTTGTGGTTAGTGTGCATCCTTGTTAAAGAACTATATGTTGTTTTGGCATGCATAATCTAAAATCACTGCACTGCAACCTAGAATTACTCGTAATTTAGAGCAACACAAACTGATTGACAGTTCAGCAAAGTTGTGTTGATGGTGTTTTTTTTTCAAGCTAAAGGCAAAATTGAACACTTGCAGAACACACAGCATGTCAAACTGTGGCTCATACTGTCACAGACGTTCCAAGACGCAAAGAAACACTTGTCAGCAAGTGACTGAATGTCTTCAGATATTACCGTTCAGAGTTGATGGATCCTTAGAATATGATGTATGCTGTAGAACTTTTTTGAACCAAGGACTTCCAAAACTGAGTGAATGATTAAATTATTTATGAGTGAATTATTTATGTACTGTTATAGCATTTTTTTGTTTTTAATTTATTTTCTTTTTTATTTTAAGTTGTAGAAATTGAATGTTTCTGTCATTTTTATTAGATTTTTTAAACGTTTCTGTTTAGCTTCAATTTTATTTTATGTCAGTTTTAGTCATTTTAGTTCTTCTACCACAGCAGCAGTTTTAATTTACATTTTTTTAAGTTGATGTTTTTCGTCGAATATTTATATTTTATTCTATTTTATTTCAGCTTTGTTTCATTGAATGAAAATTATTTTTAATAGTTTGTGAACAGTAACAACATTTTATGCAACATTTATGCTTTTTATATTACATACGTAAGGTTATGTGAACTTTCTCAAATGTTTCATTTGCATTTTATTTCTTGATTTCACTGAACGAAAATGTATTTTATTAGTTTGTAAACCGTAACAACACTACATGTACTACAAAACAAATCTGCATTATTTAAATTGTAAGGTGTGCATGCTGATGTAAAAATAAAAAATACTGTATTTTTTACTGTATTACAGTAATTAGAAACATCATGGAGACTCCAAAAAATTACAAAAAAAAAAGAAATCAGATAATGAGGGGAAAATGTACAGAGTTATAAAAAAGTGTGTAGCTTCTCTTTCTATTTTTCAACCTATATTAATGTTCTTGTTTTTTAATGCCCTTAATGGTACAGTACAGCACTATGGTTGGGTTGGTGGTTTTCAAATATGCTTTATAAAAAACAAACACACAAATAAATAAAACCTCCCTAATAAAAAGGATATATTGCATTATGTTATATTAAATAATGTATTTTTATGCTGGAAAGGTTGTTTGAGATGGACCTTCAGGGGTCTGCCTTTTGAAAAAAGCTGGTGTGGAGAATACACTGGTGTGAATTTACCTTTGCATGTTCTCTTCACCTGTAGGCGACTACATTTGTCAGTACGCTCCAAGTGCCATCGCTCACAGTCTTATCCCCAGACAAAGCAGACAGTGATTCAGTCCTGGAACAAATGCAGTTATCAAGGTACACTTCAGTACATTAAAACACACCCTTTTGTCTCCTGAGGTTGTTTTTTCACGCAGGATCATCATCTAATAAAATCTGGACAAGCAAACATTCTTTTATATCATAGCTGTGGCTGTAGCTTTACATTCCGGAGCATCCAACCTATGTTACAGCATCCAAGCATCCTATCCTTAGTTTTAGCACCTCTGAAGGCATTTCCTTTCTTGTGTTTTATTGTTAGTATCCACTTTCCATCCTTTCTAGCCTTTGAAATTTCAGAGTTCATGACCACGTCTCCCTATTCATGCTATCCCATCATTCTATGGTGTTTAAAGTATCATTTTCTCACCTTTAGCACATCAATGCATGTTCGGCTATACACCCCACTGCTTACCCATCATGCTTTGCCACCACCTCTGCATCCCAATGCTTGTGTGTTTGTCCTTTGTAGTGAGAAAGAGTGTCAGGAGCCAACTCAATCACTGGAGACCCCATTAGATGAGAGTCCCGAGTGAGTATGTGTGTCAGGTGGAGTTTGGTTACATAAACGGCACACTATGATTTGCTAGTTTTTGGGTAACCTGAAATGCCACTATTGTGAATCAAGGTGTGTGTCAGACACATTACCTTAGTGGTTATGAACATCTGTATGTTGAAAAGAGTGATGGTAACAATGTCTTTTCATGTTTTAGAGCTTCAGAGGACACAAAATCAGCAAGCCAGGGCAACCTTGATGGAAGAGGCAGTGAAAAGGTGAATTTCAGCTCAATCAAGACTTGAGGAAAAGTGTATTTATTTTTAAGGTTATTAGGGTTAGGCAATATATTGAATATTTAAAGTGATTGAAAGTGAGTTTGTTCAATTTTTAATTCCAAAAGCCATTAACAGTAGATCAGAGACCAGCAGAGGTAATTCTTATTTGTTTTGTCAGCAAAAAAGTGTATTTCTCTTAAACCATAACTATTAATATTATTATTATTATTATTGTTGTTTTTATATTAAATTTGAATTTTTGTAAATGATTAAATCTATATTATAATTTATTATTTTTTAAATTTTTATTTACTTTAAGGTTGGAGAAATTGTAATGCGTTTCTGTCATTTATATTAGATTTCTGTTTACCTTCAATTTATTTGTCAGTTTTAGTAATTTTAGTTCTTCAACCAAAGCAGCAGTTTCAATTTACATACATTTTTTTCACAAACAAGTTTTTCATCTAATATTTATATTTTATTCAATTTTATTTCAGCTTTATTTCACTGAATGAAATACTTTTTAAATAGATTGTGAACAGTAACAACGTTTTGTGCAACATTTATGCTTTTTATATTACATACATAAGGTTATGTGAAGTTACTCAAATGTTTTATCTCGGCACTTTTAGAGAAAAGAATTTGATGAGTTCAACAAGATCACAACTCTGCCACCCAAATCCCCAAGCTCTTCTCATACTGCTGAGGATGACAGCTTCGGTACCAGGAAAATGAGATCTTCCTTTGGACGGGGATTCTTTAAGATCAAGGGAGGGAAGAGGACTGCTAGTGCCCCTAATTTGGGTACGACTTATATCTTACTTCTAGATCAATATGCCCATAGTCAATTACAGTTTCACTGTGATAAAAAAAGAAGCTAAAATTAGTAAAAAAATAAATAAATTTGGACATTCAGTTTTTTAGATTAAAATGTTGATGAGTCAAGAGTGCCCAAATTTAGTACAAATACCCATTTACGGGCTAGACCTGCCATATGGTCTCTCTGAAGAAGGACAAAGAAGAACCTGGATGTGTCTTCATTTCTTTCTTTCCTTCAATGAAAAATTCATCAACTTCATGCATTTCCACACATAATCAATTGGTTCTCTTGACTGTGTTGTACTGTTTCAAACAGACTCTGCTATTGCTCAAAATCAGTATATTAAGCAAATTTAAAGTCAAAACACGCAACAAGTATTTTACTGATTTTGAAAACCCAAATGATCGTGATCTATAACATTGTGGGAAGGAACACTTTGTTTATATTAGCTTCAGGCTTGATAAAAAAAAAAAGGTCTGTATTTCGAGAGTAAGAAATTTAGGCCTAAAGTTGGTTTATTTTCATTTATTTTCTTCATAGCAGGAGATGATATTAAATGAAGTAATGACGATTATGGGTGTTTTGAAGTCCTCTTGTCAAAATAATAGACTAAATAGATGTGTTTAAACATTGAGCTCATGTGGTAATCATGAAGTATATAGAGGTTCTGTCCTCATCGCATGTTATTTTGTGACCACATTACCCAGGACTTAAATATTCTGACCACATTCTCACAGCTCTGTATGTTCCCCTCACATCCAAACTACCATACGTTCAGGCTGGATTTAGTGCCATTCAATAACAGAGATGTTATTACTTCCATTGTGTTGACTTGCATGTCAGCATATGACTTCGTTCCATGGTTCCACTCCTAAAATAAACCCAATCCAGTTGTTCTTCAGTCCAGATGAGACGTCATCTGAAATCTTGCCTCATGATGCTGATTCCAGTAGTTCAAGGAAGGCTTTTTGTCATTTTGGGGCTTTATTTCTTTGAAACTTCCTGTTATTCATGACATTTTTACTGCTCTACTCTTTAACTGAACGACTGACTTGTTTTTTCTTCCTTCCCATAATCTTTAGTTTATTTGATGCTTGACTGACCATGGTATTGTGGGTAACGTAGTTTGCTGTGGTGACAACAGGACTTTTTCTTTTCTTGATGTATGGTGTGTTGTTTGAACCGCTGAGACCGGAGGGATGGCCACTGACCATCTGGATCTGTCCAAGGCATGCCGCAGAGGTCAGCTGACAGTGACAGCACACACACTCTCCCCATTTCTCCGGAGGGCAAGAAAAAGTCAAAAGAATCAATCCTCTTGGCAGTGAGCTTTTGGACATTGGGGATCTTTCCTTATCTAGCATATTTTAAATCCTGGTAGTGTTATTGTTCACTAAACCTAAAATTATTAAAGTATTATTACTTGAAAAAAAAGCGTAAAACAAATAATAGATAAGAAAAAACAAAAACTAACAACATTTTTTTGCGTATTAACTGACTAAAAATAAGTTGAAGTACTGCAATTATTAAATCTAAAAAAAAATAAATAAATTACTAAAATTGAAAAAAAAAAAGTTAATTCTAAATTAATAAATACTAAATTGTATAAATCACACTGATGGCTCAATATTTTAAAGAATATATTATTTAATTTCATTTCCTTTTCTAGAACATATTATAAAAGTGTTTATTGTTCTAAAAAAATTTAAAGTATTATTATATACAAGTATTATTAAGTTCTCATTTACGGTCATATACCTGTCTGTCTGTCTCTATCTTCCTAAAAACCTGTCTATCTATCTATATATACAGTGTAAATATAATATATATTTATATATATAATTTTTTATTTTTTGATTCAATGTGGATGAATGTTGGTCCTCTTAAAGCATGCATTATTAATATTCCTTTTATTGCTTAGTTTGATCCCCCTCAATTTGAGGTGAATATGATAAAATTAACGATGACTTTCTCTTTCCTCTTCTCTTTAAAGGCATCAAAGAAGTCACTCAACCAATTTCAAAACTGTATGTTAACCTCTCAAATAGTGAGTTTACACGGTGTGGAAGTCCAGAGCCACAGCTGTACCCAGGCTGGGTGGTCATGGTGACCTGCAGAACACCAACAGGTCTTAATCACAGTGACACAGGATAAGCTCCTTCTCAAATGGAAAGATCTACTGTTTGGGAAACACCCTGGTGACAGACTTGCATTAACGTTATTCGATTCAGAGTTTCAGTTCCTCTGTAAAATCTAATTTATGACGTTGTCAGAGTGACATTTTTGTGGTAAATGGTCAAATGGCAAATATCTCCAGCAGTCACTGTCTTTGTACCTCCTAAGATCTGCTTGTTTGTGTTTTCCAGTGAGCTGGACGCTCCGTTTGCACGCTGGTCCCGGGAGCAGGTGTGTGATTGGATGCAGGAGCAGGGACTGGGGTTATATGTGAGTTTGGCAAGGCAGTGGTCCGCCTTCCTTCCAGACGCTCGCATGCATCCAGCAGGATCTGGAAGACTGAGCCTTATTTCTCATAACAGGAGAAGCCTACGATGGAGTCCAAATGTCTGAGACCACATTTAAGCCTGGAAATAATCAGTTTTCCTTCTGAAATTCATGTTTAAGGACTGTTCTGCTCTCTGTATACAGGAGCTGGGAATAAAACACCCTCTACACAGGAAGAAACTCCAGCTGGCCCTGCAGGCGTTGGGCTCAGAGGAAGATGACAACAAAGGCAAACTAGACTACCACTGGGTGACAAGTAAGGAATGGATGTTTATTCATCCACGGTTTCAGATTTGTTGTTAAGTTCTTAAGTTAAGGCTGAATGTATCTGATTAAAAGGTTTTTCTTACCCCTTTCCTTCTGTTCTAGGGTGGCTTGATGATATCGGCCTCCCACAGTACAAGACTCAGTTTGACGAGGGACGTGTGGATGGACGGATGCTTCACTATATGGCTGTGGTTAGTCTTTTCCCCAGACAATATCACGTTTTGACATATAAATTAAAGTTTTAATCACTGATTAAAAGGTTAAGCTAGAATTCAATATTTATTAGCTTTCTACTTTGGGGTCGGTACATTTTTTAAAATGTTTTTGAAAGAAGGCTGCATTTGTTTGATTTAAAAAAAGAAAAACATTAATATTGCGAAATATTATTACAATTTTAAATATGTGTTTCCTCTGGAAGCCCGTTTCCGTCACTGAATATTAAAAAAATAATAAAGGCAATTGCGATTGTTTTGTTTTTTATATATAAAGTCAGAATTGTGAGAGATATAAAGTCAGAGTTGAGAGATATAAAGTCAGAGTTGCGAGATAATGAAGATATAAAGGCAAAGTCAGAGTTGCGAGATATAAAGGCAAAGTCAGAGTTGCGAGATATAAAGGCAAAGTCAGAGTTGCGAGATATAAAGGCAAAGTCAGAGTTGTGAGATATGAAGTCAGAGTTGTGAGATATGAAGTCGGAGTTGCGAGATATGAAGTCAGACATGAAGTCAGAGTTGCGAGACATGAAGTCAGAGTTGCGAGACATGAAGTCAGAGTTGCGAGACATGAAGTCAGAGTTGCGAGACATGAAGTCAGAGTTGCGGGATATAAGCTTGCAATTGCGAGAAAAACGTCAGAATTGTGAGTTTGTATCAGGCAATTGTGAGAAGAATTTTTTTATTCAGTGGTGGAAACGGGCTTCCATAGTTTTCTACTTTAATAGATTTTAAAATGTATTTATTTTTGTGATGGCAAATCTGAATTTCAGTCATCACTCCAGTCTTCAGTGTCACAATCCTTCATAAATCATCCTAATATGCTGATTTGCTGTTCAAGAAACTTGTATTATTATTATGTTGATACTATATTTTTGTGGAAACTGTGATGTATTTTTTTCAGGATTCTTTTATAATTAAAAAGTTCAAATGAACAGCATTTATTTAAAATAGAAATATTTTGTAACAATGTGACTTTTGTATTCTTAATGAATAAAAGTATACATTTTTTCCAAAAATCAAAACATAATGACCTCAAATCCTTGAATGATATTGTAATTAGAAACAATTTGTTGAAGTCCACACTCTTCTGTCCATGCTGAACAGGGCGACCTATTATCTCTGAAAGTGGGCAGTGTTCTTCATCACCTCAGTATTAAGAGAGCCATCCAGGTGCTCCGGCTCAACAACTATGACCCCAACTGTCTGCGGCGAAGACCTTCAGATGAGGTAGGAAGAGAGACCAAACTCTAATCTGTGCTGTCCTGTTATTTTTGTACTTAGACTAGCAATCCTTATGTTCACCAATTATTCCAGAACAACATAAGTCCTGCTGAGATCTCTCAATGGACCAACCACCGTGTGATGGAGTGGCTGCGGTCCGTCGATCTAGCTGAATATGCACCCAACCTGAGGGGCAGTGGAGTACATGGAGGACTGATGGTGAGAAACAACTTTGCACTAGGTTAGGTTATTTGTTGGAATGGTTAAAGATTTGCACTGGAAACCAAAAAGTATGTGCTGCATGCTTTCCTCTAAATAACAAAATAAACACACAATAAAAATGACAGCAGTGAGAAAACGGCAATTAAAAAATCATCAGATCATAGCGATGTTTGCACCAGCTCGATATTTCGGCATTTCAAGTCATGTTACATTTATTTATAATAAACATGGAAATAAATGAACGTGTAAATTTATAAATATAAAATAAATGAATGCATAAATAAATAAGTATAGAAAAAAGTAAGTGTTAAAAATAATACAAATTGTTTTTTAAAAAAATACAGAATTTTTTTTTTTTTTAAAGAAAAAGTATTCCCAAAAGACTATATTATTTAATTTAAAATCACTTATCCTTCCTTAGCAGGTTTGATCCTCCATAGCTTTACAATATTAAACATGAAAAAAACTGTACTTAAATTTCTGCTATAAATCAGTTCTCTGTGTGTTTGTTTTGACTTGCGGAGCCTCAGCGCACACCTACCTATTAAGTAATTGCCACAGACCAATGGTAGTTTGGTGTTTACCAGCCAGGGTGAAATTTTCTGGAAAGTTTGCTTTGGCAAGCTGTTTTGGACAGATTTGGTTCGTGATGCTCATTCTTTGATTCACTTGAAGCCTTCCTGTCACTCAAACAGTAGAGCAGGATGCTAGCAAGGTCATAGGTTCGATTCCCTGGGAAAGCAAGAACTTATTAAATGTGTACCTTGAATGCAGTGTAAGTCACTTTGGATAAAAGCATCTGTGAAATGCATAAATGTAAATGTAAAGTATATCGGGACCTTTATTACAGCAGTTGACCCCAAGCTGTTCCAGTGGAAATAAAGATTAAGTAAAAGCATCTGCAAAAGTGAAATTTTTTTCTTATCAAATGGGCATCATTTTGTTCATGATTTTAGGTGCTGGAACCTCGTTTTAATATGGAGACAATGGCTCTGCTGCTAAATATTCCCGCAAACAAGACTCTTCTGCGGAGGCATCTGGCCACTCACTTCAACCTGCTGGTGGGTTCTGAGGCCCAGCAACTCAAGCAGGAGTGTCTAGAGAACCCAGACTACACCTTACTCACCGCCACGGCTAAAGTCAAGGTATGATGCAGAACACCTCCTGACCATCTACTGCAGAGCTGACATGTGATTTAATCATTTTGGAGTTCAAACGCTGTCTGTCTCAAATTTAGCCGCACAAGTTGGCGTTTGGAGGATTTGGTAGGAAGAAGAAACAAGAGGACAATGAAGAGTATGTCTGTCCCATGGATGTGGAGATGCCCAAAGGACGCAGCTTCCAGAAAGGCTACAGAGGCATGGAGCTCCAGATCTATGATGATGACCTAGACCGATTCGACCAGGTAGTGATAGAAGTTTTCTGGTGCCTAAATAAATATATAATACATTTATTGTTTGTATATTTATTTATATAAATAATTTGTATTTTCACCTTAAATTTCAGTCAACTGAATTTAATGCATTTGTTTTGTATCGGTTTAATTTTTAAATGATGAATAATTACCAAAATTATTCATATTTACTAAATATTAACTTATTTTGATTAATATCCAATTAAAAAAAAATTTATTTTAAAATGTTTATGTAAGCAGTGTCTTTATGCTCACAAAAGCATTTATTTGATCAAAAATACAGTAAAAACAGTAATATTGTGAAATATTATTACAATTTAAAAAAGCAGTTTTCTATTGTAAAACATGTAAAATGTGATTTAATTATTCCTTGTGATGCCACAGATAATGTTGATTCTGAGGATCATGTGACACTAAAGACCAGAGTAATGGCAACTGAAAAATCAGCTTTGCCATCACAGGAATAAATTACATTTTAAAATGCATTTTTAAATTGTAATAATATTTTGCAATATTACTGTATTTGGTGTATTTTTAATAATATAAATGCAGCCTTGATGAGCATAAGAAAAACATTTAAATATCATAATTATTCTAAAAAGTTCAGGGATCTGCAATAGTCAATAACCTTATTCAAATAATTAAAAACAATGAAGCGATCATCGAGTAATCATTAACTCCTGTATGACTTTGTTCTTCTGTGCAATCCCCAGATGGAGGACTCTGAAGGGACAGTAAGGCAGATTGGCGTTTTCTCCGAGGGCATCAACAACTTAACGGTAACAAGCAGCTGCACATCTGATCTCACTTGTGTTGCTTTATATAGTGTGCTTGTGCCTAAATTGTGCGTCCCGCGTTTTGTACTCAGAGTATGCTGAAGGAGGACGAGTTCTTCAAGGAGATCTCCACATCGTTCCCCAATGCCAGTGTGAAGGATGATGACTCCAATGTGTGAGGGCACTGCGGGGACACTCTCGCCCCTAGTGCTGCTGCTTTAATCGGAAGTGACTGTGCCAGTCCCTCTGCCAACACCTCCACACACGCACCTCCATTAGAATGCCAAATATATCAATCAGAACCAAGTGTCAACTCATAGAAACACCATTTTAACGTATTTCAATTGCCTTTTAACAACAGTGTTTAATCATTAAAGGTCTCATAAAGGTCGATGGAGAATGTTCGCTCCTTTGTGTGTGTGTGTGTGGTGTGTGTTTTTTTTTTGTTTTTTGTTAGTGGTCGTTTTTGTTTCTTGTGGATCGATGTGATATGACTTATAACTAAAATAAATAGCAGTCCTACTGTAATTTGCTGGTCATTGGAGAGATACAGTATGCATTCTTTTTTATCTGCGGCATAATCTGTGAAGATTTCAGTTTGGCGGTATTATGTTGGCGAAGGGGGGGGGGGGGGGAGGGGGGGCACAAGGACACTTTCAGGTAAAATCAAAGCTATATTTGATACATTGTGAGAAATTACCGCCGTTCCACTGCAATAATTAAATGCAATACCATCACTATTTTGAATGATCGATCCAGGTGCAGTCTTAAAGTCTAGATGTTTGAGGGGTTTTTTTTGTATTTTGAACTGTACATTTTGGCTTATCAAGCCAATACATGCATTGATACTGCATATGCTTTGTGCATTTGCATGCAGAACTCTGTACAATATATTTTACATCTGGTTTGTAAAGGATTGCATGTTATTTAAGCCTCATTTGGATAAAATATTAGCAAAATATTGTTACTTTAAAGAAAGTTCATTGTGAATAATTTTTCTTCTGCTGATACAGTACTTAAAGGGTAGCAATAATGTTCTCATTTATGGAAATGCTATCATGTAGCATACATGTTTGTACTTTGTTGACTTTTTACTCATTTTTAAAGGTGAATAAAATACTGAAAGCATGCAGGTTTAATTGTTTCTTCTACTCATGTCAATTAGTTACAACGAATGTTGTTTGACTTGTCACTTCTCAGAGCAGAAATTCGTAAAAGAATGAAGTTTGTGAATGCAGGTCCTTGCATAAATTTCCAAAATAACCATTTTACAAAGAGTAACATATTGCTGCCCAAATAAATGCTGTAGTTTTCATAGCGACGTTTTCCACCGTACAGCTGTGGCTTTGCCACCACTGTAATACAAAAGAAATGGAAAAATACGTAAATTAAAAAATTTAATAAGCGCTTTTTGTGGGAAATTATTTTGTGTCATGGTATAGGACAGTACATAAATTAATTAATAGCGCCACCTCTTGGACATTCTCTAGATAGTTGCTTGTCAGCATTTTATAATGAAGTCCAATTGGTTATCCTTTTTACTGGCAACTCTAAATTAATATAAGTTGCTTCCATGCTTTCGTTATTAGGTTTTGACTTAAGTTATACATTACGTCCAGTTTTTGCTTTCAGTTTTTAGAAGTAAACTGATGAAATGCTTGAGTCCTTGTCCTTCATGTCATTGTGTGGCTGTTTTCTGAGGGCTTCCAATAGAGGGCGCATAAGAGCTCAGAGAGCCAAACCCCCTATTGAACCGCAGTCAAATATCAGCAAGTCCTTTGGCTCATTGAATATGTTTGTTCATGCAAATTAGTACTATCTGATAAACAAATGGGATTCTTCCTCTGTTGTCTCTATGAAAATTATTATATCAAATCCTCATTCAGTAAACGCATCACTGTGATTGGTCCACCTTGACCAGCGCGGAGAAAAGACACGGTTACCTTGTGACAAAGTGTTCCGTGTGATGCTTCAGCAAAGTTCATAGTTTACACTTTAATTATGAAATTTGTAATAGTTCGTGAATTAAAAATAAACAGGGAGAAGGTAATATGGGTAAATTATTATTTAGGTGTAACATTCTTCACATAGACAACTTTTTCTGCTAAGGTCCACCCACTTAGGTTCCCTTTTGATGTAAATTTGTATTCTACCCACTTATTCTATTTGTGGGTCGACACAGTGAACGTATTTGGGTGTATTTAGGCATGAGAGCATCTCCAGGGGCCACTTAACTGGGCTCTTGTAAGACTTTCAACAAAAGAGGAAAACTGCAGCAAACCAAAAACCATGCGCAAGGGGTATGTGGAAAACTTTGATATGTTTTGCAAATATACTTGTAGGTTTAAATTTGATTTTTTTTTCTGTTTAATCCGTTTTGAAAGTCGAATTGTTTTGCAAAAGGTCATTGAGTTTAAAACGTGGTGATCTTCAGTTCATGTGTTTAGTGTTGATCAGTTGTTTATCGGAAAATTCTCAATGCTTTTTTAAATGTTCTTGCATTGATTTTTCATTTCTCTTTACTGTAAGTTCCAGGAGATGAACTTTTATGAACTTAAATGACCTCATTGCATAATTTATGTTCATAGTTAAAATGGGATGAAATGTACTGCATATACTCACATTGTAAATGTGCTTAATGAAAGATTGATAAATGAATTCAAGATATCGTAAAGTGTTACTTATGTTTGTATGTTGCAGGTATGATTTTGGATGGATCCTTGTGCTGTCGGCACTGTTTACTTTCAGTGATGCATCTAGGTAAAGTGAAAAAGTTGAAAAACCTGAGAAGCTTTTAATACAATTTATACAAAAGCCTTTTATGCACGTTTTATACAATACATTTGTTTCTCTACACTCTCAGTCAAACTGTCAACCAGGAGCTTTCAAATATTTTCAATGAGCTCTGGAAGCTGGATGTGAATCGCCTGATGCCTGGGACTCATTACAATATCTCACTACAGGTGTCAGTATTTTCTAATGTCAAACAACATTAAGTATAGTGACAGATCAAGTGTAACATGAAATTGTCTTACATTTCTTTTAGGGCAAAGCTGGTTACATACCACAGGGAAGCACCAGTGCGGTAGACCACGCCTCATCCCCACTGTTTACCAACGTTGATGAGGCCAAACTGAACTCCATGACCACGTATGCACGTATGTTTCTTATGTAAAAACCTCTAACCCCTTTAACTATTCCGTCAGTTTGCACAAAAGCTTATTTATCCAAGGAGCTGTGCTGAAACATGCCTTTAACAGGGACACACCAAGATTCTTTATAAAATGTAATTATGCAGTTAAAATTAAAGTTGATTGTTGGAATTCTGAATTATGTTGCATTCCGTCTTTCCTTTTGATTTATGAGAGAATCCACATGGTTGCTTGTTGCAACATGTTACCACACCATCACATATTTTGAATACACAGTACGAGTTGAATAGAATCATGAAATATTATAAAAATATTTTTATTGCGCATTTACGACAAGACAGGAAACATACAAACTTTGTAAGGCATGCATATTAATATACAAAAAGTAGCAAAATTTGAAATGGAATAGAAGGAAAATCAGGACGGCATTAAAATAGCATATATTTTACATAGAGGAGCATATGTTTTCAGTCTTTCTACTTTGTTTCTTAAGTATTTGAAACTGTAATTGCACAAAATCTTGAAGAAATGAAGTAAAGGAAGGTTTACATTTGTTCATATACATGTGTGAATATGATATTTACCCACCAAAATGACCAGACACAAATTGTTTTCACCAACAAACAAAAATGGTCTTCTGTGATTTTAAATGGTGATTTTGCTCACCTCTCAACAGGCTTCATGAAGCTTTTAGACAACTATGAGAGATCTACTGGTGTGGCAGAGAGGGTGACCGCTGAGGAGGTGACCGAAAATAACTCTTTTCTTGATGCTGTCTTGGAGACAGCAGTCATGAAGGTATGAATTCACCCTCTAATAACAACAAGCTCTATCCTTTACCACATAGAAATGCATCTCTTCCTCTTGTTTCTAGAGGTAATGACAAAAATAAAAAGTTGTAAAGATTTAGGCAGAAGATTCTCGAAAAGACACATTCACCTTTTTTCCTGTTGCTAACCAAAATATTGTGGTTGTTCCCAGCTGCCACACCCTGTTCTTGGAAGCTGTATATTATGACAAGGGGAAAAGAATGTGGAAGGGTGTATAATGATGATTCTGGGGGTCATTGTTTAGAGCAGGAGTGCCCAACCCTGCTCCTGGCGATCGACTGTCCTGCAAAGTTCAGCTCCAACCCTAATCAAACACAAAACCTGACGCAACTAATTAGGGTCTTCAGGATCACTTAAAAATTAAAAGGTCAGGTGTTTTTGATTAGGGTTGGTGCTGAACTTTGCAGGACAGTCGATCGTCAGGAGCAGGGTTGGGCACCCCTGGTTTAGAGCATAAAAGCAATAGTTCACGCAGAAATGAAAAGTTGCTGAATATTGACTCACCTTCAGGCTAGATGAGTTTGTTTCTTCGTCGAAACAGATTTGGAGAAATTTTAAGCAATCCATGGCATCCCTGTTTTTTTTCACCAATGGATCCTCTGCAGTGAATGGGTGCCGTCATGAATAATAAAACATCACAATAATCCACAAGTAATAATCCATTTACTCCAGTCATCAAGACTCTGTGTATCGAAATCCTGTGTGCTGTAATATTAGTTGCTTTCTGTTCTTACGATTAATATCGTACATCCAATAAAAGTTTTGGTTGACATAAATTATGTGTGTGTACTGTGCATATTACTACTATTTATGTATAAATTACCACTCAACATTAATATATTTTGAAATATTTACATGTAATAGTCTTTTATATAATTATATTATCTCTAAATTTATTTTATATACAAATCTACCAATTTTTTTTAAAATGATTACATGCAATACCATAATAAATTATAACAGTACAACACATATATTAGGTTTTTTTAAACATAAACTTTTATTTTGAATGCGATTAATCGTTTGACAGCACTAGTAATAATCAAATCCATTATAATAGACGTCCTCGATGGCCTGAGGGCTATCACTTTCAAACATTTTTAATTTTGGGTGAACTGTTCCTTTAAATCTTTTATCTCATAAAAGATTCATGTTTTATTCCCTCAGCGTGCCCACCGGTACCTGATTGGAAAGGGAAAATCACGCTCTGATCTGAGACCGTTTAAGAGTCAGTTGTACTACATGTGGTTCCGCCTTTATCATAGAGACAGAAATGGAGGGTGAGCGACTTACACAAGTACAACATAAAAAATGTGTATATTTTATTCCATATCTGCTCTAATTATAAAAAATATTTATCGCCAAAAAGGGAGGACTCCAGTGGATTTGAGCATGTGTTTGTTGGGGAAACCAAGTTTGGCAGAGAAATCATGGGTCTTCACAACTGGGTCTAGTTTTACCTGCAAGAGAAGCAAGAGCTTCTCGATTACAAGGGCTACAAAGCCAGGGACAATGATGCGGTACTTTTTTCATCAGTAAATCTGAAGAATGTTAAAAGAATTTATTGTTCTATGTGCAGTCTTTGCTGAATCTGTACTTGTTTTTCTTCCATGCAGCCTAATGAAGATGACCATGTCTTGAATGTGCAGTTCAGCTGGCATGGTTTGGTCAAACCAGTGGCCAGCGCCTTTGTTGGTGTGAGTCCTGAGTTTGAAATGGCCATCTTTACCATCCTGTTCCTCACGTCCACTGAGAAGACCACCACAGCCGTAGTCAATCTGGATGAGTACCAGCTGGAGATGGTGGTGCATAGACACGGCCGCTCTATTGGGACCGCTTATCCCAAACTGCTGAGCAGCAACAACAGACACGTATAAATCCCACATACTGTATTACCCTGGCCATAGCTTTCAAGCTTTTTTACATTTTTTTCTAACATTTTTTAAAAAGAGTTTTTAAAGGCATATTGTAATTTGACATAAGTAGACATTTGTTTTGTATTGAAGTCGATGCTAGATGCTTTTTTACTTCACTAATATGTTTAACAGACTACAGTATGCTCATTTACAGAGTTTTGTTTTCACTGAAATTTTAATCTGAGCAAATATTTTATTTCCTCAGAATTGCCTTTAATACAATGGTAATTTCTTATATCTTTTATATCTGTTTGCCTATTTTGACTATGCTGTTGTATACATAGCTGGTAATGGAAACTAGAGATTTCACATTAAAATTAATTTTTTGATCCACTGCAGAATTCAGTTACATTTATTTTTGGAGTAGCTAACATGTCATGTAAAGCAGTGACAGCAGTGTCTTTCAATATAAACAACTTACGATTATTGTATAATTGTTACACATACAGATTCATGGCCACATATTAATGAAAGACAATGGGGAACATATGTACATTTAGAAATTAATTTGTCATGCCACAGGACTAGTCACATTAACAGAAGTAAGTAAATTCATACATTAAATAAATTATAATAGGATAGACATCTGTTGAGTATTTTAACATGTCATTTTTGACTGTATTGAATTAAAAACCCAAAACTGCAGCGGGTCCACCAGACCCACGAACACTGGCTGAGTAACAAAAATATGAACGCCACACAAGGGTTAAGTAAGAAAAATATCGGACTTATGAAATCCGCGTTTTTTCAGTGTGGTTATGGTAGGCTGTAATATTTACACAGTTGTTGAATCATTTTTAAATCTGATACGACACTGACAATTCAAAATAGTGTCAAGTTCGTATTCACTAAAGAAAAACCTCAGCGACCCTCAGGAAAAAAAACCACGTGGGGGGTTCTGTGGGTGGTGGTGGGTGTGGGGGATTTTAAGAGGTGGACCGTGGTTATGTCTGTATACTGATTATTGAAGAAGAAAAAAATTGGTCGGAATACAAACACGCGCATGCGTTCCTCACCGGTGGCCCATCCCGGAGGTTGAGGAGCACAGTGTGGAAGCTGGAGGAGCTGAAGCTTGGGCTGTGGGCTCTGGTCCTCTGGGGTGGGTGGGGCATTACAAAATTGTTTTTTTTTTTTTTTTTTTTTTTTTTTTTTTTTTTGTTTCCTTCCTATGAGAATTCATGCATCCATGTGCGCAAGATATACGTAGGTGGCGGTAATACATACCCTAAGGAGTGAAACGGCCATTGAACAAAAGATTGAGAGAATAGATGCCTCACCGGATGGAGTTAAAACGGCTAACTGGGGAACTGTTGTGCAGAAATTCAAAGAGATGTGTGAAATAAGAATGCTAGAAATGAAAGAAATGCATGATAATATAGAGGAATATAGTGAACAGTTAGTTAAAATCTTATATAGTACAGCAAAAGAAGGAATAAAAGGAAAGAAAACAGTACCTTGGTGGACAGACAAATGCAGCGATGCTATTAGAATTAGGAACAGAATGCTTAGGAGGGTCAGAAGGTCCTTTTCCTTTGATGACCTGATCAATTATAAGAGAGCACAGGCAGTTGTAAGGAAAGTTATCCGTGCATGTAAAAGAGATTATTGGAGAAAATTCTGTGATAATATTGGAGGAAAAATAGAAGTTAGTGAAATATGGGGTATGATTAGGAGGATGGGAGGAATACAAAAATATAACAATATACCAAGTTTAATAAGTGAAGAAAGACCAATAATAACGGATACGGAAAAAGCAGAAGTGTTGGCGCAATCTTTTGTCAAAGTGCAAAGCAACAGAAATATTTCTGATGGAATGAGAAGATCCAGAGAACTTTTAATAAAAGAGAATCCGGATATTAAGGTACAAAGAGGTCCATCTGGTTGTACGCTGGATGTGAAGTTCACATTGTATGAATTAAAAAGGGCTCTTGCTGGAGTTAGACAGACATCACCAGGGAAAGATGAAATATGTAATGAAATGATTAAGCATTTATCAGACGCATCATTAAGTATTATTTTATCCCTTTTTAATAAGATATGGGAATTAGGGAAACTTCCATCTTTTTGGAAGCATGGAATAATTGTCCCAGTTGCAAAACCAGGGAAGGATCACTCACAAGCATCCAGCTATCGGCCGATTGCCCTAACATCAAATATATGTAAATTAATGGAACGTATGGTCATGAATAGGCTGACTAATATCTCAATATCAAAGTGGTTTTAGGAAAGGGCGAAACACTATGGATGCAGTTTTATGTTTGGAAGACGATATCAGGAAGGCACAAATAAATAAAGAGGTAGTAGAGGGAGTTTTCTTAGACATCGAAAAGGCATACGACATGCTTTGGAAAGAAGGTCTTTTAATTAAACTAGACAGATAGGGCATTAAAGGAAGAATGTATATTTGGATAATGAGTTTTTTATCTGACCGAACTATACAAGTAAGAGTAGGCTCTTCTTTTTCAAAATGCTATTTAATAGAAAATGGAACACCTCAAGGGAGTGTCTGCAGCCCAATATTTTTCAATATAATGATTAATGATATATTCTGTGAAATTGGACCGGGAATAGGAAAATCTTTGTATGCTGACGATGGAACATTATGGAAGAAAGGACGGAATGTTTCATATGTAGTAAAAAGCATGCAGACGGCAGTAGATGATAGAAATATGGGCAGGAAAATGGGGTTTTTCGATTGCCGTGTCAAAACAAAATTCATTGTTTCTCAAAAAAGAAAGTACTCCCAGAGCCAAATTCATCTTTAATGGACAATATTGGAACAAGGAATCAAATATCAGATTTTAGTGGTATGGATGGATACAAAACTGACCTTTGCAATACAAATACAAAATATAACTGATAAATGCAAAAAAGGAATAAACATATTGAGATGTTTAGCAGGGGTAGAATGGGGTGCAAGCCGGCATTCATTAAGGAGTATATACTGTGCGTTGATAAGATCAACAATAGATTATGGGTGCATAGTGTATAGATCTGCTTCAGCAACGTTATTGAAAAAGATAGACATTATTCAAGCACAAGCCTTGTGAGTATGTTGTGGTGCTTTTAAGACCTCTCCAGTATCAGCAATTCAGGTGGAAATGGCAGAGACACCAATGGAAATTCGCAGACTTAAATTGACTTTGGCATATTGGACCTCTTTAAAAGGACACACTGAAACCCATCCAGCTAAAAAGATATTGATGGAGTGTTGGGAACATAACTCAAATAATACATGTTTTGGATGGACTGTAAAAAAAGAGGCTGAGGATATTGGATTGACAAGAATAGATGTAAATCCTACAGTGGAAATTCCCATAATACCTCCGTGGTTATTTCCAATACCTATAGTAGACCTTCAGACCTTCAGACCTTCAGTTATGTTTCCAAGAATGAGATTGCACAAATACACATGGATCAAAATTATAGTCAGGAAATTAAAATATTCACAGATGGATCCAAAGATCCTGTTTCAGGAAATACAGCCGTTTCTATATGCATTCCTCATTTTAAGATTAAAATGGCAAAAAGGACAAGTAATCATTTATCAGTTTATTCAGCAGAAATTAATAAATTGGGTCGAGGAAATACAGCCATTAAGAACAGTTATTTGCTCAGACTCTTATTCTGTCTTAATAAGTTTATTAAGTGGCAAGTCTACATCTAGACAAGACATATTATATGATATCCTACAAAGCATGTTCAAAATTCACCAGTATAGATTAAGTATTTCATTTTTATGGGTACCGGCACATGTTGGGATAGAAGGAAATTAGGAAGCTGATCAAATGGCCAAGAAGGCATTAAAACAAACTGATATAGATATAAATATATCACTTAGTAAAGCAGAAATGAAAGGAATAATCAGAGGGGCTATGATTAGGAAATGGCAAAATATGTGGGATAGGGACATAAAGGGTCGGCATCTATACAACATTCAAAAACAAGTTGGAAATGGAAGGAAAAACTTTGGAAGTAGGAAGGAGGACACAATAATATCTAGACTCTGTATTGGTCACACAGCTCTTAATCAATCATTATTTATTATTGGTAAACATGAATCAGGTAATTGTAATAATTGTGGTATACCAGAGACTGTGGAACATATCCTATTACATTGTGAAGCATATGAAAGAGAAAGAATGCGATTAATAGAAGAATTAAGTTTGTTGAATATTGAAAGAATTACAATTAAGACAATACTTGAGTATGCTTCAGCACAGTATTAAGTCTATAATGCAATTATTAATTATTTGAAAGCAATAGGCTTAATAAATAGAATTTGAAGATCACATAATGAAGTATATAAAATAATTGTATCCTTGTGTAATACTCCTTTGGTCAAACTAAGTTATTTTAAAGGTTTTTTTTTTGGTGGTTATTAGTTTTTTTAAAAAATTTTTTATTAAAAATTATTATTTTTTTTAATATGCTGTCACCAATATCGTCATCGCCTCACACTCCAGTCCAGTAGGTGGCGGAAATGCACCTTTTAAGTGGGTTTGCCAACCGCCATTAAAAAGAAAAAAAGAAGAAAGAAGTTCCTCACCGGTCTGATTTTGATGTTACACCTCACACTTTCACGTGTAGCGCAAACTTCCGCTTAGAGTGTTTTTCACTTGGCTACGGCGTGTGTGATGGTTTCCTAAATTATATGATATTATTCACATTTGCGGTTTATTACCATCACAACTAATAAGAGAAATGCTGCAGGAGGTGTTTGGGGAAATGACTCCCCAGCAGCTCGCTGCTCCCGTCGACACTGTGGAGGTGAGTGCAACGGTCATAATGCGCTATTCAAAATAGCAAACGTTATTATATTTGTTAGCTTGTTAGTTATGAAATTCCCTTATCCCCTTTTGTATTGCAGGAAAAGTGGAAGCTGCTTCCAGCCTTTTTGAAGGTAAAGTCAAATTGCCAACGTTATCATGAAAATCATCATGATAGATACAACAGCATATGGATAGTTGATATTTCGTTTCAAATACTGACAACAGCGAGACATGCTGTGCTGTTTAAAAAAATAAATAGTTTAAAACTATATTAAACATTATTGCTTGTATAATTATTATTCAAGCAACTGTATGATTGATACTTGGACTTAATTTGTCACGCCACAGGAATATTTAAGTGAACTGCAAAAAATAACTTGTTTGGTTATAAAAAAAAATGTTGATGAAAAAACGGATACAAAATTTAAATTTTTTACCAACATTTTGATGTTGAATTGGAAAGTGATGTTTGTTTTATTTGTCAGCTCTCTATACATGCTCTTTTCTTATGCATATCATGTATTCTTAACATCTAGCAAGAATTGTGCTAAATGATATTAAATTTACAGCCTCTAATGTCATATTCATGTCTTATTTTTATTTATTGATTTAGGTTAAAGGCTTAGTTAAGCAGCACATCGATTCCTTCAATTACTTCATCAATGTTGAGGTTTGTTGACTTATTTAAGCATGGTCCCAATCACAGAGTTCTCTACATGTTTTGTAAATGCAACAAATTGATTGTCGGGTGTGATTTCTATGACACGAGATTATGGTTTTGGTTACTTTTATTTTGAACCACCATAATTTAATATTGACATGTCTACTAATCTCTCCAGATAAAAAAGATCATGAAGGCGAACGAGAAGATCACAAGTGATGCTGATCCAATGTGGTATCTGAAGTAAGGATGTTGTTGAATTAGACATATTTGTACATGTTTAATTTAGTATGTTAAGTTAGTGTTGTTTATATACGGTTATATAATTTCTTAATGTTTTATTGATAGCCTTTAAATTAATTTCAGTACTTAAATTAAATTAGATTAATTTTTACACTTTTTTTTAGTACTTAAGCTTATTTTTATTCAATTAGTTACCAGTTGGTTTAATATGATAATCTTATTTTATTTGATATTAGCTTTACTTCAACTACCGAAAATAATTTTTAATAGTTTGAGCTATCAATAACAACACTGCATGTTACACCTCATCTGTCCCTAGATATCTCAATATCTATGTTGGCATGCCTGATGTAGAAGAAAGCTTTAATGTAACCAGACCAGTGTCACCACATGAGGTAACATCTTTATCTGTGGCCTAAAGAATCTTCTCATTTAAAGCAAAATGAAAAGCTTTTTGAAGAAAAACAAAGATCAAGACGTCAGTATTTGCTTATGATGATTATGCTTTTAAAAACACTAGTGTCGTCTGAGAGATATGACGTATTCAGCCCCCATCACTGTGGACATAGAGTACACCCGAGGCAGCCAGAGAATTATTCGCAATGCTCTCCCAATCGGAAGGTACCTATGTGTGGGCTAAAAGCTTAATGTGTATATAGATATGTATATAAAACACCTCTTAATATGTGTTTTCTTTTCCCTAGCAATTTTAAATGCACTTTTTTTTTATAGGATGCCAATAATGCTGCGAAGCTCAAACTGTGTATTGACAGGAAAGACACCGATGGAGTTCTCGAAGCTTAATGAATGTCCTCTGGATCCAGGTAGATAATCATAGAACTCCTCCGACTGTCTTGGTAATATTTGATTGTTTGTATGCCATAGTTTGATGCAGATAATCGTATCTGAAGCTCATATGTGTGGGAGCAGGTCATGGCACACAAGCATGATACAGGATTTGTCTGTGTGCAGGTGGTTATTTCATTGTGAAAGGGCAAGAAAAGGTCATTCTCATTCAGGAACAGTTATCCAAGAACCGCATCATCGTGGAGCAAGATCGCAAAGGTGCTGTGGGAGCCTCGGTCACCAGGTGCTGGAATTTGCTCTTCTGTTTAAGTAATATTAATAAGCTTTATTTAAAATGCACATTTAACATTTTATTTGTGTGCTCATATGTCTGTCACTTGTCTCTGATTTGTAGTTCTACTCATGAGAAAAAGAGCAGAACCAACATGATTGTGAAAAAGGGCCGCTTTTACCTGAAGCACAACACCCTCTCTGAAGATGCACCTATTGCTATTATCTTTAAGGTGAGAATGTGGTTAGAAATGGTGATTTAGAGCATGATGGTTCTGTATCTTTGTCAGGTAAGTTGACGAAGAAAACCATATGTGACCCTGGACCTCAAAACCAGTCTTAAGTCGCTTGGGTATATTTGTAGCAATAGCCAAAAAAACATAGTATGGGTCAAAATTATAGATTTTTCTTTTATGCCAAAAATCATTAGGATATTAAGTAAAGATCATGTTCCATGAAGATATTTTGTAAATTTCCCTAGCATAAATATATCATAACTTAATTTTTCATTAGTAATATGCATTGCTAAGAACTTCATCTGGACAACTTTAAAGATGATTCTCAATATTTAGATTTTTTGCACCTCAGTAGGGCTGCACGATTAATCAAAATGAAATCGCGATTAGGCTGAAGCTGCGTTTGTCATGCGTATCTTTCAGTGAAGCCACGGTTCTGTGATCAGCAATAAATCTCCATCCAAAGGCCAGAGGGCGCTGTCGCGCTGAAACTCCAAATACGCCTCGCAGAAGAACCCCAGAAAAATCTGCAGCTGAATAAACCGAAGATTCAACTGCTTTCATTGATTCCACGTGACTAATAAACACACGACTACGACAATATATGGTTTATCTTTTTGATATCTGAGTTATTATTATTATAATTTTCATTAAAATAAAGTATTTTTATAATGCAATGCCTTTATCACTGCTTAAATACTATGACATACGTTGCGTGCCTTATTCTGTGCAAGAAACATCTCACAGAAGGGTTTATTTCAAACACTCGACTGACATTATAAAGTGAGTTTGGAGTAAAAGAGGTAATTGTTGGGGTATTTTCATTTTCACATATCCGTAGTTCACATGAGAACTATGCAAACAGCTGTCCCATTTATCGCGACCGTTCTTGCGATTTTCATAATCGCGCAATAAATCGTATTGTTGATTTTATTATTATTATTTTTTTTTTTTTTTTTTTTTGCGTAACTTGTCAGGGAACTACGGCTATGTGTAGTAAATTCTGCTCTATCTGAAAGCACGTGATGATGATTTCCTGCTTATTACAGAACCCGCTTTACTAACAAAATGCGCATGACAATCGCATTCGATTAATTGTGCAGCCCTACCCTCAGATTCCAGATTTTCAATTAGTTGTATCTCGGCCAAATATTGTCCATCCTAACAAACCATACATCAATGAAAGCTATTTATTCAGCTTTCAGATAATATATAAATCTCAATTTCAAAAAAATTACCCTTATGACTGGTTTTGTTGTCCAGTCACATATACTAACTACTTGCATTTCTCATGGTTTAGGTCATTGCACAGTCCAGTATACAGCTATGAGGCCGCCACATACTGTATCCAACCAGCAGATGGTGCACACTGACAAAAAAATAGTGCAATGTGACTGAAAATAGTTAGACAAATTTAAAAGTATTGCTAAATTCTATTGTTTCAGTACCATTCAAAAAAATGTAGGTAATTTATTTTTTAAAGAAATTAATATTTTTATTCAACAAGAATGCATTAAATTGATCAAAAATGACATTAAAGACATTTATAGTGTTACAAAAGATTTCTATTTCAAATAAATTGTTTTTTTTTCTATTCATCAAAGAATCCCCAAAAAAGTAATCACATTTTCTAAACTAAAATGTTAAGCAGGACAACTTTTTGCAACCTTGACAATAATATTAAATGTTTCATGAGCAGCAAGCAAATATATTTTTAAAGTTACTTTAAAAATATATTTGTATATAAACTCTAATATTTAACTATTACTGCTTTTACTGTAATTGTGATAAATAAATGCGGCATTGGTGAGCATAAGACCTTAACATTTCTTACCGACGCCAAACCTAAAATGGTACTGTATCTTTAGTTAATGAAATTGCTTCAAATAACTTTAGCTGTGACTATTCATAATGTAGAATGGAAGTTGAACCGCTTTGACCCATCAGCATCTGTTGATTAATATCTATTTAATATGTCAGAGAGAGCTCACTGGTGATGTTATACTCTGATATTTTACTATTACTTTCCATTATGATATTCTAAACATCTATTGAAATGTGTCATTGATATGATACATTTGTCATAAGTTTTTTTTCAAGGTCTTTTCTAAAGCATTTGATAATATTTTAATTGTTTTAGCTAGATTATTGCATTTTCCTTTCTATCCATATTTAAAGATGTTTCTTCTGTTCTTTGACACCGTGTTAAATATCACCTGACAGTTGAAACATTTAATTAGAGCTCAGATCAGAAAACCCAGTCGCACTATGATGGATGTTTTTCCTAATTCCCTCATCCCAGGCTCTCTCTAAACATATGGGTCTGGTTGGTTAGGGACAGGGTGAGGAGTAAATCGGCTGTCGAGCTTGTTTGCTTTGCACTTGTCCATCCACAGCACATTCCACAAGGATTTCCTTTGCGACACAGCAGCCGTGCCAAACGGTGGAGACCTTTAAGCACTGTGATCCACCCAGTCCTGTTCTCACAGTCCCCTATTAGCATAAATAAATGTCATCAAGGCCAGTGGCACCGTATTCACCTTTGCATTAGAGCAGGGTCCTATTTGCGCTGTTTTTTTTTTTGCTGTAAATATACAAGTCTGTACTTTGTGTTTCTTATTTTACTTGAATATATACCTTATTCACTGTTAATCTCTCTGTCATTCATCAGGCCATGGGAGTGGAGAGCGATCAGGAGATAGTTCAGATGATTGGTACGGAGGAACATGTCATGGCTGCATTCGCTCCCAGTTTGGAGGAATGTCAGAAGGCCCAAATATTCACCCAAACTCAGGTACCTCTGACAAGATCTCTGCCATCATTTAAAAGAGTGGTTTGCAATGCCGGTAAATGCATAATACACACAAAACAACAATGTTAAGCTAAATGTTATTAGACGTATTAAAAAATGCATTCGATTGCATGGTCACTGAATGATGCTTAAAACTTTAAAGCTTTCAAAAACCAGGTATCCCACTTTTGAGGTGTATTATCAAATGCAGAGGCACAGTTTGCTGAATCTTGAGATGTATTATTCATTGCAAGACTCAACAATGGGTCAGCAAGGACCATATCTGCATCCTAGCAACCTGTGTCTGAGCGGATGTGAATGCCTGTTTACATGGTTGTGACATTGTGTGGGCCTCATCAAAGGTCTGCTAATGAGCCTACATGTGTGCACCAATTGACCAGAGCAGACCTCAATTAAATAAGATGTGTTATTTGGACTGAGAATCGGTCAAGAGTTTGAAGCTAGTTTGAAATGAAGGATTTATGACTACCAAGGGCAGCCTTGCTTATTGTATTTGAACATAAAATTTGAATGTTTATTTACTGCTAAATTTCCTGTAATATATGCATATTTCTTACCTTTTGAAAGTTTGGGGTCAGTAAGATTTTTTTTTTTCTTGAAATAAATGAATACTTTTATTCCGCAAAGATGCATTAAACTGATCAAAAGTGGCAGCAAAGACATATATAAAGTTATAAAATGTTTCTATTTTAAATGCTGTTCTTTTGAACAGAATCATGAAAAAAAAGTAGTACAAAAAATATTTTCATGAAATATTGAGCAGCAACTTTGAAATTTAAAATTAAATTATATTCAATACATTGTATATTTTTATATGTATGTATGTAGTATATATATATATATATATATATATATACCACACACACACACATACACTCTCTAGCTCTAACCGTTCAAGAAGTTTTGGGATAAGATTATTAAATATTTGTTAACAAAGTTTCTTGGTGCTCATTAAGGCCTGGTATTTTTTGATCGAAACAGAAGACCCTGTTTATTTTGTGCTTTGAGATTGATATTTTTGCAATTTAAAATAACAGTTTCTATTTTAATATACTTTAAAATATAATTTATTCCTGTGATGCAAAGCTGAATTTTCAGCATCATTACTCCAGTCTTCAGTGTCACATGATCCTTCAGAAATCATTCTAAGATGATGACTGATTTATTATCAATGTCGGAAACAGTTTTTTGCTGCTTCATGTTTTTTGGAACCTTTTTTCAGGATACTTTTATGAATATAAAATAAAAAAAAACAGCATTTATTCAAAATATAAATATCTTCTGTTACAGTATCACTACTGTTGCAAAGTTTTTGGGAGTCGTTAATTTTGTGTTCTTTTTTTTTGAAAGGTAATAAATTAATACTTTTATTCAGCAAGGATGTGTTAAATGGATAAAAAGTGATAGTAAAGACTCATATTGTTAGAAAAGATTTTAATTTTTAAATAAATGCTGTTCTTTTTAACTTTTTTATTCATCAAAAAGTCCTGAAAAAAATGTATCACAGTTTCCACAAAAACAAAAAAACGGAAGGCCGCACAACATGTTTCAACTGCTAATAAAATCAATATTAGAATGATTTCTGAAGAATCATGTGCCACTGAAGACTGGAGTAATGGTGCTGAATATTCAGCTTTGATCACAGGAATCAATTCTATTTTAAAGTATATTAACAGAAAACCAATATTAGAAATTGAAATCTCACAATATATATATATTTTTTTTAAATTTTTGATCAAATAAATACAGTCTTAGTGAGCATAAGAGACTTCCTTCAAAAACATTAAACAAATCTTACTGATCCAAACTTTTGAACGGTAGTGTATATATATTTGTCTATGTGTGTGTGTATGCTGTGTATATATATATATATATATATATAACATACACACACACACGTAATGTATACAACAAATACATAATAATTTGTACATTATTTGAATATATTATATTATTTTTTTTTCTTTGTTTTTTAATGTTAAAATTGAGCACTGTGATGGAGTATTAAGTAGCCCTGTAGACAACAAACAAGCTTATTGCCATGTTTGACTTGATCCAGGAGTTGTGACATTATATATAGCATCTAAAGTATTCTACCAGATAAGCTGGAAATGTTAAAAACGTTTAGCCTAACTTTGAGTGGTACTTCAGTTGCACATCGTTCCATGCTCAAAGTGGGTGGTTAAAGGAAAGCCTAGTCCTGTGTGACCTTTGACTCTGAGTAGAACAATTTGCAGCTCAGGTGTGTGTGTGTGTGTGTATATGCATGTGTCTGCGGAGAATGGAGGGGTCCAGTTCTCTGATACCCCTTTAGAGAGCCAGTGAACCCTGCACCAGCTCGGTCACTCCAGATTAAAAACGCTTTGATTTGATGCGTTTAATCTTATTAATTGAGGCTCTAAAAAAAATTATGCTTTTCATTCTTTATTACTTAATTCTTCATAACATACTTATGCAAAACTGAAAAAGAATAGTAACGCTAGTGAAGATATTTGTAAATTGTTAACGTTGCATCTTAATGACTCATCGGTGTGTACTTTGTTTCTTTTTAGGCACTTAAATACATTGGTAATAAAGTGAGGCGTCAGCGCATGTGGGGCGGCCCAAAGAAAACCAAGATGGAAGAGGCCAGAGAGCTGTTAGCCTCTACTGTCCTCACCCATGTACCTGTACGTCATTTTAAAATAAACTTTAAGTGTCTGTGCTCCCCACATCCTGAATAATTTTGCCCATGCCTTCAGTCTTCCTTTAATTGTTTTTATTCCATGATGCAGTTAAATCAGAGTATAAATAGTTTGTTGGCTGTTTGTTGGACCCGTCATGTGTTTGTGTCTCCCAGGTTAAAGAGTTTAACTTTCGAGCTAAGTGTATCTACCTCGCTGTGATGGTGCGTAGAGTGATTCTCGCTCAAGGGGACAACAAAGTGGACGATCGTGATTACTATGGAAACAAACGTCTGGAGTTGGCTGGCCAGGTATCTGGTTCTTAGAGACTTGTTATAGCACTTGCATATTGCTCTTTTGTTGGTTTTGATTGCTTCTATTGTCATAATTTGTAAGTCGCTTTGGATAAGCGTCTGCTAAATGACTAAATATACATGTAAATGTCTTCTATAACCTCTGCACATAATCATTCATTAATATGCATAAATTATTAGCTTTCTCCAATAAAACTACAGCAGCACATGCATAAAGTGCTCAGTTCTACAGCAGCCTTATACAGTGCCATTCCAATGTTTAGGGTTAGTAAGATTTTGTTGTTAAAAGAAATTAATAAAATTTTTATTTTTTAACTTTCTATGTATCCTGAAAAAAATTGTTTCCATAAAAATATTAAGCACAACTGCTTTCAACATTGATGATAATAATAACAATTTAATTTTAATAATGCTTCCCAATATTACTGTTGTTACTATAACTTTAATTAAATAAATGCCGCCTTGGTGAGCAAAAGAGCCTTCTTTCAAAAACCCCAAATGGTGGTTTTTCTGCAACCCTGCTCTTCAAAATGTTGATGGGTTCAGAAATGGCATTTGGTTGGTTTGTTTAGCTCTGTTGTTCATATGAGAGAAGTAGGTTCGAATCTGGTCTGAAAAATAAGTTGCACCTTTCATTACTATATCAACAAAAAGTGAAAAATGTGTTGCTCAGTGTCGCATCCTGCTCAAACCTCAGCTGCCTTTTTTGTGACTAATGTTTCTAACTGCTTGGCATCTACACATAAATTTAAGGCTCATGAAATATTCACTTTAGATTAAAGTACAATGTGCAGCTCCACTTTCCATCCATCCATCGCTCTCCTCCATCCATCTCTGTCTGTCTTTTCCATTCACACCCCCTCTAATTCTATTAAGAATGACTGACAGCCCCTCCAAGCTCAGGCCATTAATTATGATAATGCTAGTGTTTATTTATCTGTTTTTATCCAGCCATGTATTTGGGAGCTGAAATAAAGATTAGTACGCATAATGATTATTATTATCTCTTTTGAAATTGTCGCTCCTCTACGGCAGATTTCATATTACATCCTGGATGTGGGTGTCGTCTCACTTGTGCACACCGACATTTTTTGTGCTCTTGTCTAACACAACTGATCTCTTTTTCTCTCATTAGAGACACTGTTGGCCTCTTATGAAACTGATCAGAAGCCAAAACCAGCAGATACAGGCTTGGCTAGCGCCCAATCCCTCACCTTCCCTTTTGTTTCTACTCTGCTTGTCATTATAATACAGTCATTATTTTCCCAGTGCTTTGTTTCATCCACACCCCCATGCTTCTGCCTTTCCCTCCATTCCCAGCCGGCCCGCTTTTGTTGCGGGCAAGATATGTGGCAGCAACGCCCGACTGCAGCCCAGCCAAACTCAGGGATTTCTCCTCTTTATTATAATTTAGCCCGACTATGACAAAAGAATAGCCGCCTTGACTGGAGCGATTGAGCTAATCCACCAGCCCGACTGTGATAATGTAATTACCGCTGTCTTAAGTCCTTTAATTTCCCCCCGCCTGAACAGAGGTGGGGTGTGTTTATGTGTGTATGCGCTTGCTTACGTTAGTGTGTGAGCGATGCAGAGTTAGTGAGTGACAGAAACCCTTTCAGTGGGGCTTTACACGCACATGCACTCTTTCCAACACCTCCAATCTCCTTTCTCCTCATTTACAATTCCCTGACATTCAACTAATTGGCCTGGCTGGGCTGCGGAAACTTAATTTCATTATCAATTTTCTGTGAGGATGTTTATTTTTGCGTATGCAAATGTGGAGCAGAAGGGGAGGGGCTTCTATTGAAGAAAATTTGAGAATGAGAGGGCGGGTCAAATTTATCAGAGCGTGGAAACACCTGTTTATTAAATCTGGGATAAGAAGATGGAGAGAGGGAGGGCTAGAGCCAGATAAAGTTAATAAAAACAAGTTATCTGGAAAAGATGGCACTTGCGATTCAATAGACTGGAGATGAAGTCATCCGTTGGCTGTCCTTTTTTTTTTCTTTTTTTTTTTTTCTGTTGATGTGATCATTTCTGTTGTTAATGACTGGATTGTGAATATATGATGATGTGTTGTGTTTGCTAGATAATGCACAGGCTTTGTTTTAGTTAGACTGAGTTTTGTACCCATTTTAGTGAATCACACTTTGTTTCTGTGTTCCTTAAGCTCCTGTCTCTGCTGTTTGAGGATCTGTTTAAGAAGTTTAACTCGGAGCTGAAGAAGATCGCTGACCAGATCATCCCCAAACAGAGAGCAGCTCAGTTTGATGTGGTGAAGCACATGAGACAGGACCAGATCACTAACGGCATGGTTAATGCCATCTCTACTGTGAGTCCAGACACTCAACGGTCAATCTGTAACCGGTTCACAGGGCAAGACAAATCAGGAAGTGTCCACCTGAGATGCTTTTTAAACAGTATTGCTGAAGTTTCCATGTTTGTTTCACTATCCACTTCACTGCATTGATTTAACCTCTTAACTGTCACCCGTCCGCTCTGTGGGACGCCTAAGTTTACTTCACTATATTACAATTAAATCCTAATCTAATCATGACAAACTTTATATATTGTTGGGAAGGTCTAAGACTCCTAAATAGATATTTTACCACAGTTTTTTGTTAAAAATTATGTAGGAAAAGTAATGTATTAATTTATGTGATTTAATAGTGCACCTCAAAAATCTACATCATAACAGGAGTTCTGACCTTTGTCACAAAAAGTCTTCTTCGTTGCCCTTTTCTCTATCACACTTTAGAAATCATCAGAAATGATATATCAATCTCAAAATTCATCCTTTGAAAACCATTTTAAAATCAGAAATTGCATTACCATGAAAATGGTACATCAAAATCATGTTACAAAATGTTTTCATTTATGAATTATAAAAATTTAAGTTTGGACAGTGCACTTTCACGTCTGTGTTCAAAAATGTGAGCGACAGTTAAGGGGATAAAAATTTTTTTTTGAATGAAATCATATGTACACACTATATTTGTCTGAAAAACATTAATTTTATTTCATTAAGATTTTAAAGATCATGAAGCAAATTCAGTCTAAACTTATGACTGTTAGTCTATGTAATTCAAGATTTGCAGCACAGTGTTATTTTAGTATTTATATACTGTTGTAGTTTATACTATACTTTGAATTACCTTTATTTTTATATTTTAAGTTTTCATTTTAGTTTGTGTTTTAGTAATTTTATAGTGTTTTGTAATTCTTATTTTTTTATATTTCTATACAGATTTAATTTATTTTTATTTTCGTTTTAGTACTTTTAGTACTTGAACTTTCATTTAGTCGCTAAGGCAGCTTTTCCAAATTTTTTTTTTGGTTGTTAAGCTTAAGTTTTTCATCTTATATTCTTTATTGTACTTTAATTTCACCTTTGTTTCAGTTACTGAAATTTTTTTTTATAACAGTTTACATTTTTTTTTACATTTTAGATTGTTAACAATAAAAAAAGACTGCTTGAAATTTACTAAATTTAATTTTCTTTTCTTTTTTCCCCCTTAGGGGAACTGGTCCCTAAAGAGGTTTAAGATGGACAGGCAGGGTGTGACTCAGGTTCTCTCCCGCCTCTCCTTCATCTCAGCCCTGGGCATGATGACCAGGATCTCCTCTCAGTTTGAGAAAACCAGGAAGGTTAGCGGTCCCCGCTCCCTCCAGCCCTCCCAGTGGGGCATGCTGTGCCCCTCAGACACACCTGAAGGAGAGGTCAGTGTCCCTCATTTAGAGAACACCATCTTGTCCGCATCGTCAGTGGATGCTTAAGTGAAATTTTGACATGTTTGAAATGTTCACACTACTTATTTCCATGCGAAAAAAAAGTTTACTCATTTATACCTTTTTTTTATGGAAAAGAGCAGCAATAGCCACTGGAAAACCCATATTGGTTTACCACTGATTTATTGTGTTTATAAAAGTCGTTTAGAGTCTCACAGCTGTGTGATTGTTGTCTAGGCTTGTGGTCTGGTTAAAAATCTGGCTCTGATGACCCACATAACTACTGACATGGAGGACGGCCCCATCGTCAAGCTGGCCTTCAACCTGGGAGTGGAGGACATCAACCTTCTGTGTGGAGAGGAGTTGTCCTACCCCACTGTCTTCCTCGTCTTCCTCAACGGTATCTGCTCACGCAGGCAGAACAAAAGCTAAACAGCACATTCTTCCCCCTTTTATTTTTCAAGCACACAGACGGGCTACAGGTATTTGAATAATATTCAAATGAACTTATGCTGTTCTACGACTACAAAAGGGTAGTCATTTTAATGTCATGTCACAGAAAACCCACCCCACTAATTAATTCATGTATATGTTTTTCACAGTGCTGATAAGTTATAAATTACACAGGCTGCCACTGCGGCTAATTAATTAGCAAACACAGCAGGTGTCAATGCATAAATAAATACAATCCCTCCCAAGTTAATCCACAAACATGCTTGCCTACAACAACATTGAGGCTGTGTATGCATCTGGGTGGCACCATAGTGGGCCTCTTATATTGCTCAAACAAGCCAAAACTTTTTCTTTGAAAGTGCATTAACACTGCTGTCGCACATTTACACACACAAATCTTAATTAGTTTATGGTACAGCATTTTTTTCCATTATTTTTTTGTGTCCGTAAAAATACCTAGATTCCAAAATAATATATCTAGTCTAGATATATCTATTTGTAGGTATTTCTTTAAATATCAGCCAAAGGAACTTGTAAAATATCACAGTACTTTGAAGTAATATTCAGTTGTCATTCAGCATAACCGATATAATTATGTAAAAATGGAACAACATACCTGTATTTATTAAAATATATAAAAGAAAATATCAGAAAAAAATATTTTAATGTGTTCCTTTCTAGGTAACATTCTTGGAGTGATCAGAGACCATCAGAAGTTGGTCTATACCTTCAGACTCATGCGTAGAGCAGGTTTTATAAACGAGTTTGTGTCCATTTCAACCAATTTGACCGACCGCTGTGTGTATATTTCTTCTGATGGGGGCCGTTTGTGCAGGTACTACAGAAATTATTTTTTTATATCCCAAAATTAAAATCCTTTTGGAATATAAACTCTTTTAAAACCAGTACCCAATGTTGTTAGTTGCCTTGTATTGCACAGACACATTTGAATTGCATTCTGTGTGCTCCTGGCAGACCCTACATCATTGTAAAGAATGGACAGCCAGCTGTGAAGAACAAACACATTGAGGAATTGTCTCAGGGCTACAGGTGCGTTTGAAGCCAATCAATATTTGAAAATTACATTTGAATGGAGAGTCCAGAATGTAGATTTGAGACTGTCTTATGCATGCCTTTTCATTGTGTTTTTACCACCCACTTTTCCCTGTAGAACGTTTGAGGACTTCCTTCATGAGAGTCTGGTGGAGTATTTGGATGTAAATGAAGAAAATGACTGTAACATTGCGTTATATGAGCATATGATCACCGAGTGAGTACTTATAAGCCACATAATTCAGGCCTTTAAAGTATTTGAACACTTAGACCATTATCATTGCAATAGAAAACTGATCTGAAAAGTGTTTAGTTTAAAAATATTATACTTTTATCTTTTTTTTTTTCTTTTTTTAAAGAAAATGTTACCTTGTGTCTTGTTTTGTTATCTAATGTAATGACTCTGTAGGGAAGCTTAATATATCTGTACCATATTCATTATATCAATATTGCAGAATTTTGTATTAAAATTTTTAATATGTAGCTTGATTTTAATTTAGATGTATCTGTTCATACAGGAAATTTAATTACATGCATTACCATATTTTTATTCCAATATTTAGATTACCTTTATCATTATCTATTGTTCACTTAAATCTTTAACTAATAATGCTAACAGGTTATTCGTATAGCACTGTTAAATGTAATCTTTAGCCAATCTCACAATGAATATCTGTTATTCATATTGTACATTATAATGCTGTGATGCCTAAATTCACTTGTTTCATTTCAAATTATTTTATTTTTAGAGTTGTATATTTATTTTTTCAGAAAAATATTAAAGGGGTCATATGATGCTATTTAATTTTTTCCTCTCTCTTTGGAGTGTTACAAGCTCTTGGTGCATAAAGAAGATCTGTAAAGTTACAAAGACTAAAGTCTCAAATCCAAAGAAATATTCTTTATAAAAGTTAAAGAGTCAACCACGCCTACCTAAAACAGCTCGTTCTAACACGACCCCACATATCTACATCACGATGTGGGAAGATTTGTTTTGGGGCCCATAACGCCGCCCAAGTGTTCACGTAAAAAAAGAAGGCGTAACTTTGATTCTCGCTGTAGTATTGTTGTTGCCGTGTGTTTCGTTGTGAAAGCGAAACTACTTTTTTGGTCTTCCAAGGAGACACGACTGACAGCAGTGTTTTATTATTACAATCCCTGTTCCAAAACATTTCAAGCCCAACTCTTTAGATGTGTGAGTGCATTTATGAGGACGTGTGGGTTTCTGATCCGTAGAGTAGACACACTGCGGCTGTTCGACTCACCGACTGTAATACGTTTTCATATTTAAGGAGGTTGCCAGCTGACGATTCAACGCAAGTTTTGAGCCGTTGTAGAGTAGCGCTAGTGGTTTTGTCGATTTCTCCGATCACAATGCCCGACTGTTTACTTTACGCGGCGTGAATGCAAATGCAACGTGTAAAAAGACATTATAAGTCATTATACTCCGTAATTATGTCCCCACTGGATGCCACAATGCCTCGTTTATAATGGGTTTTAAACTTTTTGTCTCGTCGCTCCGGCTAGACAGGGCATCACAGTATGGTAAGGGGCGTGAACATTTCCGTCACATGCTTGAGGTTTTCGGCCAATCACAACGTACTGGATAGTTGGCAAATCAGAGCACACCTCGCTTTCTCAGACCGATGAGCTTTGTAAAAATCTACGCGTTTTCAGAAAGGCGGGGCATAGAGGAAGACTACTGACAGATGTTGGAAATAATTATGTTGTGTTTTTGAACCTTACCCCATAAACCATTTCCTTACACCAAATTAATGTTAGTTTTCGCAACAGCATATACCCCTGGTAAAAAGGTTTTAGTTAGCAGCCATGAATGGATTGTTTAATTATTGTATGGGCACAAATATATGTGCTTTTTTCTAAAATTACGTTGGACAGGCCTTCATATACCAACAGTCAAGATACTCTTTTAGCGACCCTGTACTGAGCAATCCAGTGAAGACTCAATATAATTCTTATAAATCAATAACAAACAAAAAGTTCTTCGATATACATGGTCTGCCAATGTGTGATTTATTTAGGGGCACGACCCATTTGGAGATCGAACCGTTCACGCTGCTGGGGGTCTGTGCTGGTTTGATTCCTTACCCTCATCATAACCAGTCCCCCAGAAACACCTACCAGTGTGCTATGGGCAAGCAGGCTATGGGTAAGACTACTACAGTCTCCATCTCCAAACATCCACTTCCAAACACACACTCCTTTTCACTCATAGACACACTCACTTTCACACTAGCTTTCAAAACCTTTGACATACACACCACATTCTGTATGTATGTGGACATCAAACAATCCGCCTGCTTGCATATCCCCGCTTTTGTGAGTGCATGCGTGTGTGTGTGTGTGTGGTGTGTGTGTGTGTGTGTGTGTGGTGTGGAAGCCCTTCCCTGCCAGTGTCTCTGAGTGTCATTACGCATTCATTGTGTCCTGAGCTCAGTGTGCCGAGCAGGGTTAGTGTGCTCAGCTGCGCAAGAGGGAAGGAGCACACACACTCCGCTGCCCTGGTTACCAAACTACTTAAACCTCTCCTGGCCACCACCCCCATTACAAAACCACTGAAACTGTGACTATATTTGGCCCAATATCTTAGGCCTTGTCTTCTTTTTTCTGGACGGACAGCCCCATACATGTGCAAATCCAGTTGTGTGGCCCCAGCCCTATTATCACACACTGTGTGCTTGTACCCTGATTGTAGCGTAATAGCATCTGACAAATGTCAAGGCCTCAAGGGACGGTGGCTATTATACTTAAACCTAACCCCCTCGCTCCATCTCTGCCATGCTAAACCTCCACCCCAGAGATTTTAACACTGCCGACACCAGCCATCACATCAACACCCCTCAGACAGTCGGTTAAACGTGATCAGATGTTCATTAGCTGTTTCATATTGTTTGAAAAGCATTGAATTGAGTTGCAGCAAGTTAAGAAAAACCTTAGTGTAATTGTAAAGGCCTTTCTGGCAACAATAAAGTTCTATATGTTCACATTTGATAATACAGTAGCTATCATGAAATAATGAACAATACTTTTGCAGTATTTATTAGTCTTGGACAATGTTAAAAACATTAGTATTTGTAGAAATTAGTATGTTAAGCTGTACAAATTAACATTAGTTAATGCATTAGTAGTACATATATTAACAATGAACATTAAAAAATAGATATCTTTATATAGATATTTGCATTAGCATTAGCCTAAAATTTTAAAGTATTGTTCGTTATTAGTTCATGGTAATACATTGTTTATTGTTAAAGGGATAGTTCTAAAAATTATTATTATTATTATTTATTCAACCTCATGTTGTTCCAAACCTGTATGTTTTTCTTTATTTGGGTGGAACCTAGAAGATATTTTAAGAAATTAAGAAGTCTCCTTTTCTCCATGAAATCATCTATATGTTCATACAATTGAAGTCAATGGGGTCCAATGTTTGTTGATTCCCAGTGTTCTTCAAAATATATTCTTTTGTATTTTGCAGAAGAAAGTAAGTCAGATAAGTTTGGAACGACATGAGGAGAGAATAAATGACACGATTTCATTTTTGGGTAAACTACTCTTTTATTGGTTCACCCAATGTTGCGACACTTTATTTGGGTCAAGCAGTGTTGTTAAAGAAATGTTCACCAAAAAATTTTAAATTCTGTAATTAAAGTACTCGCCCTCCATGGCGTTCCAGACCTTCATTCATCTTCGGAACAGAAATTAATATATATTTTTTGAAATCCGAGGGCTTTCTGACCCTGCATGGACAGCAACGCTACAGACACGTTCAAGGCCCAGAAAAAGTAGTACGGACATCCTTAAATTCGTCCGAGACATTAGTTCCAAACCATAATTTAATGAAGCAACGAGAGTAACAAAAAAAATACTATAGTCAAAGATTTTTTCCGCTTTTGTGTCAATCATCTCGTGCGTTTATGAGAGTACCACATGAGTCGTGGTGCTGTTGTGACTCTCTCAAAAACTTGACAACGGAAGAAAGAAACTGTTAAAAAAAGTTCCCCCCCCCCCCCCCCCCCCCCCCCTTGTGCCAAAAGTATCTTGGGGTTCATAACATTACACTATGAACCACTGATTTCACATGGACTATTTTAACAATGTCCGTACTACCTTTCTGGGCCTTGAAAGTGTCAGCTGTGTTGCGGTCTATGGAGGGTCAGAAAGCTCTCAAATTTCATCAAATAATTAATTTGTGTTCCAAAGATGAAGGTTTTATGGGTTTGGAACGACATGAGGGTGCGTAATTAATGACAGAATTTTCATTTTTGGGTGAACTATCCCTTTAAACTCTACATAATACCAAATAATATATAATGACATTTAATTGTACCAGAAAGGTGGCAAAAAGCCCAAATAAATAATATATAAAAATATTAATTATCACCCCAGGCAGTATTTTTCCTCTTTTGCATCTTGTTCAACCCTTTTGAGTGATGCCTCATTTCATCACTGATTTTGATCAGGTACTATTGGCTATAACCAGAGGAACCGAATAGACACCCTGATGTACCTGCTAGCGTACCCACAGAGGCCTATGGTGAAGACGAAGACCATCGAGCTGATTGACTTTGAGAAGCTGCCCGCAGGCCAGAATGCTACTGTGGCTGTAATGAGCTACAGTGGCTATGATATAGAAGACGCCCTGGTGCTCAACAAGGCCTCTCTTGACAGAGGTAAGAGCTAAATAACTAATGCTGAATGCTTAGACTCATTCAGTTATCAGTTTAGTAGCATTCTGAAGTGACTATACTAACTTTCCAAATTAAATTGAGAATGAAATCTGAAAAATAATGTAGATTTCCATTGTGTTCACTTTTGTTCATTGTCCTCCATTGTTCTTCTGTCTTGTATTAGGCTTTGGTAGATGTCTAGTGTACAAGAACGCTAAGTGCACCTTAAGGCGGTACACTAACCAGACCTTCGACAAAGTGATGGGTCCAATGTTGGATGCGGAAACACGCAAGCCCATTTGGAGACACAGCATCCTGGATGCTGATGGCATCTGCTCGCCTGGTAAGACTCTTAGAAAGAACCACATTTCAGCCGAATAATATAGACTATATTGATTTAAGGATATATATTGATGTTTTATTTGTCATATCCCTCACAGGTGAGAGGGTTGAAAACAAGCAGGTGCTGGTGAATAAGTCAATGCCAACCATCACCCAAACGCCACTGGAGGGCAGTGCCCAACCAGGCCAACCACAATACAAAGACGTGCCAGTCACGTAAGAAACCATTTGTCTGATGAAATTAAATTAGAATCCCACTGTGCAATATTCCAGCTGTTTTATTTGAGATAATTAAGTTAATTTTCTAAAAGCTACACAAATACCCACTTTCTTCATTCTATAGGTACAAAGAAGTTATTTTTTGTTTTGCCCAATAGCAAACAAAATGCATACTTTTTTCATTCTGTAGGTACAAAGTTGTTTTTTGTTTTACGTAATAGCAACAAAAAATGCCTACTTCATTCTGTAGGTATGAAGTTGGGATTTTTTTGCCCAATAGCAACAAAAAAGGCCTACTTTTTTCATTCTGTAGGTACAAAGTTGTTTTTTGTTTTACGTAATAGCAACAAAAAATGCCTACTTCATTCTGTAGGTATGAAGTTGGGATTTTTTTGCCCAATAGCAACAAAAAAGGCCTACTTTTTTCATTCTGTAGGTACAAAGTTGTTTTTTTTTGCCCAATAGCAACCAAAATGCCTACTTTCTTCATTCTGTAGGTACAAAGTTTTTTTTTTTTGCCCAATAGCAACCAAAATGCCTACTTTCTTCATTCTGTAGGTACAAAGTTGGTTTTTTTTTGCCCGATAGCAACCAAAATGCCTGCTTTCTTCATTCTGTAGGTACAAAGTTGGTTTTTTTTGCCCAATAGCAACCAAAATGCCTGCTTTCTTCATTCTGTAGGTACAAAGTTGTTTTTTGTTTTGCGTAAAAGCAAGAAAAATGCCTACTTCATTCTGTTTGTTCAAAGTATTTTTTTTTTGTTTTGCGTAAAAGCAACAAAATTGTCTACTTCATTCTGTAGGTACAAAGTTGTTTTTTGTTTTGCGTAAAAGCAACAAAAATGCCTACTTCATTCTGTAGGTACAAAGTTGTTTTGTTTTTTTTGCCCAATCGCAACCAAAATGCCTACTTTCTTCATTCTGTAGGTACAAAGTTGTTTTTTGTTTTACGTAATAGCAACAAAAAATGCCTACTTCATTCTGTAGGTATGAAGTTGGGATTTTTTTGCCCAATAGCAACAAAAAAGGCCTACTTTTTTCATTCTGTAGGTACAAAGTTGTTTTTTTTTTTGCCCGATAGCAACCAAAATGCCTGCTTTCTTCATTCTGTAGGTACAAAGTTTTTTTTTTTTTTGCCCAATAGCAACCAAAATGCCTACTTTCTTCATTCTGTAGGTACAAAGTTTTTTTTTTTTTTGCCCAATAGCAACCAAAATGCCTACTTTCTTCATTCTGTAGGTACAAAGTTGTTTTTTTTTGCCCAATAAAAAACAAAAAACAACAAAATAAAAAAAAACGATAGCAACCAAAATGCCTACTTCCTTCATTCTGTAGGTACAAAGTTGGGTTTTTTTGCCCAATAGCAACCAAAATGCCTACTTTCTTCATTCTGTAGGTACAAAGGAGCGACAGACTCCTACATTGAGAAGGTGATGATCTCCTCCAATGCTGAGGACGCCTTCTTGATCAAGATCCTGCTCAGGCAAACACGTATACCAGAGATCGGAGACAAGTTCAGCAGTCGACATGGACAGAAAGGTACCATGACATCCTTCCTGCCTTTTCCAAACTGGCATCTTTTCCTCTGCTTTAGTAGATATCAACATATGAAACCAAATTCCAGCACCGTGCCAAAATGAACACAATAAACCCATCTCATTAACAAGTGAGGAGAGATGTTTCTAAACTTGATGTCCATTTTATTTTCAACACCCAAGTTATATCGTCTCAGCTGGCCCTCCCATTCTCTTCAACTTTTTTTCCGCTTCCCGTTTTTCAATTAATTAGCTTTTTGTCCCATGCCAGACTATGCAAATTTATTACAGCAGCGCAGTCCTGGGAAAGTGTTTACAGCCCCCATTGTTTCTAAGCACCTCCACTGAGAGAGCTGGTCAGTATGATGTTTTAATCAGAGCGCTAACTGGCGCCATGCATAATTCACTCATTTCATTAGCGGAGGTTGTCCACTGGCACTCATCACGGGACGTGACAGTGAGGAGGGGTCAGGGAGGGGTTAGCCGCAAACCGCCTGAGATGCTATTTACTGCTCTTTTTAAAGGAGCTTTTGGTATTTAAAGGAGCAGGCAAGTGTCGGTGGACCAGGATAACACAAGGCAGCTAATTGTTGTTGTGAAGGATAGTGCCGTTCTCTTGAATGTCTTTTGTGCCTTTAGAGGCGGGCTTTTATTGAACGATCCCACTCGGAGAAGTTGAGCTGTGTTTTCCAGAGGTGCGTGACTGCGCTGCCAACCACACAATAACATTCAGCGGGAATTAATTTATGTTTCTATATTTCTTTGCAGTGTTTGTGTTGGGTTAATTAATGCATCCCCTGTGTGTGCACTAAACAGGCACTTTAAGGTGCTTTTTTGTTGGAAAATTAGTTTGAGAGAACGCTGTACTTCAAAGAAAGAGATTTGGCTACCTTTTGGGGCAAAAGAAAGCCCATTAAAGACGTCCCACCGTGGTTTGGAGCCATTGGCTTTCAGCAAGTTTCACGGGAGTTTTGTCTTACTCATTTTAAACCCCTCCCTCATCCTGCACCCCCATTCTGACCAGCCTCTACCACCCTCATAAGATCCGGTCACCGGAGAACGATAGGTTAATTATTTACCGGTGACCCAAACACACACTGAAGCACACACACACACACTGATACTCACACAGCTGTCTTGGCAGGGTCCATTGTGCAAGCCACCACAGTGGGGCTGTATAGGTGATGGAGGGCCATGGACTCTTACTGCTGTCCTGCTATTCTTTACTGATTTCATGCCTCTTTTATCATTCACTCTCACACAAAACAAACAACACAGAGGATGTGTGCTATGGGAACTGCTCTTGCTTACCTCTCTGCTTCTGTTGCACTCTTGCTCTCTTTCTGTATTCTTGCAGCAGGAAATCCTTAAACCTACTAGGGCTGCTACTAACAACTGTTTTGATAATTGATTTATTGCCTAGATTTATTGGATAACAATTAGTTTCTTAAATTCAATGTAATTTACTATTTGTTCTGTATTAAAAATAGCAATTCTACTATCGTGAAAAGTTATGAAGATTAAAATCATCACGGACCCATGTTTATCTCCCAAGTGACAGTACGGGGACGAGTTTTAAACTGGTTGCCAAACGTTTGGTACAGCATACCTGTGTGAACTTTCTAGGGATCACGATATATCGACGATATCGGAATCGGCCGATATGGCTTTTAAATGTAATAGCGGTCAGCGGCCCGATATGAAAAATTATGCCTCTAATGTCGTTTGTCGATAATAGGCATACCTCTGTACCCTCAGTCACAACATGTGCTCGTTGTGCAGCGATTAGCTTACGTCACATTGTGGCAATTCTTGAAGCGAAGTTTTTTTGTCTTAGATGATTAATTCACTCTGGTGGGTTTTTGATTTGCTGGGAACGCATTACCTAATCTCTTTTTTCTTCATTGACCTTTGCATGGTCAAAACAGTAATATCAGTGCAGGTGGCAGCAGGGCAGCCTCCCCAGGTCCTACGGCCCGGATCTGTAGAGGACTTGTTAATCTTTGGGGCGGGCGGTTTGCCTTCACTCGTCTGAATTAAAAGGAAAATAATCGAGTCCCTACACCATAACATTAGGTAGCGGTTTCATTTCTGATTAAATGGCAGTTAAGTATAGAGGCATGTATTCAGAAAATAACTTAGTATGTTGATTTAAAGTGCAGAAGCAAGGTTAGCTTCCGCCTTCGGAAAAAACCAAAATCACAAACAGGGAGCACTTGAAAGGAAGAAAGGCTGAGATCTAGACTGCAATCAATAGGTCAGTAAGGTGTGGAAGTGGGTGAGTGTAAGTTACAACAAGCAGACACTGTCATACCGCGAATATTTCTCCCATACCCCTTGTTCACTCGCCAATACTTTTGCCTGGAGACCATCTTTCAACAAAGTAATCGGGTACAATACCCAAAACGTTAGTTACAACCCCGGGGGGGCACTCCTAGATGCGGACTAAAATAGACCGGCCTAAAGAAAAGCTAGAACTTGTGGAGAGTGAGAGTGTAGGGTACTACGTGCGAGGAGATATGCACCATCGGTGCAGATATGGTACTCGTACGACCCCCAACCGGCATAGTCTCAGTATGAGAGCGTGTGTTGACAGGTCTAGACGCAGAAAGGCGTGTTAGAAAACCGAACCACCAAGAATAAACCTCGTGTCTGTCCGAGTCAGAATGCTCTTGGAACCAAGACTCAACAATTGGATATGAACTCTGTCTAACACACGCAAATCAGTTCCATGAGGGGAGACAAACAGCAAGTCGATCATCCAAATTCATCTCGCTACCCACCAATATCAGTACTTCCAAGACGATGATACGTCAGGGACAAAATCCGCAAATATTGGGCAGACACCACGACGATACGTTCAATTACCATACAAAAGCCGATCAATCTCCGGAATATCAAACGTAGCAACAAAAAAGAAAGCACAAAGGGGAGCAGGATCGGGATGATTGCAGCCGGGTGACGGAAAAAAAAAAATCCCACTCCACAGGTGACCAGTAGTGGACAGTTCATGGGGGTGGCAGAACAAGGAAACGTTGATATAGTTGTTTAACTAAGCAATGTTGTAATAAGTGACACAATGAAACATCCCGTACGTGAGTGACAGCGATAAGGGTGTGAGATAATAATAATTTTCTATTTACATTATCTATTTTTGTGAATTCATTGTTGCGTTGCTTTAGGTACTTATTTTGGTCTTAAATTAAACATTTAACCAAAATATTGAGTAATCTGATTAAATCGGTGTAAAATTATATTATTTATATGAAAATGTTCAAATAAAATGTTAAAATATTGATATATAATAATCCTGATCCTAGTATATTTCTAGTATGAAGAGCCGATGTATGTGTGTGTGTGTATAAATATAATTTTTTTTAGATATATAATTTTGACTACCCAAGTTCTTCTCAAGAGCCCAGATTTTTCTTTTCTTTTGCTTATGGATTTATCGCTCTCCTTAGTTGAACCTTTCTTTGTGCACTCTATGGTAAAGGGGAACTATGGATGCATAATCCCCTTCTCACTGTCCAGCTAAGCACCTCTCCTCACTTCCTGCCCCTGTTCTTCTCTTTTATCACTTGCAAATGGCCCAATAATGTGTTTGCTCTGGCTGCGGGAAGAGTGAGGAGCTCCTCCGCAAACATTTACACTCTCACTGACTGCTTTGGACCACTTTCACTCTGTCCTGCAGTCTGAATTTCCAATGGTTCCACTTCAGCAGACCTGAATAAGTCTGCTTTGTAGGCCTTTGGACTAGATGAAAGTTACACAAACCTCACACTTTCTCATCAAGCATTTGTTTGTGACTGAAATCACTCAAAAATCAATTAAGTTTTATGGGAAAGGTCAGCTCTGACATGGTAGAGTTAACATTTCTTGCAGACCATTTGAATATAGGGATGTCTTTGACATAGTTTTAGTAATATGGGAAATTTTTTCTGTTACAGGTGTGTGTGGATTGATCGTTCCTCAAGCCATGGGACATTCCGTGTGACGCTGCTGACTGGCGGGAACAAGATAATACCTCCACTCCCCACATATGACTATCATCAAATAGATAACAAGCACTTCCGGTTCTGTCCAGCAGGTCTCCAGAAGGACGGATGGCCGTGCCATCGAAACGTATATCGATTGATATAGTTGAAGGAATGGACGCGGTGCCAGAGATTACCCTTGGTGGGTTTGTAGATAGTAAACACGCTTTAAGAAGCCTTAAGTGAGTTCAAATATCTAATATTAAACTCTGTGTCGTTTCAGTGGGGATGTGCTAGGGCAAAGAATGTCCCCTTTTATTGCACAGCAGCTTTGCTAGAAACGGGTCTAGATACCCCAACGACTAAAATCAAGAACACACTATGGTTAAGCCTATGGAGGGGGTCACATTACATGGGTAGAGCAGATAAGTCACTAAAGCTGGCGATTGTGGGGCAGTAAGACGCATTCGGTGTCAGGGCGGGGGGGAATCAAATACTTCTGGCGCAGATTTTAGTGTGGTGGTGCTGGAAGTTTGCTGTGGCGAATGGCTCAGAATACCACACATGCATAATTTTGATCGGTAAGTGGTTTAAAAACAGTTGGTTCTCTCTGAGGCTCACCCAAGAAGCGTTATTGCAGAAAAACCGGTAATATTAGCATTATCCATTTCAAGTTATAGGGTGAAAAGACATTTATTCCTGGGATAAGCTGAATTCAGTCTTTCGTGTCATATGATTCTTCAAAATCATTCTACTATGCTGATTTGGTGTTCGCTCTGTTGAAAACAGTTTTGGGACGGCAGAATGTTTCAAAAGATTTCTTTTGGAAATGGAAATCTTTGTGTAGCATTATCAAGTCCTGTGCGTCCTTTTGATAATTGAATGCCTCCATGCTGAAAAAAGTATTAATTTCTGTTTATATATATAGTATAAATAGATATATATAATCTATATAATACTATAGATATATTATATATGCACCCTAACTTTGAATGGTGTTTTGTTTATTTCTGAAATGGTTGCTCCTGTTTACTAAGATCATCAATGCTTTAAATGCTTAAATCTCCAAATATCAGTTTTCAGAGACATTATTTCCCCCACGCTTTCAAATTTTGAACTCTGTGTTTGGGTGCACACAGCAGGCCGTCATATAGGAAATAGTTTGAACTGAGGAAAAGATTCCTCTCAGTGACAGAGAGGGGTCAAAGATCTTCCGGCTCTTTCTGTGAGTGACCTCAGTAAAGGCTACTGTCGTGCAGCGGTGCGCGACCTCAACATGATGTCACACTCACATTCACCAGCTGCAGTGTTAGGAAGGGAAAACTGGGCCATCTACACTGCTGCGGGGGGGAAAAGTTATTAGTTGCCTTCAAGGAGCAATTGAGCTTGTATCACATTAATGTTTAGAATGTGCATCAGTCTTAGAAAACAAACAATCAAATGAGCTCTGCTCTGTTTTACTTCAGGTTGGGAAGCTGATTGAGCTATTGGCTGGTAAAGCAGGGGTGCTGGATGGACGTTTTCACTATGGCACTGGTACATTTGGGGCATCGTCAATTGATAGACACAAGTACGGGAATAATTAAGGATCACTTAGCCGCTAAAGATCTCAAAAATTATACCAGGGCAAAGGCTTTTTCAACAGCTCGCTATCATACACGGTCACAATAAAATTTTATAAGATGTGTATAATACATAGTTCGTAGTTTCAGCCAGTACAACTTTGCTAAACAGTTGGGTTATTAATGCTTCAGGTTACACTTTACAATAAAATTCCATTTGTTAACATTAGTCAAGTATATTAGTTAACTTGAACTAACAATGAAAAATACTTCTAACACCTTTATTAATCTTAATTTTAATTTCAAAATGTACTAATACATAATTAAATCAAAAGTTGTATCTGTTAACATTATTTAATGGACCTAATCTAACAAGAACCAACAAAAAACAGTTCGATTTTGGATATTAAACATTACGAAGGAGGAATCAAACCACAAAAATATATTACGCATTTTAATGTGGTATGCAGTACCTCATTTACTAATGGAACCTTATTGTAAAGCGTTACCATACTTAATTTAATATTGATAATTTTGAAACTAACAGTTACGTTTTATATTTCAATATTTATGTATTGCAAAAATCTAATGAGTTTGCTTCTCTGTTGCACATTACTGTAATACTTTTTTTTTGGTAATTGGCTCTTAGGGAACCTCTGGAAGCCTACATCTACTTCGGTCCAGTCTATTATCAGAAACTGAAGCACATGGTGCTGGATAAAATGCATGCCAGAGCACGTGGTCCGAGAGCAGTACTCACTAGGTAAGAAATCCAAATATACGTGTTCTCTGAAATTTGATTTGTAATATTTATTCATTAGGGTAATAAATTGTTTATTATTCTGGCTTTTATTTTTTATTGTAATTAAAATCAAATTTTATTGTTTTTAATTTTATTGTAATGCAGGCAGCCCACAGAGGGTCGTTCCAGGGATGGTGGTCTCCGTCTGGGAGAGATGGAACGAGACTGTCTCATTGGCTATGGAGCCAGCATGCTGCTGCTTGATCGCTTATGCTTTGCGCTCGGTGATCGGGAAACGAGCGTGGGGTTTGGTGAGGTGTGGTGTTGGTTGTTCAGATGGTTGGTTGGGTGTTTGTTCTTGGTGACCTGGGATGGTGCAGGAATGTGGTGCTATATCGCATGTACTGGGGAAAATCTAAGAAGATAGAGGTAGGGGGTGGGTGCGACATATACGGGAGTCCGCGGAGGGCATCAAAGCTCGGGGTGCAGATGCTTAGTGAAGGAATTTTCGGTGTCTGATAGCAGTATGTACTCCTACGGGGGCCAGTAGCGTGCTCAGGGCCAGGGTTGCGGGTCTTCTTGGCTCAGATGGCCGGAAACGGGCTTCGTTGTGCGGTCAGAGCATAAAAAACTGGCGCAGGCCATGACAGGCAGCCGCGCCCAACCTGGGCGCGGCAACGAGGAAGCAGGGGAGGACACAAGGCGCCAAAGCGGACACACAGAGGGGGGACAGGCTGAGGAGGACGGCGAAACAGGGGGTGATAGCCGCCGGAAAAAGGGGGCTGCAGGTGGACACGGGGGGGGGAGGGAGAGAGGCGAGAGATAGAGAATATATATAGAGAAGAAGGGCCGGCGGGAAGGAGGGTGGGGGGGGGGGGGGACGGAGAAGGGAAGAACCGGTGAGGGGCAGGATCCGCGAGGGACAGGAGGGAGGGGCGGGCGGAAAGAGGGCGAGTAGTGGGGCAGGGGCCCGGAAAGGGGAAGGGGCGGGAGAAAAACAAATAAGAGAAAGGGGAATAGGAGAATGTGTACAGGGGGGGGGGGGGGGGCCAGCCAGACATGGGCGGTTGGGGGGGAAATGATGATCAGAAAATAGTGGGGGTGGAGGATTGAGCATCCTTGAGGAAGTGTTAAAAGAATGGTGACAGACACTGCAGCAGAAGAGCGCGTGGTACAATGACCACCGTACCCCCACATAGGGGGCTGGGTTTATACACCAAATCGGGCATCGCAGCTAGTCAAAGGATTGGGCCGCCCAGGCCGGGGCCCCCTACACAAGCCGGGGTGTGAAGGCTGTTGATTGAGAAGTAGCATCTCTCAGCATCGGGGGTAGAATGGCACTGGACAGTGCGCGCACTCCCTGAGGTGTGGGGGTATAAGGTTGGGTGTCGGAGGGGTGGCCTTTGGGTGCTCGCTATAAGAAAAAGTCATAACAAAGAAAGCGAACTAGTCATCCATTTAACTGGCGCGTGTGTCTGCTACCAAGGGGGTGGTCCGAGGAGTCAACACTGAGGAATGGCGATCGGCCGAAACTCAATCGGGTAAAACTAAAACAGCGCAGCTGCTCTGTCCGGCCAAACTCCTCCTTCTACGCTTCCTGGACCTCCATGAGGGGATAAACGCATCGGTACAACGTAATTAAGAAAGTATTCATTCTGTATGCCGTCACAAACTAACAAAAGAAATCGCCAGCCACATCCAACGTGAATCATTCATCACACAAAGGGGGGGGAAGCCATCCAGGGTCAAAGGACGTCGAAGAGCCTGGCCCTGATACAGAGAGCGGCAGGTGGAATTATGGTTGGGGCGGTGATCTCAAGGGAAGAGGGGAGACAAAGAGGCGGGGAGAAGGGACGGGGGGGGACATGCAAGACAAACATCACATCAGTCAAACATGTGGAGGGATGAGGTTGGGGTGGATTGGGGGAAAAAAAAAAATGAAATAGGACAAGTCCGAAATAAAGTACTGCGAGGGTACTACAGATTGGAAAAACATGTAGGTATAAACTCACGGAGGGCAAGCGAATTGCAGCGCCAGACGCCAGACTTCCGTGGCAGCAATGATCAGTCAGAAAGCAGTCTAATAGCTGATGGGCGACGAAATACGGGGTTGCGGAAGGTGTGGGGGAACTAAGGCATGGGGGGCGGATACATGATGAAGAATGAACAACAGGGAGTGGAACAGAAAGTCGGGACCCCGACTTGTATGAAGTGATAGGGCCTGTGGCTGACAGAAAACGGATGGCGGGCGACAAGCGGCGGGTACGCCCACCGGGGGACACGAAGTCAGTGCGAGACAGCACCCGGGAAAACTGCAGTCCATAGCATACGCTGGGGAACAAAAACAGCGGGGCCAAAAACATACAAGAAGCAAGAGCGATGCATGGACAGAATGAAGGCGCAAGTGGTGGTGGAACGAGAAAAAGAAACCAATGACATCATGGCCACAGAAAACGTCGGGCACACGAAGGGAAACAAGTAGGAGAAAGTATCGCAAGGGCACACAGGGACAGATATGCCCCTCGAAGATAGGGCGGACAGCTACAATGTGGACATCCAGAAGGGGGGGCAAACGCGATGATTGCCAGGGGAATCTGTGGGGTTGAACGGGGGAAGATTGCAGTTGGGGTGAGATGGGCGACGCACAGGGCTATCGGAAGTATGGGGAAACACAGGGGGGGCCACCGTACATTAGTTCCATCCAAACCTCAAATGACAAATATCTCCAGCTGAAGTCCTGCCGCCACACAGCGAGGAGCCTGTCGTGGCATCCTTACGCCTGCGCAGTCGATAGATGTAGGAGCGAGCGTTCCTCTGCCATCCAGCAAGTGGGGAGCAGTTCCACCATAATCCCCCTTTCTCCTACTCTCTCTCTCTTTCCCCCGTGGATCCATTCATATTCTAATCACAGCTTTCCCTTCTGCAGTTTGTAGGCACTCCATCAGAGTCCTCCCTGCCTCAGGCTCTACACTTTTACTTCCCTCCTTTGTGGCCGCACTCTCCTCCCAGCACACTAAAATAAGGTTGCTTCAAGGAGAGAGCATGAAGGGGAGGGGGTCCACCAAACTTTCTCTTTCCAGTTTTGCCAACTGCCTTAATGGGCGTTTGGTGTTAAAAGCATCCAATATGACGATGGAATGCATTTGTGTGAGTTCAACGTTTTTTGCATCGATTTTGAATGAATGCAACTTCGACGCTCACGTTTCCAGAGCTTCGGAGTTGAAGACATCAAAAAAAAAGTTTTGCAATGGGCCAAAAAGTGGCCCTTGGAAGGAGGACTTTAAAACTAAAGCAGTGGGGGCAGAGTGTGTATGTGCGTGTGAGGAGAGGGTACGAAAACGTATTAAATGCTATAATGGGAGACGGGGAGGCCACAGTGCTGGGTTTGCGTAGATCTAAGCCTCTTTTTTTTCTGGGAAGGGAGCTTTTCTTATTCAAAACAGCCTCACAAAAGACTTCCAGTGAGCCTTGCCACATCCCCATCTGACTCGAAGCCATTCATCAGCCTGCCGAGCCTATCAATGACATGTCCCCCATCAGGGCTCCTATAAAATCAGCCCCTTTCCCATGAAACATCAGCAAACATTTTGACGGCTCTGGCTTTTCCCCCGCTGGATCTCTGGAGTCTGTGACCCCCCTCCACCCCACCCGCTCCTACAACCCACACCCCCACCTCCATCACCACCGCCACCCTCTCCACGGACCTCACATCTTATCCATCTCAGCGCCGGGCAGTTCTCTTGGAGAGACGGAGGGAGCTGAGGAGGGGGAGTCCTGCACGGAGCCATTTTCTCAAAGGAGCCCCTGGAACGTGCATGGGAAAAGGATGCATTGTGGGCTGCTGGAAGAGCCTGACATGGATTCCACAGGTTGGTTCCTGCTGCACCTCCATGACATCGGGACGTTTGGGATCTGGCCTCTTTTGGAACGCGAAGCGGGCCTTGGGATTGTGTGACCTGAGATTGGCATCAGAAAAAGTTATTTAACCTTCCATCAGGGAAGCTCTTGTTCACCAAGAGATAAATTGGCATGTTTTTAATTGCTCAGGATGGTTGCTCTTTTGCTGAGATTATTGTTTTATGTGGTTTTGGGATTACGTAAAGTGGACGGCAGTTTTACGGAGTAGCAATGTGACCTTAAATTTTGGTCACAGTTCTGAGTTTGTCATCCAGTTTAAAAGTTTTATAAAAAATGAGGCACCTGCTCAAGCCAGGTTTTGACTCGAGTGAAACTGCACTCTGTACTATTGGTAAATATAAAATTGCTGCTTCTGAAGCTATAATCACTGAATACAACATTATAATCTGTACAGAATATTTAGATAACAGATGTTATGCTGTAGTGTTTTACTAATTTTGTTTTTAAAACACGTTCCATGTGGCTTCAAAAAGCAGTTACTCAGTTCAATTCGGTTCAGTGCAATTGTTCTAGGAAAACAATTAGAAGTTAATTATTGAATATTTGCTATATTTAAATGACGCTTTTTCACTCTGATATTTAATGCATGATTATGAACGATCTCCGATCAGTCTCGCCGTTAGATTGGATTTAATCCAATTATTTAGAGCACTTAAACTGTTCACAGAGCAAATAATTCAATTACAGACTGAAAATCTGATCTCAGTTGACTAAGCCAACGCTGACGGAGATGAATTAGTTTCTGAGAAAAAAATATTTGTTGAGCTTCAAAATAACAGCTGCAGAATAATGATACTTTTTCAAATGTAAATACATTTCAAATAAAATGTCAGCAAAAATTTAACTAAATTGTTTAAAAAAGTAATAATTACCAATTGGTGGCGTTCCAAATTTTTAAAAAGTCAAATAAATAGTTTAGACAGCTTGTTATTGTCTGGTGTTATCACTGATAGTGACATTTTTTTAAATTACCTTATATATTTTGTAATACAAAGGATAATACACATTTTAAGTAAATTTTACTTGTTTATCTTTTTCTCTATCTGACTTCAGGTTTATTTTGCCTCTCAATAAGTCACTATAAGGAAAGCTTGTAAAATAACCAAACTTAAGTTTGTTAAGAACTTTAATTAAAATAAAGATAATAATTGGCCTTAACCCAGTTATGAGACACACGTGTGATAGGCTACTGTCTGGGTGTTTTGCTTGATTGTCTCCTGTTGAAACTAATTTATTAGGATTATTATGATGCATCAAAACTAGGAACTTTTAAAGAGACTTGAACTGATTCAAGTTTTTTTTTAGCTCCCAAACTATGATGCCCAAACTAATAACTTCATCAAATCAGAATGAAATAAGAATATTTTAATAAAATCGAAACTGCTTCTTGCTTTACACCTGCCGTTTGAGCAGTGCGTTGTCTGATGGCTGTCAAATAACTTATCCAACAAAAGTTTTAAGTCTCATAACTTTCACTATAACTTCAGCCGCCATCTGATGCATCAGCAGGCTGTTGGTTTCCCAGTCGACTCGCAGCCCTGGCAACCAATGCTATAGCGACCGTCCCCATGGCCCGTGCGGGAAAACATGAATGACATAAGTTCGAATCGAATTATATTATAAGCGTTTCTGTTTTGTGATGTAAGGACACCAGCCGGATTACTTGCATAGCAGAAATGAGAATGGCGCGCGCTTGTAATGCGCCTCGGGAACAATGCGGGGTTCCTGCAGTTCTGCTAAAAACATTTCGAATAAAATCCCAGCTGCCCAAAGATCCGCGCAATCGATTGTAATTGAATTGCACCGTCATTATTCTGCCCCTCAACTCTATAGACAGTGGCTGCAATAACACACAGCCACGTTTACTGATGTTTATTTACTGATGTTAAATTATTTGGAATTCACAAATGAACAATTACAGTTCAGTTTCTTTTTTCAAGCTGTGGTGGGAAAAAACTTTAAAAAAGAAAGAAAAAAAAAGAATAGTTAAGTTTAGAAACCACAGCGCGGCCATGCACCTGTTGCTTCTGCTGATGGGAATTACTGAGATAAATCATATGATGTTTTAAATTTAGGCTATGTTTAAATAAATAAAAATAGAATGGTACAGAAAATAATAAATGAAAGCTAAATTAAAGTTTGTGGGTTTAATAATGTTGTAATAATGTGGTTTTTAATTTTTCATCTAAGAAAAAAAGAGGCTACTGTGAAGACAGCCATATATAGGCTATGCTTACAATAAAAAACAGTAATGTAAATATATATATATATATAGCCTACATAAATATATTTTACTTTGGCAGAGAGCTGGATTGAAAGATGTCTGAACGAAAGCGAGAGCAGGCGCTTCTCTAGCCACTCTTCTATTGGAAATATGTCCAACGATGAAAGTAAGTCTAAACGAATATTCATGAATAAATTCAATGAAACTATAAACTGCATGAAACATGAACAATTATTTCAAGGGAACCTAATGTGAGTGTTATGACAGAACATGTCTTTAAAAAAGAAAAAGAAAAGACACCTTTATTATACACTGTATATAACATTTGACTTTATATAATATATCTAATGCAAAAGCTTCAAAAGTGCCGTTTGAAATTTTCTTCTAAAATGAGCATTTTTTTTTTTAGAAGCTACTTTTATCCATTTATCAGGCTCCCATGTTTATGTTCAGTTATTTCACTTAAATGGCAATGAAAGAACCTATTCATTGCCACTAATGTGAAATTACTAAACCTACACACAGGCGCCTTATAAAAATGCTCATTTTAGAAGAAAATTTCAAACGGCACTTGGAGGCTTTTGCATCTGTACTCTTCACATATATATATATTATGTGTAATTTCTTTATATTAATTCAAAGGATTTATATGTTATTTATATTTAAGGCAAATTACTGATCCTGATTGTTGTGTTTTTCTTTTTATAAAAGACGAGGAGAAAGAAAACAACCGAGCATCTAAGTCACATTCAACACCTGCCACATTACAATGGTGAGTCTAATCTACACCAGAAATGTCACTTATAAATCACTTATTTTAATCTTTACCATCACCTTTGAAGTCAGTTGAACTCTTGAAAGGTTTTAAACCATAGTAAAATGATCAGTATTTATAATTAGCTTTGATATGTGACATCCAATAGCAACAAAATTCTTCTAAAATATAATGTGTGTTATATAGAAATATAACCATCTGTATAGAATTTCAGTGCTCAAATTAGTAAAATGTCACATTAATACATTGCTACATGATTTTCAAACAAATCATGCACTTTTCTAGTCTAGGAGAATTCTAGATCATAAAACAGCTGTTGAATTTCCCAAATAGTGTTTTTGCTCTCCTGTAGCTTGTAAGTTGTCAGGATTCAAGTATCAGAAAGGAAAACAGACTTACAACCTCACAGAGAAATCGTTTATTAAAGGATCAGCAAATGATACAAAATCTTGCTTTTCTATCTATACTGGCAAACAAATCTAAAACAAATAGTATATACTATTTTTTCAAGCCCTTCTCTCTGACTTGTTTCTCTCATTTGAAATATTATTGAAAATTGTTTAAATTAAACTTTCAATTGGTATTAGAACCTATTCACACTAAACTACATTTCTTTTATAAAAAAAGAGGAATAATTTGAATTTTAGGATAAACACAGTATATATGCCACAACATAAATAATAAGTGCAAGAACATTTTGCATACAATTTTGAAAGTGCTACTTGAAAATATATCTGTAAAATAAACTAAAATTTCATGTTGGCCATGCTTGAAGATCATTCCCGTACCTACAGTGTAACTTTTTGTTTTAAAACTACAGTTATGCTTTCCTCCATTGACTTATGATTCCTTAACACGTGTTTTCTAGACACTAGCTTTCCATGTGCATTGACCAAACTGTGTTTTCATCAGGTTGGAGGAGAACTATGAGATCGCAGAGGGTGTTTGTATTCCTCGCAGTGCACTGTACATGCATTATTTGGACTTCTGCGAGAAACTTGATTCTCAGCCGGTCAACGCTGCAAGCTTTGGGAAGGTAATAACCTGTATTCAACCCTTCAGTGATGAAATCGAATATTTGGGTCTTTTATGATAGTCAAGTTTTGATGAGGTAATCATGGAGTTTTCTCTCATCAAAGAACCTATAAACATACAAGTCCACGTGAAAGAGGAAGGAAAACATCTGTTACCAAAAAAAAAGCATGACATAATACTGGGTGTTATGAAGAGCCACAGCCAGTGGTCTTTTCTTACACCTCTTCTGCAAACTCATAGCTGGACAATATAAACAATGAACATGTTCACCCTTGTTCCCACAACCCCTCAACCCACCTACTCATATAGCCGCCCCCCGACACCCTTATCCTGCTCCCCCGGGTCCTGTCGGAGGATATTGAAAAAGAGAGGGGGCCTGGATTAATGTGTAATTAAAGGAAATTTGGAAGGGTGAGATGTTGCGGAATGTTAGATCAGTGGCTGGAGCAGCGTGGGGTGTCCTTTAGGAAGGCTTCATTGATTCAGGACAAAAAAGAGAGAGAGAGCTGGACCTGCCTCCCTGTCTGCTCATTTATCAAGCCAAGCCTGACAGAAACTTCACAGCTTGGCCTCTTTTTTCATCCCACACAATAGAGAGCTTCACTGTTTGCAAAGTTTTCTGCACCGGGAGCTGGACCAAGGAGCTCATGGACAAAAAGCAGAGAGAGAATGAGAGATTGGCGAGAAAAGAAATGTCATTGGACATGTATACATCTAACAAGATGATTGAGAAGATATTTTTGTCATAGTTGTAACAGATAACACACTGACGTCATAAAAGATGTGCCCAGAAAAGCTCAATATGTGTGTATTTTTTTTCTTTTTACCTGATCCAAACAGATAATAAGACAACAGTTTCCTCAGTTAACCACACGGAGACTAGGAACCAGGGGCCAGTCAAAGTAAGTTCCTTATTCAAGAACTTTTCTAGCTTTTTGCATTTGTCATGGTACTTTAAAATAGGTGTACAAGTAGGTCACAGTTTAGAAGCCCACAAGCAGTGTGCGGGTTGGTAACTCATTACAAGTAATGCGAGCTACGTAATCAGATTACTTTTTTCAAGTAACTAAAGTGACATTACTTTTAATTTTAGTTACTTTTTCAAATGAGTAATGCAACTTTTGTTTTCCATTTATTGATTGAGACCTCTTGTTTCCATGTTGAGTGAAATTGCGAGTAAGTGCTAAGGTGCACTGTGTAAACATGATGGTTACTATAGTTCTAGACTAAATGTGAACATTCATTTATTCATCTTACTTGCACAAAAAAAAGAATCAGTATTCCTCAAAATAAATAAAAAACAGTGAAATGCAAACTCAGAACATGACGCAAACCTGCAATAATTAAATCTGTTAAATAACACAAATGTATATTACGTGTTTAATCAAAGTAAAATTTTCATTCTGCAACTCGCTCGTCCCTCTTAGGTATCACTACTATGGAATCGCTGTGAAAGAGAGCTCTCAGTACTACGATGTGATGTACTCTAAAAAGGGCGCTGCGTGGGTGAACGAGATGGGCAAGAAAGAGGTCACCAAACAGACAGTGGCGTATTCACCGCGCTCCAAGCTGGGCACTCTCCTGCCAGACTTTCCAAATGTCAAAGACTTAAATCTGCCCGCCAGTCTGCCAGAGGAGAAGGTAAACAGATCACTAAAACTCTAACTACTAACCTCCAACTCCAACCCCCCTCTCCCTCCTCCTGCCCACTACCCTTCCCTCTAGATCCTGCTTTCATGTGTCAGACGGACCTTCCCTGGGCCTGGATTTAGATGAAGACCTGGAGGATTTATGTGTTGGTTCCTAGCGAACTCTTAATCTTTTGAGTAGGTAAAAAGATCGAGCATTGCACAAAGGATGGGCACTAGCTGTCTCGCTTTAAAAAGGCGCCTGTAATTTTAAATGGTTTGTGAGTTTCTGATCTTTAAAGCTTCTTTTTACACACTGGTTTGGCAGGACCTTGTAAATAGGCATTGTTCGTGAAAGCAGCTTTTTTGTTGTTTGGTATTTGTATCCTCTTTCTTTAGTGTTAGAGTCTTTTGGTGTCTTATTAATGCATGACCAAGAGTCAGGAATGAATTTGGTATGACATCATTAACACTAAGTGAATTATTCTTTGTGGGAAAGTATTATAAGTAATTTAAATTAGCTTTTTTCCCCTCTAAAAGGTTTCGACCTTTATCATGATGTACAGAACTCACTGCCAGAGGATACTGGATACAGTCATACGAGCCAACTTTGATGAGGTCTGCTATTTCTTCAAGCTTTGATCAACTGGTGGCATGATGAGGGTGATCAATTCCGTCATGTTATCGCAATGTTTATTTGTGTTTGTGTATATGCGTAGGTCCAGAGCTTCCTGTTGCACTTTTGGCAGGGCATGCCGCCCCACATGCTCCCTGTCCTGTGCTCTTCTACAGTGGTCAATATAGTCGGTGTGTGTGACTCCATATTGTACAAGGCCATCTCAGGAGTCCTCATGCCCACGGTCCTACAGGCTCTGCCTGACAGGTGAGTCCCATTCCTGCCTTTTTTGATTTTGTTAAAAACAGAATTTATACACCTGCAGTTTAAGGATAGTGTTGCAGTACCTTTAAGAATTACATGCAATCCATTTTATTTCCTCAATGTGACATAATTCTGAGTAAAATGGGATATTTAAAGGGTTAGTTCACCCAATAATAATGAAAATTCTGTCATTAATAATCCACCCTCATGTCGTTCCAAACCGGTAAAACCTTCATTCATCTTCAAATCACAAATTAAGATATTTTTTGGATGAAATCTGAGAGCTTTCTGACCCTCCATAGACAACAACGCAACTGTAATGTTCCCAGGTCAGAATGTAGATCGGTCAGCGGTTAAATAGTCCATGTGACATCAGTGGCTTAACTTCAGTTTTGCGAAGCTACGAGATTATTTTTTGAGCGCAAAGAAAACAAAAATAACAATTTATCTCCCTCAAGTTACGTCTTCCGCCATTTTGGAGAGTATCACAATGCATATGCACGCTTTCCCCTAAGCGTAAACAATGCTGATTATGCAGATTACGTTCATGCGTGCGCTTTCTCCCCCAGTGTAAACAACGCTGATTACGTCGATTATGTTCTTGGGTACTCTCCAAAATGGCAAAAAGACGTAACTCGGGGGAGATGAATTGTTAAATAAATTGTTATTTTTATCTTCTCTGCGCATAAAAAAGTATTCTCATAGCTTCGCAAAACTGAAGTAGAGCCACTGATGTCACATAGACTGTTTTACCAATGTCCTTACTACCTTTCTGCGCCTGGGAAAATTTCAGAAGTGCGTTGCTGTATGCAGGGTGAATTCCCTCTGAGAGCTCTCAAATTTCATCAAAAATATCTTCATTTGTGTTCCGAAGTTGAACGAAGATCTTACAGGTTTGGAAACGACATGAGGGTGAGTAATAATGACAGAATTTTTTTGGGTGAACTAACCCTTTAATAAGAAAAATAATTATGACAGGATTTGATTCTGATTTGTTCATCACAATTGGGTGGATTGAGAAAGACTGTGCCTGAACCTATATGAAATTATTAGAAAAGAGAGAATTTGACAAAATAAGAGGGCTTTGTGACATTAGCTGAAAGTTAAGGTCAAGTAAAATCACATATTAATATAATTATTGGTAACACTTTAGTATTGGGACCAGTTCTCGGTATTAACTAGTTGCTTATTAGCATGCAAATTATTAACATATTGGCTGTTTATTGGAACTTATAAAGCACATATTCTGCATGATAATATTCTACATCCCTAATTCTAACCAATACCTAAACCTATCAACTATCTTACTAACTATTAATAAGCAACAAAATAGGAGTTTATTGAGGCAAAAGTCATAGTTAATGTTTTATTAATAGCGAGGATTGGACCTTAAAATAAAGTGACCAGATTTTTACATGCATATATGGATATTTCACATTCAACATAATCAGCATTTGAATTACGAACAACTGTATGAAATTAGCCCCACTGTTAGTAAAAGCCCCGTCTTTATTTTCAGTAATCACTGGGATCAGATCATATATATGCAATGCTTAATAAACATTCTAGAATCACATACAGTTTTTGTCATCAAATTAACATCCTCATGCCAGAGTCCTTAAATAGGTTTTTAAATTGGATTTATCGTATTTCACCAGGGTGTGTGCGGGGTCTTAAAAAGTATTAAAAGTTGATAAATCAATTTAAAGAAAATTAAGGCCCTTAAAAAGTATTAAAAATCTTAAATGCCATTTTCCAAGGTATTAAATTTCATATCATCTTTTCATTATGTATATTTGTCAAATAGTGGGGTTCTGTGTATTTTATTTATGGAATATGCCATATGTGACGTAATCGGTTATTGTTATGCGCGAGGCCAGTGTGCCAACTAATTTTCAGGAAAGTGCTAAGGACAGGTCGAATTTGTTGCTACAGTGCTAACATGACGTTGTGAATGTCATGCGCAATGACGATCATTGCGTAATCACAACGCAAAATTGTCACATCATCGAATCTCAGCAAAAAATATATTTTATACATGTTCATTTTGTTTGTAAAATAATATGCATGATATAATATTAAAATATAAATAACTATTTTTAAATACATTGAATTATTGAAAACGTACACATTTTTGAATGATTTCAATGTAAGTTTTTTTAATAGCTAGTAAACTAGTAAAACTACACATTCCGAACAATTATAGTTTTAAGCAGTGTACATGTAGTTAGTTAGTGTGCTACACTTCGAAGAAAAGTCTGTAAAAATAGGCACAATCTTACTATGTTTAATATGAAAAGGAATTTTCCGTATGGTCTTTACCTGCATTTAAGTAAGCATGTGTTTTGGGTTCAATGGATGAGGATGATGGTCCTGAAAGATTTTCCATTGTTCTTTACAGTATATAACTGATCCCAACGCAGGTACAAGCTAATAACAAAAGTGTGTCAGAATGACAATATTAAATTATCAAATTTTTCAAGTATTATTATTATTAAATTGAATAATTGCAAATAACAGCTAACTTAATTCTCGTGATGTGTGTACTGCTAGGCATTTGTGGTTTCCTCTTTTTGTGTCATTTGAATGGAAAATGTGTGCTTTTTTATTGTCTGAGTCACTTATCAAATGTTGCTAAAGGTTGCCAAATCAATTTTTAAAATTACTAAATTTGTTGCTAGGTGCTTTTAGAAGAAAAAGCTGCTAGGACAGTCTGAAAAGTTGCAAAATTTAGCAACAAAATTGCTAAGTTGGCAACACTGCTCAGTGCTCTGTTGATCCCGCCTCTCGCTGAATTTCTGACCATTACCACATGCTCCCATCTGCTCCCGCTCCCGCGAACATTCTAATATTGTATATAATTTTCGCGCATCAGGGCGCCGCTATCAATATGTGGGGTATTTAAATTCCTTTTGAATGAGCGCTAGCAGTCGCAGGTCACTTTCGATTTCGCGACCGCGCGCGCACTGTGTAAAGGGAGCACATCCTACGATATAAGATATTTGTCAATGAGCTCGGGATCTGTTGAGGAGCAAATCCTCCAACATATCTCGTCAGTTATCTCTCCTTACGTTTGACCCGTGATCAGTCAAATCTGACTTCTGCAGCTCGTGTTGGATGCAGGGTTGTTGTTGTTGTTTTCCACGAAATTGGGCTGCTTTTAAACTGTTGCCATGGGTTGATTTTCCCAAGCAGGTTAAAGGTTTGAAATATTGCATAAATTACATTTGGTTGAAATGCTTGTACTGAAACATTTTGCATTCTACCTGTAATAAAACTGCTGAATGTTTTGGGCCACACTAGTAGGAAGCATTTGAGCTGTGTTTATGATAAATGTCCATAACAGTGACTGTAAAATTTGTATTTTAGGGAAGGAAATGACATTTTTATATTTGGGACATGGTAATTGCGCTACTTTGGGCTGTTTTTTTTACTGGCATGGGCTTGGGATGCACAATTAAAATTATGTAATAGTTGTGATCATTATTTTACCTTCCATGATCATTCAGACACGATCAGGTGCAGTACTGACACTCTGTCAAGTCTGCATCAAATCAGGCACTCTGTAATCACAGGTAAACTGTCTGATCAGACAGATGTTTGTCATGAGAAGTGTTCCACAAAACAGCTATGGTTTGCAGACATAAGAGTTGATGTGACAAATACATCTTTTGAATATACTGTGTGAACTCATTGCCCCCCCCCCCCATTAGATCGGAGAGCTTTATTTTCCCTCCTCGATCAGTTTTGTCAGTTTTTTTGTTTATTGGTCTAATTCTTGTTTCTTGGGTTGCATTGGTTAGTTACTCAATTAATTCTCTTGTGCTTCGTTCTCCACTTCTGAATTATGTTTTATTGATAAGGAGTTATCACAAAGTATGTATGTTTAGTTGTGCTATCTTACAAACAGTGTATAGTAAATGTAAGTTAAAGTGTCGCAGATGTAACCGGTTAAAACTTGGAGTGGCGATGAGGTCTTAAAATGTATGGAAAGTGTCTTAAAATGTATTAAATTTAACTCCATGATTCCTGTATATACCCTGTTCAACTTGTTAAAACACCAACCAACCAATCAGCTTTGGTCAAATGGACTTTTCTCTTTAAGCTAAATAAATACCTTAAATACTATTGCCATTGAGATCAGCATTATCTGCATTTCATACTTTTGCGTCAGTGTAATTAACTTACCAGAAGATTTCCTGCCAATGACGCATGACTCTTATTTGAATTGCCCCAGACAAAAGGTCAAAAATTCATTGCGTCAGATCATCCTTTGTACTTAAGTGTAATGTACTACATGATGTCCTTGTTTGTGTTTTGAATAATGTAGCCTAACTCAGGTGATCAGGAAGTTTGCCAAGCAGCTGGACGAGTGGCTGAAGGTGGCATTACATGACCTGCCTGAGAACTTGCGCAACATAAAGTTTGAATGTATGTGCCAATATACTCTGAAATACTCAAAGTGCATTTTGCTGGCTTTCTAAGGCAATTTCTGAACAAATATATGTTTTATTCTCAGTGTCAAGAAGATTTTCCCAGATACTTAAACGACAAACATCGTTAAACCATCTCTGTCAGGTATACAGGAATTGTATGTTAAATATGTAACATTTTCCTATATTCCATCATGTTTACACAAGTGTATATGATCAGGCATATTGCAGGGTGAAATCTGAATGATGTACTTGCCCTTGCAGGCCTCTCGAACCGTGATCCACAGTGCAGACATCACCTTTCAGATGCTTGAGGACTGGAGGAACGTAGACCTTAACAGCATCACTAAACAGACTCTTTATACGATGGAAGACTCCAGAGAGGACCAGAGGAGGCTTATCATCCAATGTAAGATTTAAATGAAAAAGTATTAGATCAGACCTAGCCGGTTTCGTTCAGAATGATTTATTAGTGTTACTGTGCTTCACTAGTTTAGTGGTGTGTTATTGCAGCAGAATCACATGCAGCGCTGTGTTAAAAGCCCTGCTGGTTTATGATTCGGATTTCACACAGTAGCTGTCAACCAGCGCTGAATCATTCCCACGACCATGAGAGTCGAGCTTTAACCACAGACACTTGAGAGGTTAACCCTCACAGTTTGACACCCTGAGGAGCATTTCAAATTCATTTCAGCATCAACCTCTCACATGACTGATCAGGTCAAAGTTCAAAGATTCTGTCATGTCGTCCTCAAAAGAAGATTCTGAGCTCCTCTCTCTCTCCTTTTCATACAGAGTTCTCAAGTCTGTGCCAGTAGTATTTTTGCAATTATGTATAAGCAACTTTTGCAAGCAATTAAAACTGATATTGTGAAATGAATGCTTCAAAAAAAAGAATTGTATTAATTTTGGATGCTTATGATTTCTTCTTCCTACTCAGATATTTTGTTAATCTCTCTGTCTATCTGTTTTCTGTTGTTTTTCAAAGTGTATCAAGAATTTGACAGACTGCTGGAGGACCAGTCGCCCATTGAAGCCTACATCGAGTGGCTGGACTCTATGGTGGAGAGATGTGTCATGAAGGTAAGTGTTCAGACCATGAAATTCATATTATGCTTAATTCACAATTTGCAGTATGATTATTATGTAGCTATATATTTCATTATGTAGATTATATGTATATATACTGTATATTTGAATTTTTTGAAAATATATATTCAGCTTAGAATTTTTCAGATATATATCCAAAAATTCAAAGTGTAATTTCTCCAGTCTTCAGTGTCACTAGATCCTTAAGAAATCATTCTAATACGCTGTGATTAGTGCTCAGGAACACATTTTTTTTTTAAGTACTCTCAGTTGCAAACCATATTCTTTTTTTTTTTTTTGTTGTGGTAGAAACTATGATATTTTTTCCTCAGCATTCTTTGAGTCTAATAGTTCGGAACAGAATTTTTCTTTGACATTATAAATATCTGAACTGACATGTTGCATGCATTAACGAGGTCCTGTGCTAAATAAAAATATTAATTTCTTTTAAAAACAATACTGCGTTTTTGCCTTTAAAATTTAAAATGAATGTTATATAGTATTTTTATGTTTACAAATTTAAAAAATACTTATTTCATTTTAGAGACAGTTAAACAGGAATATAAAAATTTGTCATAGCCCTTTCAAGCACGTTTATTGTTCTGCCAATCCAAACTAAATCTACAGGTGTCCAACCCATGCAACTCTAAATGCCGTCACAACATACTTAAGACTTTTCGTGATGCAATTCCCCAACTTAATAATGTCTTCATGGCCCATTATAGTCCAGATATGGGCTTGTAAATCTGGTTTCCATGGGAACTTCTACTACCTACCAGACAATAGTTCAATGGGAGGGTGTTTCCTTAGGGGCAAATCAAATAGTTGACTTTTTGACATGTTTTTCGTTCTTGGGGGTTAGACCCAAAGGTTAAGGCCCCTGCACCCTCCCCCAGGCTTTTCTCATGGTAATACTCCATTTAGGTGGCGGGGAAGAGACCCGGATGCCTGAAGAGGGTAGCTCAGCAGTTCCTGCTCATGTGGTCATGTTTCGGGACCAGAGTTATCCGGGATATGACGCTACATAGCGCACCCAGCTTCGGTGAGTCAGGCTGCACCGTTTTGTCACCATCAACCTATTAGGGAGAGTAGATATGAATCTTCTTTTAACTCATTTGATTTGTCAAGTTAACTAAAAGTTCCTCAATCCACAACGCCAAGTGTCAACTTTTAACTAAGATGGCAGCTTTGCTAACTCTTGGCTTACACCACCTAGCTGTCTATGGTAAAGTAACTGAAAGAAGGGCCATAAAAGAGGTAAAGGCCCCCTCCCTGTCAGCTCTGTCTGTGAATATCAAAGGCACAGCTGGTTGCAGTGTTTTGATAATGCAGCTCTCTGTACAAAACAGCTAATTAACAAAGGCTAACCCCCACCAAGTCTTTCCCTCTTCTTCCCATTTTATGACCGGGCAGTATTGCGCCCAGTCCGCTGAATAGCCGCAATGTTTATTATGCACATAGTGGCTGGAGTTGCTAACACAATGCAAGGATTGTGCCATGCTCCTTATGAATTCTTTCCCCCATCTCATTCAGAACATGGACTCAAAGCATCATATGCTTCAGTAAATCTGTAGTGCTTATGGTTGGACCGCTCGCATGGTTCTGACTTGGTTTTGAGCTTTTACCATTTAAATATGCTTCAGTAAATCAGTTAGATTCAAATCGAATTGCATTTGATTGGCTAATGCTGTATGGGAATAGTCCACAAAGCCTTCATTTATTACTTGGACAGGTGACATGAATTGGTAGAATACATAAACTTTTTTATGGTAAATGGGACTATTTTGTGTACTTATAGGCTCATTCCATTTGATCCACCTCATGTTTGATGACTACGTACTATACCTGCTTGAGTCTTTGCACTGCCAAGAGAGAGCCAATGAACTGATGAGGGCTATGAAAGGAGAGGGGACACCAGGTGAGATCCATTTGATACAAGCAATAGAGCTGATCGCTCATGGCTTCAGTCTGGAGACCAACACCGAAAGCTAATTTGTCACTAAAATAGTAGTTTTCATTAGTTCTGTAGGTGATGTTACTTGAAGAGAGTCACATAAATGGTGCACCGTCAAACCTCAAGTATAAATTTTAAGGTGCTGTTTTTTAAAAACAAAGTTAAAGCTTATAAAGCCTACTAAATTTGATACACAAATTTCGAAGGCCTCTACAAATTATCAACATGATCAAAACAAAACTCTCAATGTTGAACACAATCTACTACATAACTTCTGTCGTCTGCTTGATAGTTCATACTTCTTTAGGAAGTAAATGAATTGCCTCCTTGTTTTGCACCTACAGTAAAAACAAAAATAGATAATGGAAAAAAGGAGATAATGAGTGACAACTGATATTTATATTAATATGATATTAATTCCATCTTTATTTGACCCTCTAACTCTAGCAATCTCTATTCTAATTATTTTCTTAAAAACGTGTCCCTTTTAGACTTGCACTCTATTCATTTACTAACTGCTGGTTTTCTTAAAAAAAAAATATAAAAAAAATAACACTAGCTTCTCTATTCTTTTTCTATTTTATCTATTCCTTTTCTTTTTAAGTTTTGTCCACTTAACAAGCAAAAAAGGCCTCTAACATTAGCTTGCTCTATTCTTTTTCTATTCTATCTGTTTTTCCTTTTTATTTATTATAATAATAAAAAAAACATTGCTACGTGAACTGCGTTAAGCTAACTGAGACTTGTTATAGCACTTGCGTATCATTGCCCTTTTGTTGATTTTGATTGCTTCTATGCTGATGTGGATAAATCGTCTTCTAATGCTACCTGTAACTTCATTTTGAGTAAGTTTCCACCGTCTGCTACATACTGTTCTCATTGATTTATTTGACAAATTATCAGAATTTAATTGAACTTTTTGCCTATATATCAGCAACTGCACCAAATTGAATATTTTTGCAAATTTTTGAATAACATTGAGGTGTTTTTCCTCCTATGAGCTCCATATTCTCCAATATCATACTATATGAGCCATGAAAGACTATTAAAGACCAGCATGAAAGTTATCATAGTTAGGCTTGGTTTAGTGCTGATCTGTCTGGTGGAAGAGGTTGTGCAGCATTGTGTTTCTAGCTGGAGCACACTAGCATCCAAAACATGTGGTGATTGCAGTAGAGAAAATCACAAAGTTTTCAAAATCGCTTTAACTTTTTGATTTTTAACACGCTGACTTTTGTTTTGTACTACTATAGCAGATTCTGGGGAAGAGCTGATGCTCATGGGTTCCACCCCCACATCTACGTCACCTGGACCCTACTCTCCCGCCAAGTCTGTTCACTCGGTGGGTGTACCAGCAGTGGGTTCCCCCAATTCAGCCCAGTCTCCAGAGAACACCAGCATATCAGCTACCACAGGTAAATAGTGTAGAACTGACTCTAAACTGATTCTAAAACTCAAATCTTACATCACAGTCTCCCATTCAGTGGCACATTTGGCACGGCTCCATTCCATGCATCCATTAAAACTGTATCAGATCATTTAATTAACAAGCCAAACACGTTTCTCTGTATATGTATGTCTGTGTATGTGCCAGGAGCTGTTCAGTCATATACCTGGTCCCTTACATACACAGTGACAACCTCAGGTGGCAGCACACCCGAGCCCGGATCCCAGCTTTCCTGCATGAGAGGCGGACCCCCTCTACACGGCTCCTCATCTACTCACAGGATGCCAGTTTACCCATATCGAGATGAGCATGGGTGAGTCCCCAAATTCATTAGACATTAAATGATGTGCTGAATACAACATTACAGTGTGGATTATGAAATGTTTTTAGAGATTTGTACGTTTTTTTTTCTAGGTATACTGGCAGCTATAATTACAGCAGCTACGCAAACCAGCACCATCATGCTATCCAGAGTCAGTACTCCAGTTTAACCCACGAACCAGGACTGCCCACACCTCTGCACTATTCCTCATACCACCGGACCTCCGGACAGGTTAGGCTCCTCCCACCAAAATGATAAAATCATACAGTATTATTTTAATATGATACAATTTATTCACAAGCTCTGAACTATTTTTATAAAATATAGTTTCACAATTTTCTTTGACAACACCTTTAATTTTCAAAATACTTGGTCTGAAAAAAGGTTTAATGTCAGTTGAAATCACATTTATGATGAATCATAATTATGACAAGTCAGAAACTGGCATAATTATGAGATAGTCAAAATTATGACAAACTTTTTGTTAATTGACTGTCATTTCAACTTTTTATCTCATAATTATGACTCATAGTAGTTGAAATTATGACACTAAGCCACAATTATGTAATATGAAGTCAAAATAATGAGAAAGAGTAAGTCATAATTTTATCTCATTACATTTTATCTCATAATTATTATAGTACTATAGTAGTATATCATAATTATGCCTTTTTTAATCTTAAGATTTGCTCGGAGTAATCATTTTTGACTGTTTTTTTTACTGTCAAATTTTATATATATATATATTTACAGTGGGTACGGAATGTATTCAGACCCCCTTATATTTTTCACTTTTTGTTATATTGCAGCCTTTTGCTAAAATCATTTGTTAATTTTTTTTTTCCTCATTAATGTACACACAGCACCCATATTGACAGGAAAACACAGAATTGTTGACATTTTTTTAGATTTATTAAAAAAGAAAAACTGATATTTCACATGGTCCTAAGTATTCAGACCCTTTGCTCAGTATTTAGTAGAAGCACCCTTTTGATCTAATACAGCCATGAGTCTTTTTGGGAAAGATGCAACAAGTTTTTCACACCTGGATTTGGGGATCCTCTGCCATTCTTCATTGCAGATCCTCTCCAGTTCTGTCAGGTTGGATGGTAAACGTTGGGGGACAGCCATTTTTAGGTCTCTCCAGATGCTCAATTGGGTTTAAGTCAGGGCTCGGCTGGGCCATTCAAGAACAGTCACAGAGTTGTTGTGAAGCCAACTCCTTCGTTATTTTAGCTGTGTGCTTAGGGTCATTGTCTTGTTGGAAGGTAAACCTTCGGCCCAGTCTGAGGTCCTGAGCACTCTGGAGAAGGTTTTCGTCCAGGATATCCCTGTACTTGGCCACACTTTTCATCTTTCCCTCGATTGCAACCAGGTGTCCTGTCCCTGCAGCTGAAAAACACACACACAGCATGATGCTGCCACCACCATGCTTCACAGTTGGGACTGTATTGGGCAGGTGATGAGCAGTGCCTGGTTTTCTCTATACATACCGCTTAGAATTAAGGCCAACAAGTTCTATCTTGGTCTCATCATACCAGAGAATCTTAATTCTCACCATCTTGGAGTCCTTCAGGATGGTGTTTTTTAGCAAACTTGCACTGAGGAGAGGCTTCCGTCGGGCCACTCTGCCATAAAGCTCCAACTGGTGGAAGGCTGCAGTGATGGTTGACTTTCTACAACTTTCTCCCATCTCCCGACTGCATCTCTGGAGCTCAGCCACAGTGATCTTTGGGTTCTTCTTTACCTCTCTCACAAATTCTCTTCTCCCCCGATAGCTCAGTTTTGCCGTACGGCCAGCTCTAGGAAGGGTTCTGGTCGTCCCAAACGTCTTCCATTTAAGGATTATGAGGCCACTGTGCTCTTAGGAACCTTAAGTGTAGCAGAATTTTTTTGTAACCTTGGCCAGATCTGTGGCTTGCCACAATTCTGTCTCTGAGCTCTTCAGGCAGTTCTTTTTGACCTCATGATTCTCATTTGCTCTGTGAGCTGTAAGGTCTTATATATACAGGTGTGTGGCTTTCCTAATTAAGTCCAATCAGTATAATCAAACACATTTGGACTCAAATGAAGGTGTAGAACCAACTCAAGGATGATCAGAAGAAATGGACAGCACGTGAGTTAAATATATGAGTGTCACAGCAAGGGTCTGCAATACTTAGGACCATGTGATCTTTCAGTTTTTCTTTTTTAATAAATCAAAAATGTCAACAATTCTGTGTTTCCTGTCAATATGGGGTGCTGTGTGTACATTAATGACGAAAAAAATTAACTTAAATGATTTTAGCAAATGGCTGCAATATAACAAAGACTGAAAAATTTAAGGGGGTCTGAATACTTTCCGTACCCACTTTATATATATATAGATATAGATATAGATATAGATATATGTCTCTAATATGCATTAGTTGTATTGCAACCAATTTTAGTGGTGCGCATTATGTTAACAATTTATTTTATTTTTTTTATGAAACATGTTTGACTGACTTGTTTTATCACTGATTGATCTAAGCCTAAAAGGAAAGTTGTTTCAGAAAAAAAAAAATCACTTTTGATTTCGACAAAGCAACTATTTAATTCAAAGATGAATCATGAACAGTGAGGCCAGGAACAAACATTAAGAAAGTAAACCTAGTAACTGATGGAAATGGTTGTGTATTCCCCAGTATTTAGAGTGGAAGTGTATTCCATCCTTGTCTCTTTTACAGGGTTTGTAACTGAGAGAAGAATACTTTTGTGAATGTGAATGGTGCTTGATGTATTACAGTCATTAGCATCTGAAATGTTCTGGTAACTGTTATCCACAGAGGTTTATGGATAGAGAATGCTTGCTTACCTCAGCACACACTAGGGTAATAGGCTGAACTCCTGATCAGAAATACAGTTCATTTAGCATATGCATTTAAAGCATGTTCACTTCTGAATGAGAACAAAGATGAAAAAGCTCAGTTAATTGTCTTTGTTAAACCTCTAGAGAACTCTAGGGTTAAAGTTTATTGTAAAAGCACTTGCTAAATCTCAAAATGCTGCCATTACTTTAGCATGAATCACCCAAAGCAACATTTTCCATGCAGATTTGAGAAAACTTTGAATGCTGGCTTGGAAAAAGCCTTGTTAAGAAGTTCAAATTCCCTTGACAAGGTAAATATAGAGTTTACGTAGTACTTGGAATATTTGAAATTTGAAGGATGTGAGTATTATGTATTTTAAGTTCAAACAGTATGTAGTTTGAATAATTGTTTAGTTTCAAGAGAGTTCAAGTTTGAAAGCTATGTGGTCGCTTTTCTTGTTTCTAGATAATAGATTATTTTTTTTAAATACATGTTTATTTTTGCCAAGTTTGGTGGATGTTGCCTGAAAGCTCTAGGAGGAGATACAGAAATATTTGCATTGGTTTACTGAATTGTGGACAAGCATGATGGTTTTTCAGTGTGTGAAATGTTCATTTTAGTATGCAGGTGTATACAAAATGTTCATGCTGCATGCTTCTAGCTCAGAAACTGAGTGAGTAGTTGAATGCTAAGTAGTCTGTATAGTCCTTGAGAGAGAGTGTGAACAGTTGAATTAAACTGTTCGGTTGTGGATGGAGAGGCAGGGGTCTGCGTCACATATTGAAAGTCAAAGCGGGTGTGATGGTAATTTCCTGTTAAGAGCTCTCTGGACCAGCCTGCCTTTGTAATGGGGGATCAGCTGGGCCTCAGAGTTTCAGAAGCAGTGTAGCTGAATTCTCCTCCACACAGCGGATGCAGACTCTGAAAGGTGGACCGGCTAGAGCCAAGAGACCCCCCCATACACACACACACTCAGTATCTACTCAATGACTGCCTCAGACAGCACAACTAGCAGCCGGAGATCCAGATGGAAAAGTGTTTATTAAAATATTGTTATTCAATGGTCTCTTTTCTCTGCATGAACGAAAGGTCACCAAGCAACACATCTCGGTCTCTGACCCCGCCTGACTTTTTTCCATGCCGCAGCCGTTCATAAAGGCTCTGACTGTTGACGGTTTCTATTTAGAGAGCACTTATAGATTTTTACTTCCACTTATTTTCCGTCAACTTAAAATGGATACAATGTCCGTGCTTTGTTTGAGAGGGCTACTCTGAAGGAGGCAATGGAGAGGAGACAAATGAAGATTATGCTGACTTCCCCTGAGAGAACAGTGTTTCATATAGACACATATCTTGAGCTGACATGCCCAGTTTTGTTTTTGGTCTGTTACACACGGAAGCAAAAATACCTTTCTGGGGGTCTTTTAAGAAAAAGTGCAGTGTTACCTTAAAAGGCATTTTTCTGTTGTGCATGCAGAACAGATGTTCAAATTATGTTAAATTGTTTGGCACTTCTAGTTAGAAAATTGTTAGATAGTCTTGCATCATTATTTTATCAGTAATAAAAAGACAAAAAATGTGACTCAATGCATACACTGTTAAAAAAGAAAAAATAGGGCACAGTGTATAAAAGGAATTTTTAAACTAAAATGTCTGTAAAGTTAATGGATAATGTCCTGGCAGAAAATTAACAGTACATTACCGTTTTTTTATTTGTTTTTTGTTTAACTTACAGGTATAAAAATAATGCTTATTAGTAGTTTATTATTATTATTCATAACACAAAAATACAACATAATAAGAATAATTAGTATTCGTAGTAGTTATAGTAGTAATGGACTTTCTTTAATTTTTGAATTTATATATAGCAAAGATTAAACCACAACAACATAGAATGAAGATTATATTATTATTCTTTGGCTTCAATTGTTATATACCTAATTAACAATAAGCTGATGCCATCACTAACTACTAATTTTTTAAATAACATCAAATCATTATGATTATAATTATTATTATTGTTATATTTTTTGTTGATTGTTTATTATTATATCTTCAATCAAAAATAAGAGTGGCTTTTTAAACTGCTACTTTAATGTATTATTTTTTTTTAGTATTTTTTTTTAGTACTGTTATTGTCTTATTATATAATATTATTAAAATAATTGTAATGAAATATCACATATTTTTGGCTGTTATATTTATTAGTAATTATATTGATACAGTAATTTGACTGTGGTTAAGGGTGTTTTAGGCACTCTACTTTGCATTGCAAAAACACTCTTTATGCATGGCCTAAAAAAATGGCCTATGGCTTTATTAACATGAAGAAAGAAGATGAGATTTGCTTAGAAAATGCACCACATGAGCAACTTCTCTGATAATTTGCAATAGTCCTCATGCATGTCTCCCTGTTTTATAGTATCCACAGATGTCCAGAATGGAGTCCTGTTTGATGAGCGGGTCTCCGCTTCTACACTCGAGTGCGGTGACCCCCCGATGGCCAGATGTGCCCTCGGCCAACAGCTGTTACTCCAGCCCCGCTGTCCACACTTCACGCTACTCCACCGGAGACATGTACTCCCCTCTCGCCCCACGCAGGAACTCTGAATATGAGCATGCGCAACATTTTCCAGGATTCGCCTATATTAACGGGGAGGCCACGACTGGGTGGGCAAAATGATTGTACCCTTCTGAGAGTCTCTTTCCAAGAGGCAATGTCTGCGTGTGCAAAGCTGTGCGCAAAGCTGGACAGATAAACCAGCGGCAGCCCATATTTAACATAATTCCAGAGAATGTATTTGAGTGGGAATGACATTGTGTCAGAGATGTTTGTATTGGTGTGGTCATTGTTTACAGTGCAAGCTGCCAATGAAACTCTTTTCGAAAACGCAATCATTGTGAGTGCAAAAAAGGCAGTGTCCCAGTTGTGCCTTTCCCTGCCTGTTTATCATTTATCTCTCATGAGTATTATAGGCCACTCACTCATTTACTGAGAAAAAACTTTGATTGCTGACCTCGTTTCAACGTAAATATGTACGCAGCTCACGGTGTTCTGTTACCACAGACTGGGTGTTTGACGTCAAACAGTGATGTTAACAACACCACATTGGGTTTGCTTTTGTCAGCATCAAAGTGTGCTACTTTTCTTGCATAAACATAACACATTCTCAGCAACAGGAAGAAATGCCTTAATATTTTATCTTAGAACGTCTTCTTGGTCAGCTGCCAGAATACGTACGTCATAGGAGTTCAAACAAATAAGGGCCACTCATGTCAGTACTTGTTGCATGCGAATGTGAAAGTAAGATTTCTCATTTTACACAAATGCAGAATTACCCCAGTGTGAGGCAGGGGGAATATTAGAAATCGTTTCTGTAGCTTTGTAACATTGTGTCCCTTTGCATTGTTTATCTGTGTTTGAAATGTATATCCAGTTTTGTATAATTTTAGGAGCCGAAAAGTGTTAACCTAGGTTTGTGTGTTCTTGAATGCACTCAAAGGTACTGTGGACCTATTACCCTATGGGTAGGAATAAAAAGGAAAGAATATGAAAATGTAACATTTATTATCTTTAGTCACTTTCTCTTGTAAATAAAAGCACTCAGTAACTTCTGTGGTGACAGCTGTTACCATGTAAATGAGATATGTGGATTTATTTGTGCCACATAAAGATTTTTTAAAACCCAGTTCATATTATATCTTATTATTATTTGTGTTTGAATGTCTATATGTTTGGAATATACATATTAAGAATTTCATTGTACATCTATATTGCTATATATAAAGCAGTATTGACATGACTGACATGGACAGGTATTGAGCTAATCAATATTGAACTTGTTACAATGCAGAATTGTTTAAATTGTTAAACCAGCACTGATAAATAAAGTCTAATAAATCAGATTAATGCACTCAATTACTTTTTAAATGGTCACGCACTGATAATTTGACTTTAAATATGAATATTTATTTATTTGTGCATTACCATTTCCACCTTGCACTCTAAAAAAGACCTTACACATCTCAAGTATTCATTGAAAAGGGCACTTTAATGAAATGTAGCATAAAAAGAAAATTGTGAAAGTCAGAGTTTGATAGGCGTATTTGGCAAGAAGTATGCATGCAAACCTTCAATACATCCTTCTGTGCTCTTTAATGAAGAACGATGCACAGATGTAACTAATTAGAATATGCATATATATACAGGTGCATCTCAAATAAATTAGAATGTCGTGGAAAAGTTCATTTATTTCAGTAATTAACTCAAATTGTGAAACTCGTGTATTTAATAAATTCAGTGCACCGACTGAAGTAGTTTAAGTCTTTGTTTCTTTTAATTGTGATGATTTTGGCTCACATTTTTCAAAAACCCACCAATTCACTATCTCACAAATTAGAATATGGTGACATGCCAAAAACACCTGCAAAGGTTTCCTGAGAACTTCAAAATGTTCTCTCAGTTTGGTTCACTAGGTTACACAATCATGGGGAAGACTGCTTATCTGACAGTTATCCAGAAGACAATCATTGGTCTTCACAAGGAGGGTAAGCCACAAACCTTCATTGCCAAAGAAGCTGGCTGTTCACAGAGTGTATCCAAGCATGTTAACGGAAAGTTGAATGGAAGGAAAAAGTGTGTAAGAAAAAGATGCACAACCAACAGAGAAAACCGCAGCCTTATGAGGATTGCCAAGCAAAATTGATTCAAGAATTTGAGTGAACTTCACATGGAATGGTCTGAGGCTGGGGTCAAGGCATCAAGATTCACCACACACAGACGTGTCAAGGAATACAGTTGTCTTATTCCTCTTTTTAAGCCACTCCTGAATCACAGACAACGTCAGAGGCGTCTTACCTTGGCTAAGGAGAAGAAGAACTGGACTGTTTGTTGCCCAGTGGTCCAAAGTCCTCTTTTCAGATGATAATAAGTTTTGTATTTCATTTGGAAACCAAGGTCCTAGAGTCTGGAGGAGGGTGGAGAAGCTCATAGCCCAAGTTGCTTGAAGTCCAGTGTTAAATTTCCACAGTCTGTGATAATTTGGGGTGCAATGTCATCTGCTGGTGTGGGTCCATTGTGTGTTTTTTTGAAAACCAACGTCACTGCACCCTTTTACCAATAAATTTTGGAGCACTTAATGCCTCCTTCTGCTGACCAGCTTTTTGAAGAAGCTGATTACATTTTCCAGCAGGATTTGGCACCTGCCCACACACTGCCCAAAGCACCAAAAGTTGGTTAAATGACTATTGTGTTGGTGTGCTTGACTGGCCAGCATACTCACCAGACCTGAACCTCATAGAGAGTCTATGGGGTATTGTCAAGATGAAAAAGAGAAACAAGAGACCAAAAAATGCAGATTAGCTGAAGGCCACTGTCAAAAAAACCTGGTCTTCCATACCACCTCAGCAGCGCCACAAACTGATCACCTCCATGCCACACCGAATTGATGCAGTAATTAAAGCAAAAGGAGCCCCACCAAGTATTGAGTACATGTACAGTAAAATGAACATACTTTCCAGAAGCCAACAATTCACTAAAAGTTTTTTTTATTGGTCTTATGAAGTATTCTATTTTGTTGAGATTTGAATTGGTGGGTTTTTGTTAAATGTGCGCCAAAATCATCACAATTAAAATAACCAAAAGACTTAAACCACTTCAGTCTGTGTGCATTGATTTGTTTAATACACTAGTTTCACAATTTGAGTTGAATTACTTAAATGAACTTTTCCATGACATTCTATTTATTGAGATGCACCTGTATAAGTCTTTTAAAGGCTGCTCAGAAAACGCATTTCCTTTTGCGCATTTTATTCAAAGTATTTACAAAAGATTAACCTCAACATAATGCAGTAGCTTTGGATCTATTTCTTTTCTGTTGAAAAGTCAGCATCTGTGTTTTGGAAGGATAGTTGCAGGTCAATAGTTTTCCCAGTTGGTAGCAGGTTTGTTGTTGCTGGTCAGCTTGCAGAAGCTAATGACCATCAACAAACCACCAGCTACCATCTTAAATAAGATTTTCCAGCAGGATGTCATGTGCCCGAGGGACTGTTGTCGAGAAACGTGACGTTTGACGGGTTAAAGTTGAACAGATGAGAGAAACAGGAGGTGCGTGTTATTCTCATCCTTACTGTTGTTATAAGAAGGGCTGCCAGTGTTTGTAAGTGGACGGCAAAAGCAACATTCAGAGATGAGTCTGACTGCTATTCTGTCTGTGATCGACGGTGGAGATGACAAGGGAGCTGAAAAGCTTTTGCAGAAGTATAACATAGAGGTAAAGAGGCTACTGTTAGCTTACCATCTCATGTTGTTTTATTGCGCGCTAGCATTGGAGATATTAGCGAGTTAGCCGCCCGTTAATCTCAATATACCCGGTGTGTGTATGAACCTACAAAAAGATTGATTATCTCAGTGCAAAAATGCTTTGCTCCTGACCTTTAAATATGTACCTGCTTTGTATTTAGTGATTTAAAAACACGAGGCATTCGCCTTGGGATCGTAAACTAGCATTCTCCAGCTGTTAGCCAGCCATGATAGCAATATGATACACCCAACTTGACTGTTTTTAAACAAATTGCAAATTTTAACCTCATATTTGGCGTTTGCTTTTTCATTTTAATGACGCTGCATGTTTTACTGTAGAAAATCTCAAGAGTACAGGATTTTCCTTTACCTACTCCTATAGGAACAGTAAAGTCAACCACTGTTAGTTAAGTTGTAGTTAACAGTTTGCACTGCAGAAAGAGACTGGTACTGTGATTTCATCTAATTGTAATAAAATTCATCATGGACAATCAACATCAGTTTAAGGAAAGTACCACATATTAATTGGATAGAATTTGGGAAAAACATTGCCAATGTTGAGATTACTTACATTAACGATATCAAAAATATTACAGCTTTGCTAAAATGTCATGTTTAAATATGCAAACAAGGCATTATCTATAAACTAATTGCGTGCATTTCCGAGGCACAGATCTGAGTATTTGATAACATCCAGTATAAAATTGTTTTAATTTTGTAAAGGCCTTTTAACAGATAGTATGAAATATATTATATATATGATATATATATATCGTATTTTTTTTTTATCACTCCATACATCAGATAATACTGTCAACAGCTAGAAAAAAAATAATGTTTTTAGGAGTGAAATGTAATATAAATCAGGCAAATTATATATTAACAAACCCCTCTGTAAAAAAGTCAGCGCGAATGTGACCCTGGCCCCAAACAGTCAATAAGGGTCATCTTTGAAACAATTTTACATCAAATTTTTGGCCGAGATACACTATTAGAAACTCTAAATTAGGGTGCTAAAAAATACCAAAAAAATTAGTAAATCGTCTTTAAATTTGTCCAAATTAAGTTCTTAGTAATGCATATTACTAATAAAAAATTAACTTTTGTTATATTTACAGTAGGGAATTTACAAAATATATTTATGGAACATGATTTTTACTTAATGTCCTAATGATTTTTTGGCATAAAAGAAAAATCAATATTTTGACCCATACAATGTACTTTTGACTATTGCTACAAAAAATATACCCCAGCGACTTAAGACTTGTTGTTTTGTCATTGCTATTAAGTGGTGGAATTCTGATTCATTGCATGGACGGGAAAAAAAAAAATAAAAAAACATATATATATATAAAAATAATTAATATTAAAAATATATAGATAATGTAACAGTTACGTAAATGTGTAAGCTTGATGTTTTCCCCTTTTTTTAGTATTCTGAAGTGCAGACAATGAGCAAAAAAAAAAAAAAGCCAGAAATTGACCACTGCATGAAAACAATGATTTTGCCTGTAATGGCTTTCCTTAAAGTGGCCAAGATGATTTATGGAACGTCATAGATGATCGACCAGCTTAGACCAGGCTTCTTTATGGTTTGAGACGGATCCAAGCGTGGGATCTGTTTATCTCATGTTGACATTTCATTTCAGAACAGCCACACGTTTGCCTTTGACCACAAAGAGGAGGATGCACGAATTGTGAGTAACATATATTTATGGTTTGTTTTGTTTTGTATTTCAAAACGATCTCAATTTGGTATGTTCCTTGTCATTTCAGTACCTTGTTTTATTTAAAACAATCAACGACCTCTTGTGCTTTGTGGTCCCTTCTGCAGAAATTGTGTCAGGGTCTTCTTACAGTCCTCCGTCGGTCAGATCATCCACTTTGCCAAAGCACCTGCCTGGAGACCCTGCGCATCCTGTCCAGAGACAAGCGTGTACTTGGACCCGTAGCCACCAAAGAGGGCATCCTCACTCTAGCAGGACTGGCCCGGATCCATGTGACGGGACACGACGGAGAGCCACTAGAGGAGGCACAGTCAACAGAGGAGGAGAGGGTTGTAGTGGAGGCCCTCAAGTGCCTGTGCAATGTAGTGTTTAACAGTGTACCGGCACAGCAGGTGGGCGCTGATGTGAAGTTGGCAGAGGGCCTGTGTGCCCGCTTGCATTTGGTCAGCTCGTCCCATCATGAGGTGGGCCTGTTCTCCCTCCGGCTGCTGTTTCTGCTTTCCGCCCTGCGGACGGATGTGCGTGGCATGCTTCAGAAGGAGGCGGGTGCAGTGAGGCTGCTCACTGACATACTGGAACGCACCCTTGACGTCCTTTGGGTGGGGCCTTATGAGGCCACACCCCCTAAACCAGAAGCCCTGCCCATTTCTTTAGAAAACAATGAGCTTGCCATGGAAGCCCTTAAAGCTCTGTTTAACATCACTATGTCTGATTCCAGCGATGAGGTGAGAGTAACAATATTTGTAGAACAGCAAAACAAAATTTTGTATATCTATTTCACTGTGCTTTTTACAAAACTGATAGATGAATTTACATCTACTTGTTCTGTGCAGTACACCGAAATTAACCCAAGGAAAGCCCTCACTCACAAATTTTAATTGTCATTATTTACTCACCCACATGTTGTTTCAAACCTGTATGATTTTCTTTCTTCTGAAGATATTTTGTTCAGGGTAGCCTTTGACTTTCATAGTATTTTTTTACCATACAGTGGAAGTAAATGGCTACTGTCAACTGCTTACTAACGTTCTTTAAAAATAACGTCTTTTATGTTCAGCAGAAGAAATAAAGTCATACAGGTTTGGAACAACATGAGGGTGAGTAAATGATGACAGAATTTTTGGGTGAACAATCCAGTTAATACAGTGCCTATAATAAAAAGTATTCTATATTATAATAGTATTATATATAAAAATATATAATTTTTCACGTTTTGTTATGTTGCAGCCTAATGTTAAACTGCTTTGAATTACTTTTTTTCCACATCAATCTACACTCCATACACCATATTGAGAAAACAAAAACAGAATTGTCAACTTCGTAAATTTATTAAAAATAAAAAAACTGAAATAAGCACATTGCATATTCAGTACTTAGCTGAAGCACCTTTACAGCCTCAAGTATTTTGAGTATGATACGACAAGCTTTGCTCATCAGCATTTGGCGCAGGATTAGGCAGTTATTCTTCCATTCGCTTTCCTCACTCTTCACCTTCTCAAGCTCTGCAGGGTTGGATGGGGACAGATGCACATTTTCAGGTTTCTTCATATATTTAATTGGTTCAAATCCCCAGGCTCTGGCTGGGCCACTCAAGGACATTCACAGAGTTGTTTATAAGCCACTCTTGCTGTGTGCTTAGGGTCATTGTCCTGTTGGAAGATGAACCTTCGGCCCAGTCTGAGGTCCTGAATGCTCTGGACTGGTTTTTCATTAAGGCTATCTCTATATTTTGGTGCATTGAGCTTATCTTCTACTACGACGAGTCCCTCGGTCCATGCCACTGAAAAACAGCCCCACAGCATGAGGCTGCTACCAGCACACTTTACTTTTGGGATGGTACTCTGCAGGTGATGTCTTTATAGTATCCAGAGCTGGTTTCCTTCAAACATGATGCTTAGAATTTGAGGTTCATCAGACCAGAGAATATTGTTTCTCAGAGTCCGAGGGTCCTTTAGGTGCTGTTTTGCAAATTCCAAGTGTGTCTTCATGTGTCTTCACTGAGGAGAGGATTGAGTTTGGCCACTCCGACATAAAGCCCAGTTCGGTGGAGTGTTGCAGTGATATTTGTCCTTCTGTAGATTTCTCCTATCTCCACATATGATCATGGAGCTCAACTAGAATGACCATCAGTTTCTTGGTCACCACACCAACCAAAACCTTTCTCCATAAGTTGCTCAGTTTGGCCAGCTCTAGGAAGAGTCCTGGGTTGTTTTAAACTTCTTCTATTGAGGGAAACAGAGACTACATGCTTCTGTGAACCTTCAGTGAAGCAGAATTTTTTTTCTGAACATTTCCCCAGATCTGTGCCTCGATACAATCCTGTTTCTGAGCCCTACAGGCAGTTCTTTTGACCTCAGGGCTTGGTTTTTGCTCTGATATGCATTATCAGCTGTTAAACCTTTTATTAAGACGTGTGCCTTTCCAAATTATACCTATTCAATTGAATTTGCCACAGATTAACTTCACTCGAAGTGTAGTAAAATCTATAAGCAATATGAATGCTCCTGAGCTAATTTCAACTGTCCCAGATAAGGGTATGAATGCTTATGCAATGGAATCATTTAGGTTTTTTATTTTTAATAAATTTGAAAAGATGTTTAAAACCTGTTTTTTTGCTTTGCCATTATGGTGTATGGAGTGTAGATTGATGTGGAAAAAAAGTAATTTAAAGCAGTTTATCATAAGGCAGCAACATAACAAAACATAAAAAATGAAGGTGTATGAATACTTTTTATAGGCACTGTACATTTTAAAAGATCTGTATTGCATGTGTATCTCACACTAAAAAACCGAATAGGATATTGCAGGGCTTCAGTTTCCTGTTATACTGCTGTTGAATAATTGATGCTGAGTGGAGCCTGTGCTTTTACCCCCCATTAGAGTGAAGGAAGACAGAGAGGGTTTCTTTCTTTTAAATAGGTCATAGGTTCATTGACATTAATAATTTCTTCAATGATCTTTTGGCCTCATTTTCTTCTGCTTTGGCAAGAATCTCATGTCTCTGCATCATTTTGACCACTTTTTTGATATCCACGATGTCTAGGTTTAGTTTAAAGCTGATCTCCCTATTGTGATATTCAGCAGTGTGTTAGCCTATTTGTTATAATGTTTAAAATGTTTCTGAAGTGCTTTGTAAATTTTTAAAGAATGCTTGCATGGGTTATGGCTTCATTTGTGGTGCTACCTATTAAAGCAAGCATCACTATTACCATTGCTAATTTTCGCCACCTAATAATTTGAAAGATCATGATGCCTGAATTATACCAAAGGCTGTAAGACCGTTCACTCATATTAAAATGGATAGGTGAATGTGCAAAGAATAATAGTGATATGTTCTGCATTCTAAATAAAAGTGCCAATCGCTAATTGGTAAAGTCATTGCGTCACTCCCGCTGCCTTTTTTAACTTGCTGGCATATTAGTTTTACTTTCTTTGAAAAGGAAGGTACTTTGATTTATACCTCAAGTCCTTTGACTTTTCGATGGAGAGGTTTGCTGTTTGGATTTTACCTGTTTGATTAAACAACAAAATCCCATGCAGTTAATTTGCATATTGTCAGAGTATGTACTGCATTTGTTGGAGAACTTACTTTTCAACCATTAATTAAAAGTCTTGTAAAGGTATGCAGGTGTGCATACTTGAGTACAGCCAAACATATAAAATCATGTAATCTAGAATGTCAACTATGTTGCTGCTCTCTGTAATTTTTTCCCCACCATATGACTACTTCTGTCTCACAACCTCATTTCATGGTCAATTACAGATGCATAATTCAGAATCTCGGCCAAAGTAGTAGTTCATCAGGATATAATTTTGCCAACTATTTTATGAGAGTATCTATGCATAATGCTCATTTTATGTACTGCATTTGACATACTATCTAGTATGGAATTAGGTGGATGTGGGACCGCTGATTTACATAGAAGGAAGGGCTCAAAACCTATCTAGAAATAGATATGTGGCCGGGTGTTTTGTATGGCCAAGAACCACTCACATTTTCTTGAGAAAATGTAAAAATCTAGTTTTAAATGCTAAAAGCTCCTACCCCCACCATTTCATCAAATAGACAAAAAAACATTGGTGCATTCCAGTATTCTCAGCCCTTTGAATGATCATTGAAGTAAGGCTAAGTGTGTCTCAATTGCCTGACCTTTTGTTGGTTTCGGTATGGTCGGGATCACCTTGATGCAAGATGCACTTTCTTTTCTCAAGCCAGTGGTTCTCTCAGTCCCTAAATCTCTCAATTGTCTCCAAGCTCTCAGGTCGTTTATTTGTAGATGAAGCCCAAACATCAGCATCAGACTCTTTCTCTACTGCTATTGTTGTGAAAAAGCCTTTTGGTTTAACACACACACAATTTTTCCTTTATTTTGATAGGACAATGACCACCAGCTTCGGCTGATTGCAGGCATCATGAGACATCTCCTAATGCTCAAGACGCACACTGAAGATAAAACGGAGGAGGCTCACAGGTACTTCCACACTAGAAGATTGACAGCTGAATTCAGTTCACCCTGTATACTAGCCCTGTGTCTATTATATTGGCCTCAAAACCTGTATTCCAGTGAGCCAGAAAGCAAAAGAAATGCAAGTGCAGTGAATGTGAATGATGAGATGTCTTCTCCAAGTGATTAATGACACACCTTTTGGCTTCTTAATACCTTAATTTATGGCCTGGAGTGTTGGGTTATTGTGATGTTTTTATCAGCTGTTTTTGGACTCTCATTCTGACGGCACCCATTCACTGCAGAGGAGAATGCCTACTTCTTGGATGGTCTGAGGGTAAATCTTCAACAAACGTACATTTTTAGGTAACCTAGTGCTTTAACAGATTGTTTATTTATTTATTAGCTTATTTACTGTTTGTTTTTGTTTTCTCTTTTATCCACCCTGTAAACGTCTAATCGGAACATACTATTACATGCTATTGTTTTAGTGAGTTTATGACGTGCGACCAAACTACATCTCCCATGATTCTTTGGGGCATCACAAAAAAGATAAAACACATTATTTGAACTCCTAAAACCTATCCCGTGCTCTTCGATTTAGGCAACAAAAGCATCCTGCCTTTGTCAGGAAGCATGAAAGAGATCATGAAATATGAACTCGCCCAACACATTCATTTAGTTCCAACTAAAACCACTCGAACACCAATCATGTCGTAATTACTCCCATGTAGAAACTCCTCAGGAGGACCTGAAGGGAGCAAAAGCCCCCCACCGCAAAACCAAGAAACTCAGTTAGCGCACTTCCCAAATGGAGAAAAATGTGTCTGTGTGCCTTTGGTGAGTCAATGAGAGTAAATAAAGAGCCGCAGTCGGTAATGTGATGTTACAGCAGGACTGGAGAGCATTGAAAGCGGTTTAAGTTTGAAGAGCTCTTTTCATGTGAAGAGCACTGCCATATTTCAAAAGCACACAGAGAGACGGAGAGAAAGAGAAGCAGCAGCTGAACGCCTCCGCCGGCTTCTACTGTATCCACATCGCAGCTATTTTGGCGACAGTCGGGAAACAGCGACGATCCAGAAGCCCATCAGGGGGGATAAGTACCTCGTTTTCGCTTAAATGCGTGCTAGATTATTTCCGACTAAATCCTCAAACGGTGTGGTATCTGCCATTCTCAGATGCATGAGGGATTTAGGACAAAGCAGCCATGGGTCAATGCCACTGTTTCTTATGTATTAAGCATAAAAAAAAACACAAAGCTGTTTGTTATGAATAGAACCCAAATAAAACTAGTGCCCTACTCAAACAAAGACAAACTTCATCATAATACTATATTACATATATCATAATTACATTACTATTGTGAATATTGTCTAAAATATAGTTTTTGTATGGTTAATGGAGAATAGCAAGTTATTTTCCTGCAAAATGTAAAAACTTTGTTTACCAATGTTTGTGCATTTTAGTGGTTTACTTTTATGTATGAACCGATTGATTGATTTCCTCCTTTTTGTTCAAAATATATTTATAAATTTTTTTTTCTTTTCATCCACCTTGAATCCCTCATTAGAAATGATAAATCATAAATCATTTTTAAAAAGAATGTATTAACTGATCATTAATTTTTATGTATTTAATTTATATTTATTTTTTGTTTAAACCTTACCTCTCTTTTGTTCAAAATTTTTATATAAATATTTACAATGTATATATATTTACTTATTTTTTATTTTTGTTATTTTTCCTCCATGAAACAAATCATATAAAAATAAATAAATCCTAAATAATAAACGTAATATCAGTATTAACTGATTAATTATTTATTTATTAATTCATTCAATTCAAATTATTTGAATTATTTTATCAATACCTCCTGTTGTTCAGTATTTATTTATTAATTCATTTGGTTATTTTTTTTTTTCGTTTCCTTCATGCTGTAAACCTTTATAAAAATTACAAATATTCATTAAAAAACTATTAAAAAATAACCTGTATTCTTTTTACTAATAAACAAAAGAATAAATAGCTGGCTGGCTTCAAGAAGAGAGATTCGGAGTCTCGAACAAAAAAAAATGTATTACCTCATCTTATTATGGGATTTTGCTATTGTTTGTAAAGGAGAGTGCCTTCCCGGAAACCCTGTTGGAAAATGCACGGGATTCAAAAAAAATTAATGCATTTTTAATGGCCCTTTCATCACATCTTCGACAGAAGTTCTTGCGATTGTGCTGGTGCATGATGACAGGCATGGGAAAAGTAAACACAAGCGGTTGGCCGTGATTCAAGCTCCTTCACGCAACACACACACACACATCACACCCCCACTTGTACACTCCATCACCACACTTGACACGATCCGTGTCTGAGCCGGGAGTTTCCTAATCTGTCTGCACCCAGCGAGGAGGCCTGGCCTCTGCCTTAATCTCTCAGGGAGAAAATCCGGGTGTCCCTTCGCCTCTGAAAGACACTCCCACCGCACTGCCACACCTCAAACACACCGACACGCACAAAGCGTGCTTTGATCGGCGCTAATACACGCCACAGTTGATCCATGAAAATAGCAAATGACCCATTATGACATCACAAAAACTGGTGGCAAAACAAACTAAGACCCCAGAGCCGCCACAATGACCCGACGCGGTGTT